>CM038725.1:33526426-33608926 GCA_021613375.1 Megaleporinus macrocephalus | reverse complement strand
TACATCACACAGCTACATCTCTACACAGCTACAGTGTTCTCTACATCACACAGCTACATCACTACGCAGCTACAGTGTTCTCTACATCACACAGCTGCATCACTACACAGCTACAGTGTTCTCTACATCACACAGCTGCATCACTACACAGCTACAGTGTCATCTACATCACACAGCTTCATTACAACACAGCTACAGTGTTCTCTACATCACACAGCTACATCTCTACACAGCTACAGTGTCATCTACATCACACAGCTTCATTACAACACAGCTACAGTGTTCTCTACATCACACAGCTACAACAATACACAGCTACAGTGTTCTCTACATCACACTGCTACATCTCTACACAGCTACAGTGTCATCTACATCACACAGCTTCATTACAACACAGCTACAGTGTTCTCTACATCACACAGATACAACAATACACAGCTACAGTGTTCTGTACATCACACAGCTACAACACTACACAGCTACAGTGTTCTGTACATCACACAGCTACAACACTACACAGCTACAGTGTTCTGTACATCACACAGCTGCATCACTACACAGCTACAGTGTTCTGTACATCACACAGCTACATCTCTACACAGCTACAGTGTTCTCTACATCACACAGCTACATCTCTACACAGCTACAGTGTTCTGTACATCACACAGCTGCATCACTACACAGCTACAGTGTTCTGTACATCACACAGCTACATCACTACACAGCTACAGTGTTCTGTACATCACACAGC
The DNA here is from genome assembly GCA_021613375.1 of Megaleporinus macrocephalus. Classification (NCBI taxonomy): domain Eukaryota; kingdom Metazoa; phylum Chordata; class Actinopteri; order Characiformes; family Anostomidae; genus Megaleporinus; species Megaleporinus macrocephalus. The sequence goes on along the minus strand of CM038725.1, from coordinate 33,608,175 downwards.
TACATCACTACACAGCTACAGTGTTCTGTACATCACACAGCTGCATCACTACACAGCTACAGTGTTCTGTACATCACACAGCTACATCACTACACAGCTACAGTGTTCTGTACATCACACAGCTACATCACTACACAGCTACAGTGTTCTGTACATCACACAGCTGCATCACTACACAGCTACAGTGTCATCTACATCACACAGCTACATCACTACACAGCTACAGTGTTCTCTACATCACACAGCTACATCTCTACACAGCTACAGTGTCATCTACATCACACAGCTTCATTACAACACAGCTACAGTGTTCTCTACATCACACAGCTACAACAATACACAGCTACAGTGTTCTCTACATCACACTGCTACATCTCTACACAGCTACAGTGTCATCTACATCACACAGCTTCATTACAACACAGCTACAGTGTTCTCTACATCACACTGCTACATCTCTACACAGCTACAGTGTTCTCTACATCACACAGCTACAACACTACACATCTACGGTGTTCTCTACATCACACAGCTGCATCACTACACAGCTACAGTGTTCTGTACATCACACAGCTACATCACTACACAGCTACAGTGTTCTCTACATCACACAGCTACATCACTACACAGCTACAGTGTTCTGTACATCACACAGCTGCATCACTACACAGCTACAGTGTCATCTACATCACACAGCTACATCACTACACAGCTACAGTGTTCTCTACATCACACAGCTACATCTCTACACAGCTACAGTGTTCTCTACATCACACAGCTACATCACTACGCAGCTACAGTGTTCTCTACATCACACAGCTGCATCACTACACAGCTACAGTGTTCTCTACATCACACAGCTGCATCACTACACAGCTACAGTGTCATCTACATCACACAGCTACATCACTACACAGCTACAGTGTTCTCTACATCACACAGCTACATCTCTACACAGCTACAGTGTTCTCTACATCACACAGCTACAACAATACACAGCTACAGTGTTCTCTACATCACACAGCTACATCTCTACACAGCTACAGTGTCATCTACATCACACAGCTTCATTACAACACAGCTACAGTGTTCTCTACATCACACAGCTACAACAATACACAGCTACAGTGTTCTCTACATCACACAGCTACATCTCTACACAGCTACAGTGTCATCTACATCACACAGCTTCATTACAACACAGCTACAGTGTTCTCTACATCACACAGCTACAACAATACACAGCTACAGTGTTCTCTACATCACACTGCTACATCTCTACACAGCTACAGTGTCATCTACATCACACAGCTACATCACTACACAGCTACAGTGTTCTCTACATCACACAGCTACAACACTACACATCTACGGTGTTCTCTACATCACACAGCTACATCTCTACACAGCTACAGTGTTCTCTACATCACACAGCTACATCTCTACACAGCTACAGTGTTCTCTACATCACACAGCTACAACACTACACATCTACGGTGTTCTCTACATCACACAGCTGCATCACTACACAGCTACAGCATTCAGTACATCACACAGATACAACACTACACAACTACAGCATTCAGTACATCACACAGATACAACACTACACAGCTACAACACTATACGACTACAACACTATACGACTACAATGTTAAGACAGTTACAGCACAAACAGAAACAGCTGATTGTGCCAATCAGTTTACATATCATCCAAAACTGAGACCCTTTCTTTCTTCCCTGTATTCCCCCCTTTCCTCTCTTTCTCTCTGCTCAGGCGGAGTCAGACGCTTTCCTGCGACAGCTCCCGCAAGCTGCCCCGGCTGCCCAGCCTCTCGCCACAGACCGTCAAACACCTCTGGATCCGCACGGCTCTCTTCGAGAAAGTCCTAGACAAGATCGTCCTGCACCTGGTGGAGAACAGCAGGTGATGGACGGGAGGGAACAGAGTGCCTGAAGGGGAACTCCACCCATTTTTAAAGAATTCCTCACAATTAAATGATTAGGATGGAGACAAAGTCATGCATAACTGTTCACAGTGGTGGTGAATGGAACCAGACGTCCAGCTCTAAAAGCTCCCTCACTTGTTATATGAGGCGGTTGTGACTGTTTTATAGATTTGGGCCCAAAATATTTTATTAAAGTCCATACAGGGTGGAGGGATACATGCAGGGCGTTGTAGTCCCCAAAGAAAAACAAGGTTCTCCAAAGTGAGAACTTTACAGGAGGGACATACTTTACTTTCAATGCAAGTGAATGGAAAGGTGTCTGATTTATTTGATTGTTATTGGTCCAATCCGTTTACACTGTGTGCACGTTATGACGAATGGACCAATAGAAACGCTCCAAAACAGCTTGGAAAAAATATCTGGTTCCATTGACTTACATTGAAAGTAAAGACTGTGAAGGTACCATTTTGAAGACACGTTTTATTTTGGACCACTTTGTGTTGTAGACGTGGTGACCCTTGGTTACCATCACCACCACTGTAAAGAACATCTGAGTGTTTACAATCAACCGTTTCACACCAAACCCGCTCTGAATGACAGTCAGTCACTCTGATTATATTACATTTGAAGTGGCCACTACAGGGCAGTACAGTAAAGAGATATAAAGAGAGAAACACACACGCTGGATGGTCTGATACACCTCCAGAAGTGTGACCCTGCACTGACCTCTGTGAGAGTGAGAAACTGGACGTGGGTCTGTTTGTAAAAGAGTGATATTAGTTAGTTGTGTCTGTCACACTCAGACACGTACACTGATGTACTCTTCCTGTGATTTCAGTAAGTTCTATGAAAAGGAGGCTGTTCTGATGGACCCGGTGGACGGACCCATCCTGGCCTCTCTGTTAGGTACGTGTTCAGTCGGTTCTCACATTAATCATGATTAGACGTTACATTCAGCATCATCTGATCTACTGTCATCATCTGATCTACTGTCATCATCTGATCTACCGTCATCATCTGATCTACTGTCATCATCTAATCTACTGTCATCATCTGATCTACTGTCATCATCTGATCTACCGTCATCATCTGATCTACCGTCATAATCTGATCTACTGTCATCATCTGATCTACTGTCATCATCTGATCTACCGTCATAATCTGATCTACCGTCATCATCTGATCTACTGTCATCATCTGATCTACCGTCATCATCTGATCTACCGTCATAATCTGATCTACTGTCATCATCTGATCTACTGTCATCATCTGATCTACCGTCATAATCTGATCTACTGCCATCATCTGATCTACTGCCATCATCTGATCTACTGCCATCATCTAATCTACTGTCATCATCTGATCTACTGCCATCATCTGATCTACTGCCATCATCTGATCTACTGCCATCATCTAATCTACTGTCATCATCTGATCTACTGCCATCATCTGATCTACTGCCATCATCTAATCTACTGCCATCATCTGATCTACTGTCATAATCTGATCTACCGTCATCATCTAATCTACAGTCATCATCTGATCTACTGCCATCATCTGATCTACTGCCATCATCTAATCTACTGTCATCATCTGATCTACTGTCATCATCTGATCTACTGTCATCATCTGATCTACCGTCATAATCTGATCTACTGCCATCATCTGATCTACTGCCATCATCTGATCTACTGCCATCATCTAATCTACTGTCATCATCTGATCTACTGCCATCATCTAATCTACTGCCATCATCTGATCTACTGTCATTATCTGATCTACTGTCATCATCTGATCTACCGTCATCATCTAATCTACTGTCATCATCTGATCTACTGCCATCATCTAATCTACTGTCATCATCTGATCTACTGTCATCATCTGATCTACTGCCATCATCTGATCTACTGCCATCATCTAATCTACTGTCATCATCTGATCTACTGTCATCATCTGATCTACTGCCATCATCTGATCTACTGCCATCATCTAATCTACTGTCATCATCTAATCTACTGCCATCATCTGATCTACTGTCATCATCTGATCTACCGTCATCATCTAATCTACTGTCATCATCTGATCTACTGCCATCATCTGATCTACTGCCATCATCTAATCTACTGTCATCATCTGATCTACTGTCATCATCTAATCTACTGCCATCATCTAATCTACTGTCATCATCTGATCTACTGTCATTATCTGATCTACTGTCATCATCTGATCTACCGTCATCATCTAATCTACTGCCATCATCTAATCTACTGTCATCATCTGATCTACTGTCATTATCTGATCTACTGTCATCATCTGATCTACTGTTGTTTAATGTTCTGCACTGTTAGCATCACTGCGGTTTAATGGGTGGCATAAAGCTCAACTCAGATTAGTATATATTATAACTCTCTCTCTATCTATCTCTCTCTCTCTCTCTCTCTCTGTTCTCTCTCTCTCTCTCTCTCTATCTCTCTCTCTCTCTGTTCTCTCTCTCTCTCTCTCTGTTCTCTCTCTCTCTCTCTCTCTCTGTTCTCTCTCTCTCTCTGTTCTCTCTCTCTCTCTCTATCTCTCTCTCTCTGTTCTCTCTCTCTCTGTTCTCTCTCTCTCTCTCTCTCTCTCTGTTCTCTCTCTCTCTCTCTCTCTCTGTTCTCTCTCTCTCTCTGTTCTCTCTCTCTCTGTTCTCTCTCTCTCTCTCTATCTCTCTCTCTCTCTGTTCTCTCTCTCTCTGTTCTCTCTCTCTCTCTCTCTCTCTGTTCTCTCTCTCTCTCTCTCTCTCTCTCTCTCTCTCTCTCTCTGTTCTCTCTCTCTCTCTCTCTCTCTCTCTCTCTCTCTCTCTCTGTTCTCTCTCTGTTCTCTGCTCTCTGTTCTCTCTCTCTCTCTCTCTCTCTCTCTCTCTCTGTTCTCTCTCTCTCTGTTCTCTCTTTCTCTCTCTCTCTCTCTCTGTTCTCTCTCTCTCTGTTCTCTCTCTCTCTCTCTCTCTCTCTCTCTCTCTCTCTCTCTCTGTTCTCTCTCTCTCTCTCTCTCTCTCTCTCTCTCTCTCTCTCTCTCTCTCTCTCTGTTCTCTCTCTCTGTTCTCTCTCTCTCTCTCTCTCTCTCTCTGTTCTCTCTCTCTCTCTCTCTCTCTCTCTCTCTCTCTCTCTCTCTCTCTCTCTCTCTCTCTCTCTCTCTCTCTCTCTCTCTCTCTCTCTCAGTGGGTCCGTGTGCTCTGGAGTACACTAAGATGAAAACTGCTGACCATTTCTGGACGGACCCCTCGGCTGACGAGCTGGTGCAGAGACACCGGATCCACAGCGCCCACTACAGGCAGGACTCCCCCACCAAGAGACCGGCGCTGTGTGTGAGTCCACTTAACCTACCACCAGCACACTGTACTCAACACACTGTACCCAACACACTGTACCCAACACTATACACAACACACTGTACCCAACACTACCAGACCCCAGCACTGTATCTATCACACTGTACCCGTCACTACCCAACACACTGTACCCAACACACTGTACCCAACACTATACACAACACACTGTATCCAACACTACCAAACCCTAGCACTGTACCCAACAAACTGTATCCAACACTACCAAAACCCAGCACTGTATCTATCACACTGTACCCGTCACTACCCAACACACTGTACCCAACACTATACACAACACACTGTATCCAACACTACCAAACCCTAGCACTGTACCCAACAAACTGTATCCAACACTATCAAAACCCAGCACTGTATCTATCACACTGTACCCATCATTACCCAACACCAACACTGTACCCATCATTACCCAACACCAACACTGTACACGTCACTACCCAACACCAACACTATACCCAACACACATACCCAGCACTATACCAACACCAACTCTCCAACCAGCGCCCTGTACCCAATATACTGTACCCAACACTACCAGACCCCAGCACTCTATCCAACACTACCAAACCCCGGCACTAACACACCTAACAAACTGTACCCATCACTTGACCCAAAACTATACCAAACACACTGTACCCATCACTACCCAACACCAACACTATACTCAAGACTATACACAAAACTATACAAACCAGCGCACTATACCCAACACACTGTACCCATCACTATCCAACACCAACACTATACCAACACACTGTACCCAACACCAACGCTGTGCCCAACACATTGTACCCAACAGCAACACTACAACCAGAACACAATACCTAACACTAACACTATACCAATACTAACTTTATAACCAGCACACTATACTCACACTGCACCCAACATCAACACAATACCCAGCAGCTCTATACTCAATACAACATACCCATCACTGCCCAACAAAAACACTATACCAACACACTGTACCCAACATCAACACAATACCCAGCACCAGCTCTATACTCAATACAACATACCCATCACTGCCCAACAAAAACACTATACCCTGTGCCCAACTCAAGACACACCACTAGACAGTATACACTGTACTTACCATTTAACATGCTGTACAAGAGAGTTCATTCCAACACACTGTACACAAAACACCCCATACTCATCACTCTACAATCCTCAGAGTGTTATATATCCAACATCTAACCCTCAGTACGCTACTTTACTTGGACCTTATTGACTCACACACACAAATTGCCGCAAGCCTGCTTGTCAAAAATGCAATTTCCGTCTGTTTAACATGAGAAGCAAATTGTGTGTGATCTTTAAAATGGGCCGCTGAGCCAGTCCTTCCACTTCAATTACCGCTAAACGGAGCTAAAACTGCGGAGGCATGCATAGGCAGGCACTTTAAACGAGTGTGATGGCGAAATAAACCGTACACGATTTAGCGCTGATGGACAACAACTAACAGCCGATAAGGTCATTCTCTTAGATAATCCAATTCAGGTCAGTCTGTTCTCCGTCCAGCGCAGGAGCTCGCCTGCAGCCACAGTCGAGTTTCTGATCTTCAGAATTCTACGAGGTGCATGTGCACATTAAACCCAACACACTATTCCCAACACTCAAATCCACCTAATACACCAGATACGATGCCTATCATCACATCATATGTGACACACTATACCCAACACTCTACATGCAACACACATTATCATATCCAATGCATACTATACCCAATTATATCTAATGCACTATATCTAATAACACTATACCCAACAATCTGGACTCAACACACTTTACCTAATACTATCTAAAACATACAATGCTCAACACTATATACCAGCACTACAGCTGACGCACTATACCCAACACTCTACATGCAACACACATTATCATATCCAATGCATACTATACCCAATTATATCTAATGCACTATATCTAATAACACTATACCCAACAATCTGTACTCAACACACTTTACCTAATACTATCTAAAACATACAGTGCTCAACACTCTATACCAGCACTACAGCTGACGCACTATACCCAACACTCTACATGCAACACACATTATCATATCCAATGTGTACTATACCAAACCATAAGTAATGCACTATATCTAATACGCTGCATGCAACACTAACCCACTATACTTAACACATTACACCCAACACTCTAATTCCTAATACACCACACACTTGGCCAACACTCTATACCAACACCATATACCATATACCACACTATACCATCATATGTAACACACTATACCCAACTATCTGTACTCAACACACTTTACCTAATACTCAACATACAATGCTTAACACTCTATACCGACACTACACTTTACACACTATACCCAACACTCTACATGCAGCACACATTATCATATCCAGTTTATTCTATACCCAACCATATCTAATGCACTAAATCTAATACACTGCATGCAACACTAACCCACTATTCTCAACACATTATTCCCAACACTCTAATTCACCTAATACACCACACACTTTGCCCAACACATTCATATGTGACACACTATACCCAACAATCTGGACTCAACACACTTTACCTAATACTACCTAGAACATACAATGCTCAACACTATATACCAGCACTACAGCTGACGCACTATACCCAACACTCTACATGCAACACACATTATCATATCCAATGTATACTATACCAAACCCTAAGTAATGCACTATATCTAATACGCTGCATGCAGCACTAACCCACTATACTTAACACATTACACCCAACACTCTAATTCCTAATACACCACACACTTGGCCAACACTCTATACCAACACATCATCTGTAACACACTATACCCAACAATCTGTACTCAACACACTTTACCTAATACTACCTAGAACATACAATGCTCAACACTCTATACCAACACTACACCTGACACACTATACCCAACACTCTACATGCAACACACATTATCATATCCAGTGTATACTATACCAAACCATAAGTAATGCATTATACCTAACACACCGCATGCAACAGCAACCCACTATACTTAACACATTACACCCAACATGCTATACCTAACCCTTTACAAAATACACCCAACACTCTATACCCAAACCATACACTAAACCCATTACTCTACAACCAACAAACCCTAATACACTACAAACTGCCCAACACATTATACCCAACACACCCTACCCAATACACTATGCTCAATACTGTCCCACTATCCCTTATACACTGCATGCAACACCAACCAGCAGTATGTACCCAGCTGCTATGCCCAACACTATACCCAAAACCACATTCTACACACTTTAATACACAACAAGCTGGCCAACACTCTATACCCAACATGGCAAACCCAACAATCTACACCAATCACACTTTATCCTATACTATAATCAACACTACAACAAATACACTAAACCTTATACACTATGAACTACACCCAGTACAAAGTACTGATGGATCATGTCTGATTTCAGTTATTGTATTCAGAGTGTAAATAAAAGCCCAATTAGCACTCCATTTGCGGGAGTTGTTGCAGCCGCCGTGAGGCTGTTTATTTATTCCTTTCTGCTGATGTGTGAGAGACAGTGTGGGCATAGGAGCGAAGACGAATGTGCTACTCCACCAGAGATACGGAGTGTTTTTCACAGCCTGGCAGGAGTGAGCGCGACGGCAGAGAGAGAATGATGCAAGTCCGCTAGCCTGAGAGTTTGTCCACTCTCCCAGAGCGTCTTTCCTCTGAGTTACCCTCACAGGGATGGCCTGTAATTAAAAAATGGGTGATGTAATGGTACTGCAGAATGTCTGTAATGGACCTATCCAGGGTGTTTCCTGCCATCTGCCCAATGAGTGCAGAGATAGGCTTCAGCACAGAATCAAACATTTCGGGTAAGTTTGTGAATGAGAATGAGAACATCAGCGTTTTGTTAACACCAAGGTAGCAATGGTGTCCAGGCTCTACTGAACATGGACATTAAAAGCATTCGAAGCTGGTAGCATACATTCTATTGAGATACATTCTATTCTACATTTTGTATGTTTCAGTTTTACAGTGAAGTTTAACTGAATATTATTGGAGAAGCCTGTTAACTCCTAGCCTGATAGCTCATGTTGGATCTAGTGAAACCTTTTACTTCATATATATGAGATTCCTAACCAGGAAATACTTTCATCAGATCCTGCTGGTGTGGGTTTCCTCTCTTTCAGTGAAGCAGCTTCAGAGTTTATAATTTCCCCTTGTGCAAATATGCAAATTACTAAGATGATTTTTGGGGGAAATATACATATAAGTAGTATTCGTTATATAGTATTCTGTATATATAAGTAGTGTTCTCGGTATATAAGTAGCATTTGCTATATAGTGTTCTGTATATATAAGTAGTATTCTCTGTATATAAGTAGTATTTGTTATATAGTATTCTGTATATATAAGTAGTATTCTGTGTATGTAAGTATTATTCTCTGTATATAAGTATTCTTTTATGTATATAAGTAGTATTCATTATATAGTATTCTGTAAATATAAGTAGTATTCTCTGTATATAAGTAGGATTATCAGAATATAAGTAGTCTTTTTGTATATAAGTAGTATTCGTTATATAGTATTCTGTAAATATAATTAGTATTCTCTGTATATAAGTAGTATTCTCTGTATATAAGTAGGATTATCAGAATATAAGTAGTCTTTTTGTATATAAGTAGTATTCGTTATATAGTATTCTGTAAATATAATTAGTATTCTCAGTATATAAGTAGTATTCTCTGTATATAAGTAGTATTAGCTGTATAGTATTCTGTACATTAAGTAGTATTCTCTGTATATAAGTATTATTCTCTGTATATAAATAGTATTCGTTATATAGTATTCTTTGTATATAAGTAGTATTCTTTATATAGTATTCTGTAAATATAAGTAGTATTCTCGGTATATAAGTAGTATTCTCTGTATATAAGTAGTATTTTCTGTATATAAGTAGTATTCGGTATATTAAGTAGTATTCTCTGTATATAAGTAGTATTCTCTGTATATAAATAGTATTCGTTATATAGTATTCTTTGTATATAAGTAGTGTTCTCGGTATATAAGTAGTATTCGTTATATAGTATTCTGTATATATAAGTAGTATTCTCTGTATATAAGTAGTATTTGTTATATAGTATTCTGTATATATAAGTAGTATTCTCGGTGTATAAGTAGTATTCGTTATATAGTATTCTGTATATATAAGTAGTATTCGTTATATAGTATTCTGTATATATAAGTAGTATTCTCGGTATATAAGTAGTATTTGTTATATTGTATTCTGTATATATAAACAGTATTCTCAGTATATAAATAGTATTCGCTATATAGTATTCTGTATATATGAGTAGTATTCTTGGTATATAAGTAGTTTTTGGTTACACAGTATTCTCTATATGTAATAAGACGTTTTCTTTCTATATATGTATTATTCTCTATACATTATTCTCTTTATATAAGTAGTATTTTCTATAAAGTATACCCTCTATATAAGTAGTATTTTCTGTATAGTATACTCTATATATAAGTAGTATCTTCTATACAGTTTACTCTATATATAAGTAGTATTTTCTATATAGTATACTCTATATATAAGTAGTATTTTCTATATAGTATACTCTATATATAAGTAGTATTTTCTATATAGTATACTCTATATATAAGTAGTATTTTCTATATATTATTCTCTTTATATAAGTAGTATTTTCTATATAGTATACTCTATATATAAGTAGTATTTTCTATATAGTATACTCTATATATAAGTAGTATTTTCTATATAGTATACTCTATATATAAGTAGTATTTTTTATATAGTATACTCTATATATAAGTAGTATTTTCTATATAGTATACTCTATATATAAGTAGTATTTTCTGTATAGTATACTCTATATATAAGTAGTATTTTCTATATAGTTTACTCTATATATAAGTAGTATTTTCTATAAATTATTCTCTTTATATAAGTAGTATTTTCTATATAGTATACTCTATATATAAGTAGTATTTTCTATAGAGTATACTCTCTCTATAAGTAGTATTTTTTATATAGTATACTCTATATATAAGTAGTATTTTCTATATAGTATACTCTCTCTATAAGTAATATTATTGTACTATTGAAGTTCTTTGCCTAAGGGCACAACCAGGTATAGCTCTGGGAATTGAACCTGCAACCTGTTGTTGGTTCACTCTCTGGTCACTAGGCTAACAGCCAGCCCCCAGTTAATTACCCAAATATGACTTTCACTAGGTGCTCAGCTTCCACATTGATAGACCTTCTACTGAGCCTTCTGTGCTTCCTAGTTAGCTGCTAGTTAGAGCGTTTCCTTTTCTCAGACTCTGCTGATGCAATCCCTCTTACAGCATGACTCCAGATCTTTTACTTTGTGGCTCAAGTAATTATTTTTTTTTTGGTCAGGAGTGTCTCTCCTCCTTCTGTGCCTCCTCAGAGAGTTTCTGTCTTCCTGCTGCTCCTCTTTCACTCCATAACAGCTTCTCTCACAGTGCTCATCACTCCTTAAAGCCCGGTGGCCATGGCAACGGGGTGGACACGCATGCAGAACCAGGCTTGGTGCCAGAGATGGGCAGATATTATGAGACCACATGCTGTTTGTTCTCTGAAGCACCATTACACACACAGATCTCTAATGCTGAGTCATTTCGGAGCGGAGTGGTGGCTGGAGCAGAGCAAAGGAGAAGTCATAGTGTAAATATGAGAGTACTCTCTTTCACGCTGCGTGAGTGTGTACAGGTTTGTTTTTGCTGAAGCAAACTATCAGGAGAAACATTCTGGTTATTATTGGCTTTAAACATGCCTAAGTTTTTTACTTTGTTATTAAATGTTTATAATGGAAGCTTAATGAGTTGCACTTCTGTTGGGTACATGTAAGTGTGTTTTCCTGAGTGTGTGCATTTGTTACTGTGTGTGTATTTGTGTGTTTAGATCCAGAAAAGACACTCCAGCAGCAGTATGGATGAGCGTCCGTCCCCGTCTCCCTCTGCAAGGGACTATGTGGAGTCGCTGCACCAGAACTCCAGAGCCACGCTGCTCTTTGGCAAGAACAACGTGCTCGTACAACCGGTAACAGCAACACATCCATGACTCAGACACAGTAACACCAACATATTCATCAGTCAGACACAGTAACACCAACATATTCATCACTCAGACACAGTTACACCAACATATCCATCACCCAGACACAGTAACACCAACATATCCATCACTCAGTCACAGTAACATCAACATATCCATCACTCAGACATAGTTACACCAACATATTCATCACTCAGACACAGTAACACCAACATATTCATCACTCAGACACAGTTACACCAACCTATCCATCACTCAGACACAGTAACACCAACATATCCATCACTCAGACACAGTAACACCAACATATTCATCACTCAGACACAGTAACACCAACATATCCATCACTCAGACATAGTAACACCAACATATTCATCACTCAGACACAGTTACACCAACATATTCATCAGTCAGACACAGTTACACCAACATATTCATCAGTCAGACACAGTAACACCAACATATTCATCACTCAGACACAGTTACACCAACATATCCATCACTCAGACACAGTTACACCAACCTATCCATCACTCAGACACAGTAACACCAACATATCCATCACTCAGACACAGTAACACCAACATATTCATCACTCAGACACAGTAACACCAACATATCCATCACTCAGACACAGTAACACCAACTTATCCATCACTCAGACACAGTTACACCAACATATCCATCACTCAGACACAGTAACACCAACATATTCATCACTCAGACACAGTAACACCAACATATTCATCACTCAGACACAGTAACACCAACATATCCATCACTCAGACACAGTTACACCAACATATTCATCAGTCAGACACAGTAACACCAACATATTCATCACTCAGACACAGTTACACCAATACATCTATTAATCAGACACAGGTATAGCAACACTTCCATCAATCAGATACGGTTAGACCTACACATCCATCACTGAGACACTGTAACACCAACACATCCACAATCAGACACAGTTACACCAACATATCTATCTCCCAGACACAGTAACACCAACATATCTATCTCCCAGACACAGTTATACCAACAAATCTGTCAATCAGACACATTAACACCAACATATTCATCAGTCAGACACAGTTACACCACACACCATAAATCAGACACAGTAACACCAACGTATCCATTAATTAGACAGTTATATCAACACATCAATTAATCAGACACAGTTACACATTCATCACTCAGACAGTTACACCAACACATTCATCACTCATACATAGTTACACTAACACCTTCATACAAACTGTAACATCCGCATCGCAAAAATATACAAGACATTGCTTTTAGAGCCCAACATGCTTTCCAGCTCCACACCAGACTCCCATACATTCATCTACACACCATTCACATAAAATCAATCACACCGAATTAGTTCAACCACCCAACATCTGTCAGCCAGGCTCCATTCCTCTCTCCCCCACCGAACCATTAATAATGAAAGAGTGAACACGATGGCAAATGAGCATCTTTTCAGTGCGTCTCTGCTCAGTACAAACCATGAATAATGAATAGCAGAACAGCTGCATCATTTATCCGGTGTTAACCTCAGACAGGAAGTGAAAGGATCGAGGCGTGCGTGGCGTGGCCTGCATCGTTTTTCAAATCATTTGTTATTTTATCAAATGTTAATTTGTAGAAAGCATGTATATCAGTGCGTCCCAGAATTCAGTCTGCTGTCTTTTTCCCAGAGGGACGACATGGAGGCGATCCCGGGGTACCTCTCTCTGCACCAAACGGCCGACGCCATGACCCTGAAGTGGACGCCCAATCAGCTGATGAATGGCTCCATGGGAGACCTGGACTACGAGAAGAGGTGGGGTAGAATGGGAGGAAGTGCACGGCTGCATGCAGAAACTGTTAATCCTGTCCTCCCCCTGCCTTCCTACTGCTCCTCCCCTCCTGTGAAAGAAAGAGGAGGAACGAAGAGAACGAGCAGAAATTGGGAAAATGTGACAGCTGATTCCTTTCGGCATCATTAAATTAGCGCTGCCTGTTCGAGTCTGTGTGGGTTTCTAGACCTGTTTATTATTTGATTTCATACCAGTTACAGAATAAAAGAATTATATATTATATACACAGTGGAGTCACATTATTATGACCACCAGCTAACATCTAGAGTGACCGCCGTGTGCAGCATGGACAGCAGCTAGACGGACTGGGAGACTCAATAAGGTCCTGGTAGGTGGTCACAGGTATCTGGAGAGGTATCATGCTGACTGCAGTGCAGGAGGAGGAGCCATAGAGCCAACACCACCAATCCAGATGATCCCATAGATGCTCAATTGGGTTCAAGTCTGGTGAACTAGAGGTCCAGGGTAGTACTTGGAAGTCCAATGTGGGACATTTCTAGCTGTGTGACGTGTCTCATTGTCCTGCTTGAAGACCCCATCCGCCCCAGAGAAGACGTGTACGTGATCCGCAAGACCCAAAACGGTTGAGAGGGTCTTCCACATGGATGAGTGGGTCCAGAGAATGCCAGGAAAACATTCCCCAGACCTTAACGCTGCCACCATCCAAAGTAGGAAGTGGTCATAATAATGTGACTCGACTGTGTAGCTGCATTGCTCTGTGTTGGTCTGGTGGAGGAGGATTGCTAGGTGTGATGAGGTCAGAGGTCTTCCCCATCACTGAGCTGGCTGCTGGACACTTTTAGTATATGGACACCTGTTTTAACATAGTATATTTGGGATCCTGATACCAAAAGTATGGTAGCTAGAGTAGTCCCACCTCTTGTACTGGTCTGAAGGGCCCATGACCGAGCAGGAATGGGAGTTGGGGGTGGAGGGCTGTGGGAGAGAACACCTGGGGAGAGAAAAGCATTTAGTTTATGAATATGTATACTCATAGGTAAATATGTTGAAGCTATGGCAATTTAAACGTATAGCCAACGTATGTGCACAGTAATTATATAGATGTACTAGGATTGCTATGCTATCCTAGATGTTGGTTTAGCCTGGGACGTGGCTTCCTGCATATAGACAGAATTGTAGGAGGAGTCTGTCCTTAACTCTATTAAGGAGGCAGTACTGAATTCTAGTTCTGTATTTATCTTTTAGGGGTGTAAGAAAATATCGATAATATCGAATATCGGGATATTATGTTTAGTGATACTGTATCGATTCTCAAAAACAGTATCAGTACTCAGATTCCTGTCAGACAGTGAATCATTGTGTGTTGTGTTTAAACCTCTGACCACTAGATGGCAGTGTTGTAATCCATTTTCAGCTCCACTCCAACATTAACAAGCAGCACAAGGACGCAATGCTATTGTAAGCATTAATAAATCTGTTCATACAGTGGTGTGTTTTAATAGTAGGATTAAAAAATCGCAATACATCAGTTTGCTTGCAGTATCGCAATATATCGTGATATATTGAATCATGACTGCTGTATCATGATACTTATTGTATCGCCAAGTTTTGCCAATACACAGATCTACCGTCTATTGGAGTACTCTTAACTGTTGATGTACCTTTTTAAGTTGATTATTTTCTTTTTCTTTGTTTTTCACTTTGTATTAATAACTTATTAACTAATAACCTGGAGGTGTAAGTCCTTTGGTCTTGGCGTGGTGGACCCTGAGCTCCTACCTAAACAGATGCCACATGTAAACCCAATAGCTTCCCTTGGATTACGCCATCCTTCCAAGTTAGAACTTCCACAGTAGAGAAAAACAGTAGCTTCCAGGGTTTCTAGATGCATCTCTCTGTCTGATCTACAAGCCTAAAGCAGCTGCTGGAACACTATGAGATTTAATCGATCACTCAGACAAGCCTACAGGGGGAAGTCAGGATGAAGCCGAACTGGGATTCTTCAGCTAAAGATCGACCAAGCGTTCATGCACTGGTCACTGAAATTGATGCAAAGCATAAACATCTGTCTGATGTTGGTGATAACTTGATCTGGTCTCTGATCTGATGTCCTTGTAATGCGATCTTGCCTGCTGTGATTGATGGCGTCGTCTGTTTTTGTTGCAGTGTCTATTGGGACTACGCTATGACCATCCGTCTGGAGGAGATTGTGTATTTGCACTGTCATCAGCAGGGTACGTTACAGCGAATCATCTTTTTTATAGTTTAGGGGATGAACCGTTCGGTCAAACTGAGTTATTGCTTGGAGTCTTTATTTGTGGCTTCATAATGACTCCTTGAAGAAGCCCAACTGTTAGCATTAACATCAGCCCATAACATATAACCAGATAATAAACTGCCAGCTAAACTAAACTGTTTGCTCCTCACCTGCTTTACCTGTTATATTCTTATTATACCTGGAGTGTGTCTTCTCTAGCAGTGTGAGCATCTCTGCACGGTGGTGTAGTGGTTAGTATGGTGGTGTAGTGGTTAGTACGGTGGTGTAGTGGTTAGTATGGTGGTGTAGTGGTTAGTATGATGGTGTAGTAGTTAGTACGGTGGTGTAGTGGTTAGTATGGTGGTGTAGTGGTTAGTACGGTGGTGTAGTGGTTAGTAAGGTGGTGTAGTGGTTAGTACGGTGGTGTAGTAGTTAGTATGGTGGTGTAGTGGTTAGTACGGTGGTGTAGTGGTTAGTACGGTGGTGTAGTGGTAAGTAAGGTGGTGTAGTGGTTAGTACGGTGGTGTAGTGGTTAGTATGGTGGTGTAGTAGTTAGTATGGTGGTGTAGTGGTTAGTACGGTGGTGTAGTAGTTAGTATGGTGGTGTAGTGGTTAGTACGGTGGTGTAGTAGTTAGTATGGTGGTGTAGTGGTTAGTACGGTGGTGTAGTGGTTAGTACGGTGGTGTAGTGGTTAGTAAGGTGGTGTAGTAGTTAGTATGGTGGTGTAGTGGTTAGTATGGTGGTGTAGTGGTTAGTACGGTGGTGTAGTGGTTAGTATGGTGGTGTAGTGGTTAGTATGGTGGTGTAGTGGTCAGTATGGTGGTGTAGTGGTTAGTACGGTGGTGTAGTAGTTAGTATGGTGGTGTAGTGGTTAGTATGGTGGTGTAGTGGTCAGTATGGTGGTGTGGTGGTTAGTACGGTGGTGTGGTGGTTAGTACGGTGGTGTAGTGGTTAGTATGGTGGTGTAGTGGTTAGTACGGTGGTGTAGTGGTTAGTATGGTGGTGTAGTGGTCAGTATGGTGGTGTAGTGGTTAGTATGGTGGTGTAGTGGTTAGTATGGTGGTGTAGTGGTCAGTATGGTGGTGTGGTGGTTAGTACGGTGGTGTGGTGGTTAGTACGGTGGTGTAGTGGTTAGTATGGTGGTGTAGTGGTTAGTACTGTGGTGTAGTGGTTAGTACGGTGGTGTAGTGGTTAGTACTGTGGTGTAGTGGTTAGTACGGTGGTGTAGTGGTTAGTATGGTGGTGTAGTGGTCAGTATGGTGGTGTAGTGGTTAGTATGGTGGTGTAGTGGTCAGTATGGTGGTGTGGTGGTTAGTATGGTGGTGTAGTGGTTAGTACTGTGGTGTAGTGGTTAGTACGGTGGTGTAGTGGTTAGTACTGTGGTGTAGTGGTTAGTACGGTGGTGTAGTGGTTAGTACGGTGGTGTAGTGGTTAGTACGGTGGTGTAGTGGTTAGTATGGTGGTGTAGTGGTTAGTACGGTGGTGTAGTGGTCAGTACGGTGGTGTAGTGGTTAGTATGGTGGTGTAGTGGTTAGTATGGTGGTGTAGTGGTTAGTATGATGGGTGTAGTGGTTAGTACGGTGGTGTAGTGGTCAGTACGGTGGTGTAGTGGTTAGTATGGTGGTGTAGTGGTTAGTATGGTGGTGTAGTGGTTAGTACGGTGGTGTAGTGGTTAGTATGGTGGTGTAGTGGTTAGTAAGGTGGTGTAGTGGTCAGTACGGTGGTGTAGTGGTTAGTATGGTGGTGTAGTGGTTAGTATGGTGGTGTAGTGGTTAGTACGGTGGTGTAGTGGTTAGTACGGTGGTGTAGTGGTCAGTACGGTGGTGTAGTGGTTAGTATGGTGGTGTAGTGGTTAGTATGGTGGTGTAGTGGTTAGTACGGTGGTGTAGTGGTTAGTATGGTGGTGTAGTGGTTAGTAAGGTGGTGTAGTGGTTAGTATGGTGGTGTAGTGGTCAGTATGGTGGTGTAGTGGTTAGTATGATGGTGTAGTGGTCAGTATGGTGGTGTAGTGGTTAGTATGGTGGTGTAGTGATTAGTATGATGGTGTAGTGGTTAGTATGATGGTGTAGTGGTTAGTATGGTGGTGTAGTGGTTAGTATGGTGGTGTAGTGGTTAGTACGGTGGTGTAGTGGTTAGTATGGTGGTGTAGTGGTCAGTATGGTGGTGCAGTGGTTAGTAAGGTGGTGCAGTGGTTAGTATGGTGGTGTAGTTGTCAGTATGGTGGTGTAGTGTCAGTATGGTGGTGTAGTGGTCAGTATGGTGGTGTAGTGGTTAGTATGGTGGTGTAGTGGTCAGTGTAGTGGTGTAGTGGTCAGTATGGTGGTGTAGTGGTTAGTATGGTGGTGTAGTGGTCAGTATTGTGGTGTAGTGGTCAGTATGGTGGGTGTAGTGGTTAGTAAGGTGGTGTAGTGGTTAGTATGGTGGTGTAGTGGTCAGTATGGTGGTGTAGTGTCAGTATGGTGGTGTAGTGGTTAGTATGGTGGTGTAGTGGTCAGTATGGTGGTGTAGTGGTTAGTATGGTGGTGTAGTGGTTAGTATGGTGGTGTAGTGGTTAGTACGGTGGTGTAGTGGTCAGTATGGTGGTGTAGTGGTCAGTATGGTGGTGTAGTGTCAGTATGGTGGTGTAGTGGTCAGTATGGTGGTGTAGTGGTTAGTATGGTGGTGTAGTGGTCAGTGTAGTGGTGTAGTGGTCAGTATGGTGGTGTAGTGGTTAGTATGGTGGTGTAGTGGTCAGTATGGTGGTGTAGTGGTCAGTATGGTGGTGTAGTGGTTAGTAAGGTGGTGTAGTGGTTAGTATGGTGGTGTAGTGGTTAGTACGGTGGTGTAGTGTCAGTATGGTGGTGTAGTGGTCAGTATGGTGGTGTAGTGGTTAGTAAGGTGGTGTAGTGGTTAGTATGGTGGTGTAGTGGTTAGTATGGTGGTGTAGTGGTTAGTACGGTGGTGTAGTGGTTAGTATGGTGGTGTAGTGGTTAGTATTGTGGTGTAGTGGTCAGTACGGTGGTGTAGTGGTTAGTATGGTGGTGTAGTGGTTAGTACGGTGGTGTAGTGTCAGTATGGTGGTGTAGTGGTCAGTATGGTGGTGTAGTGGTTAGTAAGGTGGTGTAGTGGTTAGTATGGTGGTGTAGTGGTTAGTTTGGTGGTGTAGTGGTTAGTATGGTGGTGTAGTGGTCAGTATGGTGGTGTAGTGGTTAGTAAGGTGGTGTAGTGGTTAGTACGGTGGTGTAGTGGTTAGTTTGGTGGTGTAGTGGTTAGTATGGTGGTGTAGTGGTCAGTATGGTGGTGTAGTGGTTAGTAAGGTGGTGTAGTGGTTAGTACGGTGGTGTAGGGGTTAGTATGGTGGTGTAGTGGTTAGTATGGAGGTGTAGTGGTTAGTAAGGTGGTGTAGTGGTTAGTATGGTGGTGTAGTGGTCAGTATGGTGGTGTAGTGGTCAGTATGGTGGTGTAGTGGTCAGTATGGTGGTGTAGTGGTTAGTATGGTGGTGTAGTGGTCAGTATGGTGGTGTAGTGGTTAGTATGGTGGTGTAGTGGTCAGTATGGTGGTGTAGTGGTTAGTACGGTGGTGTAGTGGTTAGTATGGTGGTGTAGTGGTTAGTATGGTGGTGTAGTGGTCAGCACTGTCTCCTCACAGTAAGATGATCTGGGTTGGATTCCCGGTCCGGGTTGTTCTGTGTGGAGTGTGTATGTTCTCCGGGTACTCCGGTTTCCTCCCACAGTCCAAACACATGCATGTTAGGATCCTCACTCTGAACTGCCCGTAGGTGTAAGTGTGTGTGTTCTCTCCGTGCTCCTGTAGGTGTGAGTGTGTGTGAGTGTGTGTGAGTGAGTGTGTGTGTGTGTGTGATGGACTGGTGACCAGTCACGTATAGTCACGTCACAGATAAACACCCTCTGCTGCTTTAAAGGATGTGGCCCGCAGGAGCAGGAGATTTATGAATTAAGCTGCGTCGGCTTAATGAAGCCTCTGGAGTCTCTCAGATCCACAGCTTTAAAACCTCAATTAGCACTTTCCTTACTCCGCCCGGCCGATCAGAGCCATCACAGCGTTACTGCGGTTACCACAGCCAAAGCCCCGTTTCTCGGATTAGGAGATGAAAAACACTAGAACTAACTTTGTTAACAGTGCTGTACAGAAGAAGATGGTCTGGATATACAGTATATATATATAATCTGATCAGCCATAACATTAAAACCACCTCCTTATATCCACACTCACTGTCCACTGTATCAGCTCCACTGACCATACAGGACCTCCACTCACTGTCCACTGTATCAGCTCCACTGACCATACAGGACCTCCACTCACTGTCCACTGTATCAGCTCCACTGACCAAACAGGACCTCCACTCACTGTCCACTGTATCAGCTCCACTGACCATACAGGACCTCCACTCACTGTTCACTGTATCAGCTCCACTGACCAAACAGGACCTCCACTCACTGTCCACTGTATCAGCTCCACTGACCAAACAGGACCTCCACTCACTGTTCACTGTATCAGCTCCACTGACCAAACAGGACCTCCACTCACTGTTCACTGTATCAGCTCCACTGACCAAACAGGACCTCCACTCACTGTCCACTGTATCAGCTCCACTGACCAAACAGGACCTCCACTCACTGTCCACTGTATCAGCTCCACTGACCATACAGGACCTCCACTCACTGTTCACTGTATCAGCTCCACTGACCAAACAGGACCTCCACTCACTGTCCACTGTATCAGCTCCACTGACCAAACAGGACCTCCACTCACTGTTCACTGTATCAGCTCCACTGACCAAACAGGACCTCCACCCACTGTCCACTGTATCAGCTCCACTGACCATACAGGAGCTCCACTCACTGTCCACTGTATCAGCTCCACTGACCATACAGGACCTCCACTCACTGTCCACTGTATCAGCTCCACTGACCATACAGGACCTCCACTCACTGTCCACTGTATCAGCTCCACTGACCATACAGGACCTCCATTCACTGTCCACTGTATCAGCTCCACTGACCATACAGGAGCTCCACTCACTGTCCACTGTATCAGCTCCACTGACCATACAGGACCCCCACTCACTGTCCACTGTATCAGCTCCACTGACCATACAGGACCTCCACTCACTGTCCACTGTATCAGCTCCACTGACCATACAGGACCTCCACTCACTGTCCACTGTATCAGCTCCACTGACCATACAGGATCTCCACTCACTGTCCACTGTATCAGCTCCACTGACCATACAGGACCTCCACTCACTGTCCACTGTATCAGCTCCACTGACCATACAGGACCTCCACTCACTGTCCACTGTATCAGCTCCACTGACCATACAGGACCTCCACTCACTGTCCACTGTATCAGCTCCACTGACCATACAGGAGCTCCACTCACTGTCCGCTGTATCAGCTCCACTGACCATACAGGACCTCCACTCACTGTCCGCTGTATCAGCTCCACTGACCATACAGGACCTACACTCACTGTCCACTGTATCAGCTCCACTGACCATACAGGAGCTCCACTCACTGTCCGCTGTATCAGCTCCACTGACCATACAGGACCTCCACTCACTGTCCGCTGTATCAGCTCCACTGACCATACAGGACCTCCACTCACTGTCCACTGTATCAGCTCCACTGACCAAACAGGACCTCCACTCACTGTCCACTGTATCAGCTCCACTGACCAAACAGGACCTCCACTCACTGTCCACTGTATCAGCTCCACTGACCATACAGGACCTCCACTCACTGTCCACTGTATCAGCTCCACTGACCATACAGGACCTCCACTCACTGTCCACTGTATCAGCTCCACTGACCATACAGGACCTCCACTCACTGTCCACTGTATCAGCTCCACTGACCACACAGGACCTCCACTCACTGTCCACTGTATCAGCTCCACTGACCAAACAGGACCTCCACTCACTGTCCACTGTATCAGCTCCACTGACCATACAGGACCTCCACTCACTGTCCACTGTATCAGCTCCACTGACCATACAGGAGCTCCACTCACTGTCCACTGTATCAGCTCCACTGACCATACAGGACCTCCACTCACTGTCCACTGTATCAGCTCCACTGACCATACAGGACCTCCACTCACTGTCCACTGTATCAGCTCCACTGACCATACAGGACCTCCACTCACTGTCCACTGTATCAGCTCCACTGACCATACAGGACCTCCACTCACTGTCCACTGTATCAGCTCCACTGACCATACAGGAGCTCCACTCACTGTCCACTGTATCAGCTCCAGTGACCATACAGGAGCTACACTCACTGTCCACTGTATCAGCTCCACTGACCATACAGGACCTCCACTCACTGTCCACTGTATCAGCTCCACTGACCATACAGGACCTCCACTCACTGTCCACTGTATCAGCTCCACTGACCATACAGGACCTCCACTCACTGTCCACTGTATCAGCTCCACTGACCATACAGGAGCTCCACTCACTATCCACTGTATCAGCTCCACTGACCATACAGGACCTCCACTCACTGTCCACTGTATCAGCTCCACTGACCATACAGGACCTCCACTCACTGTCCACTGTATCAGCTCCACTGACCATACAGGACCTCCACTCACTGTCCACTGTATCAGCTCCACTGACCATACAGGACCTCCACTCACTGTCCACTGTATCAGCTCCACTGACCATACAGGACCTCCACTCACTGTCCACTGTATCAGCTCCACTGACCATACAGGACCTCCACTCACTGTCCACTGTATCAGCTCCACTGACCATACAGGACCTCCACTCACTGTCCACTGTATCAGCTCCACTGACCATACAGGACCTCCACTCACTGTCCACTGTATCAGCTGTATCAGCTCCATAGGCTGTATGTCCATATGACTCTTGGTCCATATGTTCATGGTTGTGACATCATAACCATGAACGTATAACGTTTGTGCAGCAACGACTGATATAAGCCGTCTGTGGCCATAGGAAAAAAACAGTTCATGGTTGTGACATCACAGCCCTGGCGAACTTGCAATGTTTCAATATTTATGCAGCAAAAACGGAATCAGTTGAGATGAAAATTTGTGATGTCACAACCATAACAGTCATAAGATATATCGTTTTGGTTTCACCCCAAAGCTCCAAATGTATTACCTTTTTATGTTCATGAATTGTTGTAGGCCATATATGACCATTTGGCCACATATCCATGGTTGTGACATCATAACCATAACAAACTTGGGACATTTTATTTTCATTTTGCCCCCGAAGCCCACTTTTATAACACATAGGCTATTTGAAAATCTATCCCTGGTTGTGACATCACAGCCAAAGCTAGCTCAAGCCCACACTCATGGACTCCACATGCTGGATCAAACCTTTAAGTAATGTCCAGTTTTCAGCTATATGGGCTCTTTAAGTAAACTTGCTGGTTGAACCCTCCGATGGAGATCTGTAGGGTGAGGATGATGATGAAGAAGAACAAACAGAGTCCATTTTGGTCCAGTCAGCTGAGCTGAAACTGATGTGTGTTGTGTTTGTGTTTGCAGTGGACAGCGGTGGGACGGTGGTCTTGGTCAGTCAGGACGGTATCCAGAGGCCTCCGCTGCGGTTCCCGCGGGGCGGACACCTCCTGCAGTTCCTCTCATGCTTGGAGAACGGCCTGCTCCCTCACGGCCAGCTGGACCCTCCGCTGTGGTCTCAAAGAGGGAAGGTCAGTGCATTGCGGTGCTAGCCTTAAATGGAGAAGCTACACAGTCGAGTCACATTATTATGACCACCTGCTAATATCCAGAGTGACCACCGTGTGGAGCACTGACAGCAGCTAGACGGACTGGGAGACTCAGTAAAGTCTTGGTAGATGGTCACAGGTATCTGGAGGTATCATGCTGATTGCAGTGCATCCCACATCTGCTGGAGGGAGCGTGGAGGAGGATCCATAGAGCCAACACCACCATCCAGGTGGTCCCACAGATGCTCAGTAGGGTTCAAGTCTGGGGAATTAGGGGTCCAGGGTAGTACTTTGAGGTCTTGTTCAGGCTCTTCCAAACAGTGTGGGACATTTCTAGCCGTGTCATGTGTCTCATTGTCTTGCTGGAAGATCTCATCCGTCCCAGAGAAGACCATCAGCACGTATGGTGTACGTGATCTGCAAGGATGGATTCAGACCCAAATCGGTTAAGAGGGTCTTCCACATGGATGAGTGGGTCCAGAGAATGCTAGAGAACATTCCCCAGACCAGAACAATGGCGCCATCTAAAGTATGGTCATAATAATGTGACTCGACTGTGTATAAACAGTGAAGTATGTAGAAACTTTGGACCGGTGTTGTGTAGGTGGCTTCTCAGGAAGCTGAGATTTGCGTTTGAGGCGAAGGATGAAAGCCACGTCCATTAGATTTTGTATATAATTAAAATCTCTCGTTCTCTGGCCTCACATTTGCATTTAAACTTTAGCAAATAACGCTCTGGTAATGACTTCCGTCGCATATGAACATCCCCCCCGCCCCGGGGGGCCAGAGTGATTGGGTCATTAGACATCTTTAGGTCATTAGAACTCTAAATTACGCTCCAGAACACATTTCGGCGGACGTTATCAGACATTCCGGTTCTGCGCTGCTTTGGCTGAGCTCACATGGTTGGTTGTTTTTTCGAACAGGGAAAAGTGTTTCCTAAGCTGCGGAAAAGAGGCCCTCAGGGGTCCACGGACTCCGTCTCCGACAAGGAGGAGGACGAGGCCACGGATTACGTCTTCCGCATCGTCTTCCCCAACAGCCAGTCTGAGTTCGGTAAGCCTGGAGATGATTGAATGAATGTATATACAGAAGTATAGTTAATACAGCGCTTCACCTGCTTCCCACATACCTGAGAATGCTGAGAATGATCCACCTCCCTAATAGTATCTGCTCTGTGGTGGTCCTGTGGGGGTCCTGATCATTAAAGAACAGAGTAATAAAGTATACAGAGAATCAGATGAACTACAGTCTGTAAGTGGAGCTCCTGTATGGTCAGTGGAGCTGATACAGTGGACAGTGAGTGTAGATACAAGGAGGTGGGTTTCATGTTATGGCTGATCAGATTATATAAGAATGGTTAGATGGAGTTACAGTTTAGTAGAAGAGAAAAAAGACTTCTGGTCCACAACGCAGTGTCATCATCTAACACTTAACTTGAAGTATGGTGGAAAAGAGAATTGGCTCCAGCCCCCTCGTGACCCCGACTAGTGGGATAAAGCAGAAGATAATTGATGGATGGATAATATCATGATACATATTGTATCGCCAGGTTCTCACCAATACACAGCTCTAGTAGCTCACAGAGAAGCTCAAGGTTAGCATGGCGCTAACTGTATACCCTAATCTGCCTTAAACCAGTTCAGTAATCACTTATAGATTATCATTACATTGTTTCTAACACTGTATGTCCCACTGCTGTCTATAAACATGGTCTGAATTAGGTTTCTCAGTGCACTTGGATTGTGTAGATTAGATTTTTATATAATTCTAACAATAATTACGAAATTCTTCCTTGCCCCTCATGACTGATGTACTGATTCCAGTGGCTGTGACCCAGTCCTCCAGTCCACCAGGGGGCCACCTGCTCTTTCGCTCCTTCTCCCAGTTCCCTGCCGACGGGAAGCAGCAGAGCCCCAGACTACAGACCGTAGTGGTGCCCAAACGCTGCTGCAGCTGCTCCAGCGAGCCGCCGTCACCCGGCGGGTCACCAGCAGGGTCGCTAGCAGGGTCACCCACCTCGCCTGACCGTAACGTTTCCCCTCCCTGACGCTCTTTACTTCGCTGGCGCTCGCTTCTGCTGGGACGAGGGGCTTCTTTACCTTTCCTCACTTTCAGGGAGCCGTGCTTGCGCCTGTTTAATAGCAGCCTACAGATAAATCTATATGCAAAAAAAAAAAAAAAAAAAATATATATATATACACATCATAGCATGTCCTTCTATGCATTGCCTGTAATTACACGCTTCCACCAGAGAGGTCTCCAAATCCCAAAATCGGACGTAGTGCAGCTTTAACAGGACTAAAGTTCTTTGAAATGTATGTAGTTTTATTATATAACCTCAGTGCTACATCGAAGTGTCAAAGCATAATTATTCATGACTCTGTGTACTTAATAACACGTCCAAATTTATTTAGCATGTACAATATAAGCATGTAAATAATCAGAAATCAAAATCAGCAGATTCATTTCCACCAGTGAGATCTCCAAATCCTCAAGTCATACACAGCACAGCTTAACAAATACTATGTTATGGTTTTATATAAAATATGATGAAACCCAACAACAAATTGGATTCGGCTCAAGTTTTAGCATTAGCTAGTCAACAGTGTCTAAGTTACTTTAGCTACTTATACCAGCCTACCTACGAGTAGTTGATAGGGCTGTACTTGCTACGTGCTAGCAAGCCAAACATTCAAAACTAATTGTTGACACTGGCTGTGTCTCAAACCCTAGTGAGTGTCTAAGTAGGCTGTCTAGGTAGTGAGTGTGTAAGTAGCAGCGTTCTCTCCTCATCTCTCCTCATAAAACAGATTACTGAGACGCTCTAGTTAGAGAGAGACTGCGTCACGGCTTGTTCCCCCCACTGCAGTACACCACCGGTGGTTTAGCTGGTTGCTAAGCTACCGGCCGGCCTCCAAAACAATAGCCGAGGTTTAAAAATCCGCTAGCATAAATGCTAATGTCTGAAGTATAAAAGTGTAAATGGTGAAGGACTCGTTACAGAGTTGATAATAAAATACTGTTTTGTGTGATTATATGACCAGAAACACATTAAAACTCCAGAGAGAATCAAAATAACTCACATTTTAAAACTTAGCGGCTGAGGAAGCGTTTGATGCTTCTTTAAAATCAGGTCTAAATAAGGTTCCTCAGTAGACAGTATGTTTAAGGTATGTAAGTATTGGGACAGTCTACATGTCGGGAGTGCATACTATGATGTAAAATGCTGCCTATGTAGGAGCTCAGTAGGATTTAAGACACAGCCTCTATCAGTTAATGATTAGAAGTCTTGGCCCACCAGACAAAATATTGGGGTTGAGCTTGTTATAAACACGTTGTGGGGACGTCTGGTCCAGTTCGTCCTTACCCACCGTACGGTAGAGATACTCTATGCTATTGTATTGCATGACGTCTGTTGGCTCTAATCATTCAATCCACCGTAGATCACTTCCACCAATCGTATTGATTTTTGATGACCGGGCTGAATGACCGGGGTTTGATCGAGTCTAATCGTCCAGCCTCCTGCTTTGGCGCTGTGGACCTCAGAGCTGGAACGTGTAATCCACCTGCGGTGTGTTGTGTCTGTTTCAGCCGCTCCAGAGCTGATGGAGCAGGGGGTGAACATGTGGCAGCCCAGGAAGTCCTCCTGCTCCTCCTGCTCCCAGGGCAGCTTCTCCGAAGGAGCGCCCCCCAATGGCTGCAACCACGAGAGGTCAGTTTACTTTCTTACTCCCCCAGCAGACAATAACATACACTGATCAGCCATAACATTAACACCACCTCCTTATATCTCCACCCACTGTCCACTGTATCAGCTCCACTGACCATACAGGACCTCCACTGACTGTCCACTGTATCAGCTCCACTGACCATACAGGAGCTCCACTCACTGTCCACTGTATCAGCTCCACTGACCATACAGGAGCTCCACTCACTGTCCACTGTATCAGCTCCACTGACCATACAGGAGCTCCACTCACTGTCCACTGTATCAGCTCCACTGACCATACAGGAGCTCCACTCACTGTCCACTGTATCAGCTCCACTGACCATACAGGACCTACACTCACTGTCCACTGTATCAGCTCCACTGACCATACAGGAGCTCCACTCACTGTCCACTGTATCAGCTCCACTGACCATACAGGAGCTCCACTCACTGTCCACTGTATCAGCTCCACTGACCATACAGGAGCTCCACTCACTGTCCACTGTATCAGCTCCACTGACCATACAGGACCTCCACTCACTGTCCACTGTATCAGCTCCACTGACCATACAGGACCTCCACTCACTGTCCACTGTATCAGCTCCACTGACCATACAGGACCTCCACTCACTGTCCACTGTATCAGCTCCACTGACCAT
The DNA here is from genome assembly GCA_021613375.1 of Megaleporinus macrocephalus. NCBI lineage: Eukaryota > Metazoa > Chordata > Actinopteri > Characiformes > Anostomidae > Megaleporinus > Megaleporinus macrocephalus. Next base: position 33,579,549 of record CM038725.1, on the reverse strand, counting down.
ACAGGACCTCCACTCACAGACTGTAGTTCATCTGATTCTCTGTATACTTTATTACTCTGTTCTTTAATGATCAGGACCCCCACAGGACCACCACAGAGCAGATACTATTAGGGAGGTGGATCATTCTCAGCATTGCAGTGTGTTGTGCTGGTGTCACTGCTGGACTGAGAATCGTCCACCAACCAAAACTATCCGGACAGCAGTGTCCTGTGGGCGGCGTCCTGTGTCCACTGATGAAGGACTAGAGAACACAAACTGTGCAACAGCAGATGATCTACTGTCTCTGACTTTACATCTACAAGGTGGACCAGCAAGTAGTAGGAGTGTCTACTAGAGTGGACAGTGAGTGGACACAGTGTTTAAACACTCCAGCAGCAGCACCCTCCACCCTAATTGAAGCTGCTCTGTCTTTGTCTTTTGCAGAGCCCCTCTGAAGCTCCTCTGCGACAACATGAAGTATCAGATCATCTCCAGAGCCTTCTACGGATGTGTGTGACGCTCGTATTTCATACAATCTGAGAACCTGATTTACTGAATATAATAATAATTATTATAGTAACTTATATAAAAACTTTGAGAGTATAAAGTCTACATATACATGATGTTGATGTTAATCAGTCTATGAGGTTTATATGACTGCTGTATGCTGTTCAGGGCTGGCCTACTGCCGACACCTGTCCACTGTCCGCATCCACCTCTCCGCTCTGGTCAACCACGCCATCGTGGAGCCTGATGTCCCGAGCGATGCCTACGGAGGTCTAACATCAGAAGTGTGGAACAAGTTCCTGCAGGACTGCAGCGTATGTACACCGGGGTTACTCACCAGCACAGAGAATGAAAAAGAAAATAATAATACATTTAAAAAACTGTTTTTTAAGTCATAATTACTGTTTAATTGCTAAATTTAATATCTACTCAATGTTTTTTTCACCTTCTGTTCGGCAAATAAGTAGAATTTCTGCACTAAAATTAGCTGAAAATGTGTTTCAGGTTCACGAGAATGTGTTAAAGCTACACTATGTAGGATTTGGGGATTTGGCGACCCCTCTGGTGGCCGTGCGTAGTTGCGTTTTTCACCAAAGAACATTTAGTAATGTGGGTTGAGCTTCTGACCCCCCTCTCTGAGTTACGGCCCCCACTCTCTTAGTGTGAAAGCCCCCCGCCCCTGATTTGACATGTTTCCAGCCAATGGAAACAGCTGTTAGCTTTGAAATGTATATCGTTGCTGTCCAGTCCAAAACAAGCACCTCCTAATTGCCAACTTTACAGGAGAGACCAAAAACCGCCTTCACTGTCAATGGAAGTCAATGGAACCAGAAATGTTTCCAAGCCATTTTGGAGTGTTTCTATTGGTCCATTCACCATAAAATTCATACACAATGTAGGCGGTAGCTCACGTATTCGAATGACACAAAAAAAAAAAATCGACAAAAATCTGTTTATCAGCGTAGACTTTAATCCACCACTCCGGACCCCCGGGGTCTGCCCGTGCGCCTCTCATACATATTTATGATCCTCTAAACACATCAGAGCGATTAGTCACTCTCACAATCCGCACCGATGACTAACGCGGAGCCGGCGGGCCGGAAAGAGGCGGCGCGTCGCGACAGACAGCGTCTCTGAAGCGCTTCACACAAAAACTAATACAGCCAGTCTTTCAGCCTTCACTCCGTCACTCATCCCTTTCTTCTGCTCCACAGAACACTCTGCGTCCCCCTACTGTCCCCCCTCCTTCAGGCACGCTGAGTCACGCTGCCTGTGTGAGTGACAAGCCGAGACCACCCGCGAGTTTGAGACCCTGCTAATGCTAATGCTAATTTTTTACAAACTTGTTAATACAGTGCCTAATTTACTGAACTGGGGGTGGAAGCTAGTTATTTTCAGCTGGATTAAATGAGTGACAAGACCACCCATGAGTTTGAGACCCCGCTAATGCTAATGCTAGGAACTTCACTAATACAGTTCCTAATTTAACAAACTGGGGATCAGCGTTACAGTTCTTTTCAGTTGGAGCGTATGAGTGGTGTGCCGAGACCACCCACAAGTTTAAGACCCCGCTAATGCTAATGTTTTGCAACTCTGCTAATACAGTTCCTAATTTAACAAACTGTTGATCAGAGTTACGCTTCTTTTTAATTGGGCTGTGTTAGTGTTTTACTGAGACCACCCACAATTTTAGACCCTGCTAATGCTAATGTCCTGCAACCTTGCTAATACAGTTCCTAAATTAACTAACAAGCCAAGACCACCCACAAGTTTGAGGCCTGGCAAATGCTAATGCTAATATTTTGTAGCTTCGCTAATGCAGTTGCTGATTAAACAAACTAGGGATCGAAGTTAGCGTTCTTTTCAGTTGGAGCGTATGAGTGGTGTGCCGAGACCACCCACAAGTTTCAGACCCTGCTAATGCTAATGTCCTGCAACCTTGCTAATACAGTTCCTAAATTAACAAACAAGCCAAGACCACCCACAAGTTTCAGACCCTGCTAATGCTAATGTCCTGCAACCTTGCTAATACAGTTCCTAAATTAACAAACAAGCCAAGACCACCCACAAGTTTGAGGCCTGGCAAATGCTAATGCTAATATTTTGCAGCTTTGCTAATGCAGCTTTTTTTTGAGTGATGAGCTGAGACCATCCGCAAGTTCGAGACTTCGCTATTGCTAATGTTTTGCAATTTCGCTAGTTAGGTTACTAATTGAACAAACTGGGGATCAGAATTAAAGATATTTTTAGTTAAAGCGTATTACTCATGTGCCGAGACCACCGGCACGTTTGAGACCCCGCTAATGTTCACTAATACTGTTCATAATTCCCTAAACTATCATATATTTGCCCACTGGTTCGACACGGTCAGCAGCCCACTGACGGTACGCCACATCGGACGAGTTTTTATTCGCCTCCGATTTTAAATAATTTTTATTGTAGAAAATAGAGACAAACATTACAAACAAATGAACTGGATTAAAATAACCTGTGAAACGAATTTAAGACGGACGGTGAAGAAGAGAAGTAAAGAAAAAATAAAATAAACAGCAAATTCTAAACTGGACTCATAGAGCGTAGGACATGTGGTCATTTGTCTGATGCTTTGCTGAACCACCAGTAGACCACCAGCTTTACCTTCAGTGGGCAAACAACATAGAGTGTATGAGTGATACCCCAAGACCACCTGGGAAAAGCTAGCACGGTGGTGTAGTGGTTAGTATGGTGGTGTAGTGGTTAGTATGGTGGTGTAGTGGTTAGTATGGTGGTGTAGTGGTTAGTACGGTGGTGTAGTGGTTAGTACGGTGGTGTAGTGGTCAGTATGGTGGTGTAGTGGTCAGTACGGTGGTGTAGTGGTTAGTACGGTGGTGTAGTGGTCAGTACGGTGGTGTAGTGGTTAGTATGGTGGTGTAGTGGTTAGTATGGTTGTGTAGTGGTTAGTACGGTGGTGTAGTGGTTAGTATGGTGGTGTAGTGGTTAGTATGGTGGTGTAGTGGTTAGTACGGTGGTGTAGTGGTTAGTACGGTAGTGTAGTGGTGTAGTGGTTAGTACGGTGGTGTAGTAAGTACAGTGGTGTAGTGGTCAGTACGGTGGTGTAGTGGTTAGTATGGTGGTGTAGTGGTTAGTATGGTGGTGTAGTGGTCAGTACGGAGGTGTAGTGGTCAGTACGGTGGTGTAGTGGTTAGTACGGTGGTGTAGTGGTTAGTACGGTGGTGTAGTGGTCAGTACGGTGGTGTAGTGGTCAGTACGGTGGTGTAGTGGTCAGTATGGTGGTGTAGTGGTTAGTACGGTGGTGTAGTGGTTAGTACGGTGGTGTAGTGGTCAGTACGGTGGTGTAGTGGTCAGTACGGAGGTGTAGTGGTTAGTAAGGTGGTGTAGTGGTTAGTATGGTGGTGTAGTGGTTAGTATGGTGGTGTAGTGGTTAGTAAGGTGGTGTAGTGGTTAGTATGGTGGTGTAGTGGTTAGTATGGTGGTGTAGTGGTTAGTACGGTGGTGTAGTGGTCAGTACGGAGCTGTAGTGGTCAGTACGGTGGTGTAGTGGTTAGTACGGTGGTGTAGTGGTCAGTACGGTGGTGTAGTGGTCAGTATGGTGGTGTAGTGGTTAGTACGGTGGTGTAGTGGTTAGTATGGTGGTGTAGTGGTTAGTATGGTGGAGTAGTGGTTAGTACGGTGGTGTAGTGGTTAGTATGGTAGTGTAGTGGTTAGTATGGTGGTGTAGCGGTTAGTATGGTAGTGGTTAGTATGGTGGTGTAGTGGTCAGTATGGTGGTGTAGTGGTTAGTATGGTGGTGTAGTGGTTAGTACGGTGGTGTAGTGGTTAGTACGGTGATGTAGTGGTTAGTACGGTGGTGTAGCGGTTAGTATGGTAGTGGTTAGTATGGTGGTGTAGTGGTCAGTATGGTGGTGTAGTGGTTAGTATGGTGGTGTAGTGGTTAGTACGGTGGTGTAGTGGTTAGTATGGTGATGTAGTGGTTAGTATGGTGGTGTAGTGGTTAGTATGGTGGTGTAGTGGTTAGTAAGGTGGTGTAGTGGTTAGTACGGTGGTGTAGTGGTTAGTATGGTGGTGTAGTGGTTAGTATGGTGGTGTAGTGGTTAGTATGATGGTGTAGTGGTTAGTATGGTGGTGTAGTGGTTAGTATGGTGGTGTAGTGGTTAGTACGGTGGTGTAGTGGTTAGTATGGTGGTGTAGTGGTTAGTACGGTGGTGTAGTGGTTAGTATGGTGATGTAGTGGTTAGTATGGTGGTGTAGTGGTTAGTATGGTGGTGTAGTGGTTAGTACGGTGGTGTAGTGGTCAGTACGGAGCTGTAGTGGTCAGTACGGTGGTGTAGTGGTTAGTACGGTGGTGTAGTGGTCAGTACGGTGGTGTAGTGGTCAGTATGGTGGTGTAGTGGTTAGTACGGTGGTGTAGTGGTTAGTATGGTGGTGTAGTGGTTAGTATGGTGGAGTAGTGGTTAGTACGGTGGTGTAGCGGTTAGTATGGTAGTGTAGTGGTTAGTATGGTGGTGTAGCGGTTAGTATGGTAGTGGTTAGTATGGTGGTGTAGTGGTCAGTATGGTGGTGTAGTGGTTAGTACGGTGGTGTAGTGGTTAGTACGGTGGTGTAGTGGTTAGTATGGTGGTGTAGTGGTTAGTACGGTGGGTGTAGTGGTTAGTACGGTGGTGTAGTGGTTAGTATGGTGGTGTAGTGGTTAGTACGGTGGTGTAGTGGTTAGTACGGTGGTGTAGTGGTCAGTACGGTGGTGTAGTGGTTAGTACGGTGGTGTAGTGGTTAGTACGGTGGTGTAGTGGTTAGTACGGTGGTGTAGTGGTTAGTATGGTGGTGTAGTGGTTAGTATGGTGGTGTAGTGGTTAGTATAGTGGTGTAGTGGTTAGTATGGTGGTGTAGTGGTTAGTATGGTGGTGTAGTGGTTAGTATAGTGGTGTAGTGGTTAGTATAGTGGTGTAGTGGTTAGTATGGTGGTGTAGTGGTTAGTATGGTGGTGTAGTGGTTAGTATAGTGGTGTAGTGGTTAGTATAGTGGTGTAGTGGTTAGTACGGTGGTGTAGTGGTTAGTATGGTGGTGTAGTGGTTAGTACGGTGGTGTAGTGGTTAGTATGGTGGTGTAGTGGTTAGTACGGTGGTGTAGTGGTTAGTATGGTGGTGTAGTGGTTAGTACGGTGGTGTAGTGGTCAGTATGGTGGTGTAGTGGTTAGTACGGTGGTGTAGTGGTCAGTATGGTGGTGTAGTGGTTAGTACGGTGGTGTAGTGGTTAGTATGGTGGAGTAGTGGTTAGTACGGTGGTGTAGTGGTTAGTATGGTGGTGTAGTGGTTAGTATGGTGGAGTAGTGGTTAGTACGGTGGTGTAGTGGTTAGTATGGTAGTGTAGTGGTTAGTATGGTGGTGTAGCGGTTAGTATGGTAGTGGTTAGTATGGTGGTGTAGTGGTTAGTACGGTGATGTAGTGGTTAGTATGGTGGTGTAGTGGTTAGTATGGTGGTGTAGTGGTTAGTATAGTGGTGTAGTGGTTAGTATGGTGGTGTAGTGGTTAGTATGGTGGTGTAGTGGTTAGTATGGTGGTGTAGTGGTCAGTATGGTGGTGTAGTGGTCAGTACGGTGGTGTAGTGGTCAGTATGGTGGTGTAGTGGTTAGTACGGTGGTGTAGTGGTTAGTATGGTGGTGTAGTGGTTAGTATGGTGGAGTAGTGGTTAGTACGGTGGTGTAGTGGTTAGTATGGTAGTGTAGCGGTTAGTATGGTGGTGTAGCGGTTAGTATGGTGGTGTAGTGGTTAGTACGGCGGTGTAGTGGTTAGTACGGTGGTGTAGTGGTTAGTATGGTGGTGTAGTGGTTAGTACGGTGGTGTAGTGGTTAGTACGGTGATGTAGTGGTTAGTATGGTGGTGTAGTGGTTAGTACGGTGGTGTAGTGGTTAGTACGGTGGTGTAGTTGTTAGTACGGTTGGTGTAGTGGTTAGTATGGTGGTGTAGTGGTTAGTATGGTGGTGTAGTGGTTAGTATGGTGGTGTAGTGGTTAGTAAGGTGGTGTAGTGGTTAGTACGGTGGTGTAGTGGTTAGTACGGTGGTGTAGTGGTTAGTAAGGTGGTGTAGTGGTTAGTATGGTGGTGTAGTGGTTAGTACGGTGGTGTAGTGGTTAGTATGGTGGTGTAGTGGTCAGTATGGTGGTGTAGTGGTTAGTACGGTGGTGTAGTGGTTAGTATGGTGGTGTAGTGGTTAGTATGGTGGAGTAGTGGTTAGTACGGTGGTGTAGTGGTTAGTATGGTAGTGTAGCGGTTAGTATGGTGGTGTAGCGGTTAGTATGGTGGTGTAGCGGTTAGTATGGTGGTGTAGTGGTTAGTACGGTGGTGTAGTGGTTAGTACGGTGGTGTAGTGGTTAGTACGGTGGTGTAGTGGTTAGTATGGTGGTGTAGTGGTTAGTACGGTGGTGTAGTGGTTAGTATGGTGGTGTAGTGGTTAGTACGGTGATGTAGTGGTTAGTATGGTGGTGTAGTGGTTAGTACGGTGGTGTAGTGGTTAGTACGGTGGTGTAGTTGTTAGTACGGTTGGTGTAGTGGTTAGTATGGTGGTGTAGTGGTTAGTATGGTGGTGTAGTGGTTAGTATGGTGGTGTAGTGGTTAGTAAGGTGGTGTAGTGGTTAGTATGGTGGTGTAGTGGTTAGTACGGTGGTGTAGTGGTTAGTAAGGTGGTGTAGTGGTTAGTATGGTGGTGTAGTGGTTAGTACGGTGGTGTAGTGGTTAGTATGGTGGTGTAGTGGTTAGTATGGTGGTGTAGTGGTTAGTAGGGTGGTGTAGTGGTTAGTATGGTGGTGTAGTGGTTAGTATGGTGGTGTAGTGGTCAGTGCGGTGGTGTAGTGGTTAGTATGGTGGTGTAGTGGTTGGTATGGTGGTGTAGTGGTTAGTATGGTGGTGTAGTGGTTAGTACGGTGGTGTAGTGGTTAGTATGGTGGTGTAGTGGTTAGTATGGTGGTGTAGTGGTTAGTATGGTGGTGTAGTGGTTAGTACGGTGGTGTAGTGGTTAGTACGGTGGTGTAGTGGTTAGTATGGTGGTGTAGTGGTTAGTATGGTGGTGTAGTGGTTAGTATGGTGGTGTAGTGGTTAGTATGGTGGTGTAGTGGTTAGTACGGTGGTGTAGTGGTTAGTATGGTGGTGTAGTGGTTAGTATGGTGGTGTAGTGGTTAGTACGGTGGTGTAGTGGTTAGTATGGTGGTGTAGTGGTTAGTATGGTGGTGTAGTGGTTAGTATGGTGGTGTAGTGGTTAGTATGGTGGTGTAGTGGTTAGTACAGTGGTGTAGTGGTTAGTATGGTGGTGTAGTGGTCAGTGTGTATGTAACTGGTCATTGATCTTGCGCTGTGTTCTTCTGCAGGCCTACGATGAGAAGGAGCTGCTGAGGCTGGTGTACTTTGGAGGTGTGGAGCCGTCTCTGCGTAAGGAGGTCTGGCCCTTCCTGCTGGGTCACTACCAGTTTGGGATGTCTGAGAGTGACCGGAAGGAGGTCAGTGTCTGATTCTTTCCCTAAAATCAGACAGTCACACCAACTGTAATGTTTAGATGTGAACATGATTAGCTGCAGCTTAGATTGGTCAAGTGTCACAGTCCAGCCAACCATACGGGGTGATGTACTATGTAGTTAAACCATTACAGACTGTAGTTCATCTGATTCTCTGTATACTTTATTACTCTGTTCTTTAATGATCAGGACCCCCACAGGACCTGCAGTCACACTGACCTGGTAGTGGTGTGTTTGCGTGTGTTGTGCTGGTGTGAGTGGATCAGACACAGCAGTGCTGCTGCTGGAGTGTTTAAACACTGTGTCCACTCACTGTCCACTCTATTAGACACTCCTACTACTTGCTGGTCCACCTTGTAGATGTAGAGTCAGAGACAGTAGCTCATCTGCTGCTGCACAGTTTGTGTTACTCTAGTCCTTCATCAGTGGACACAGGATGTCCAACTTTGAACTTGACCAACAAGACTTCAACTATTCGACCACCGAGTCCACTACAAACCCTGAACCCAGAAGCTGCTCTGACCTCCTGTAGGTGGACGAGCAGGTGCGGGCGTGCTACGAGCAGACGATGAGCGAATGGCTGGGCTGCGAGGCCATCGTCCGGCAGAGAGAGAAGGAGCAGCATGCTGTAGCCCTGGCCAAGTGCTCGTCAGGGGCCAGCACGGACAGCACCAGTCAGAGGATGCTCCACCGTGACTCCACCATCAGCAACGAGGTAACCTGTGCCTGGTGATGGTTAACCAAGTTACCAGTCCCCAGTTCCTATTAAAACTCGGTTACCTGCGGCTTAGGAAACATTGGTTTATTTTAGAGATGGACCGATCAGTTTTTTTGAGGCCGATTCCGATCGCCGATCACCTTTCAGCGCGATCGGCCGATAGCCAATACCGATCGAGGGCGGGGCCATATGCCACAGCAGGGCTACGTGTAGTTATTAGCGCAAGCAAGTCATGAAACATGGTCTAAACTGGTTTATTACCATTTTTAACAAGTTCATATAAAACAGTATAATATTTTTAACTAAATTAACAGTAAATAAACAAAGTAAACCAAACAAATATCCCCAAATACTGCAATCATTACATTTAGACCCTTAATTTAAAACTAAAAAAATTAATTAAATAAATACAGTAAAAACTGTAGTCATTAAACTCAGACTCTGTTATTTTAAACTAAATCTGTAATCATTAAATGTAGAATATTGAATTTCTGCTGCTGTTCTGTACGTACTGGTCAGATCTGGTCTGTAGGTGTTCTGGGTTATTTGTTTTGTGTTAGCTGTGCGTGCTAGCTCTGCTGTTTACTGATACTCACTGTTATCAGCCGCGTGGTGTCGTATCAGATTAATAGAGTTAAATATCTTTATCTTGGTTCCCCAACGAGACACACTGATTTTACTAATTTTACAGAACATCCTGGATGAGTCTGCGTCACATACGGTAAACACTGCCAGACGGACGTCATGCTTTCTCTCTGCACAGGCCGTGAACGAAAACTGTTTTTGCGAGGCCGCTGCTATAGTCAGTTTGTGGAAAATTAAAGAGTATGTGTTTCCACCTAGTGGTTCAGGTAGGAATTGCAGGGACCTGACCGGAGGGGGTTTTAACGAAACGCTAGCTGGAAATACAGAAATTAGGCTCAAATTATTAAATGCCATTGATCGGCTCTCTGGATTGGTTAAATTGGAGAAATATCGGCTAATCACAGATCCCATATTTTGATTAAAAATTGATCAATACCGATACATAGCTGATCGATACTTCCATCTCTAGTTTATTTCATGCAAACTATAGCAAGACACCGCCTTTATTGTATTGTAGCTGTAGGTAGTATTGCTGCATTGGGCAAAACTGGCCTTCAGAGAAGAAGGCTTAACTAAGGCATGAACACTTGGACAGTAAAGTTCTTGTTACATTCACAACTGCATACTGTTTCATGGCCCAGTTTAAGATGAAACCAACTTATATCATGTACCAGGACCGTTTTGGTGAACACCACAGAATTTTCATGCAAAATCTAAACCACAATTGGAAGATACTCGGCACTGGGTTTCTTTTCCCATATTGCACTGCCACCTTGTGGTTAAAGATTGGCTTATACTATGTGCCATAGATTTTCTGCTGCATTGTCATTTGATTCCTTTGTCTTTAGTCTTCTCAGAGCTGTAGTTCCGACAGACAGAGAGACGCTCGTCTGCAGAGTGACTCCAGTAGCAGCACACAGGTAAATCATGCATAGTACACCTATCTACCACAAGGAGACTGTAAAACACACTAGAACATCTTAACGATCGCAGACAAACCCACCGCACACATCCCGACTGACACACAGGTAAGTAACAGACAGTGCCTATGACAACCACACTTCCAACTATTAGCAATTTTATCGATTTAAAACATTCAGTCGATTTCTTCATCATGTTTTTCAGTTAATGAATGTGTATCCCAGTAATAGTCCTACTTCTAAATGAGCATTCCCCACCCCCCACACTGTCCCTGCTAGTTCTTCACTTCCCTCAGCCCCTTCCCCTGGAGTAGTCGGCTTCCCTTTGGCCTCTTCTTCCAGGTGTTCGAGTCCGTCGAGGAGGTCGAGCAGATCGAGGCCGAGCCCAAAAGCGAAGAAGCCAAACGGATCCATAAAGTCTCCAACGGGGCACCGCACAATGGGAACGCCTCGCCTGACTCAGGACACCCCTCTTCCAGAAACTTCTCGGTGACCTCGGGCCAGTCGGATTCGCTCAGCACGGAAGACAGCGGGGCGCAAGAGTTGAGCGCCAAAGCTTCCGGCCAAACGCAGCCAGCCCCGACTGTAGGCCAAACCGTAGCCATCGATGCCAACAGGGATGGAAGTCAGGGGAGCCAAACTAAAGGAGCCAATGGGTCTGAAGTGGACGGGGCCATGCAGCAGGGTCCAGCCAAAGAGAGGAGGGATAAAACTGAGGGTTCCTCGAAGGACAAGGAGGGGACGGCGTCCGAGTCTGCAGGAGTTGATGCTGAAAAACTAGACAACGGTGAAGCGTCTCAAACGGAAGACGTTGGATCGCTATGTGAACGGTCAGGAGACCATACAGGAGAAATGGAAAGAGAGAGGGGATCGAAAGGTCTCAAAGGTTCAGAAGTATTGGAGGATAAGACGCCGGCATCTTCAGCAGAGAACAAGGAGGCGTCGGAAGGCTCAGAGACTGTGAAGATGCCTCCAGAACCAAGACCAGAGTCCCTAAAAGGTGTTGCATCAAAGAAAACGTTACCATTAGACGTGGAGATGGCTAGAGTCCTTCAAATGGGTGCAAGGCCGAAAACGGACGAAGCCCGACAAGCAGGGAAAGAGGAGTCCGGCGCTAAAGAGAGGCAGAAGGAGGAGGCCAGCCGCAGGAAAGCTGTGATGCAGATCGCCCCCGTGGTGGAAGAGACCGTGGTGCCGGTTGTGTTTGAAGCATTCAGCACACGTAAAATGAGCGAAACGCCATCAGATGAGTCACCCTCGGCCATCGAGATGGAGGAGATCCCCACGGCCAGGGTTGCTGTAGCCTGGGACAGACAGCCTGGCCCCCGGGGCAAAGCTGCTGCTGTGCCTGTGCTGAATCTCCGAGCGGACGGAGGCGGCTCTAAAGGCAGCTCTAAAGGCAGCCCCGTGCTTTCAGATGAGCCTCAGATGGAGAGCCTCTACCCCCAGTTCGATTCGCTTGCTGTGGCTGGAGACAAGAATGGAGCCACATCACCCGTCTCCTCCATAGGGACCACTTACTCGGTAGGCTTTTATTGGTCAAATCAGGAATCACTTGCTGGAAATTAGTCTTGGTCGGAAGGTCATTTTTCTTGAGCCAGATTAGACCTAGGCCTGGAGTAAACAAGATTTTGAGTGACGAGTCATCTTTGGCAACTTTAGTCCAAGATTAGTTGAGCTGAGGAAACACTGACGTAAGAATTCCGAGCTCTTGACACTGTACTCTGTGTTTGTCTTGCTTTACAGCAGGAGCTTTTGGACATGTACACTCTCAACCTGCACCGAATCGAGAAGGATGTGCAGAGGTGCGACAGGAACTATTGGTACTTCACCCCCGCTAACCTGGAGAAGCTCCGCAACATCATGTGCAGGTCGGTGTCCACTGTTGCTGTACCTGTTCTTCTCAACTGCCCAGCTCTTTGGTAGAAATCCATTGGTCTCTTTGAGAGCATAGTTTATAAACACTAGTTTAAAGATCCCATCATCTAAAGCTAGGAACTAGAGATGGACCGATCAGCGTTTTTGAGGCCGATTCCGATCGCCGATCACCTTTCAGCACGATCGGCTGATAGCCGATACCGATCGAGGGCGGGGCTATATACCACAGCAGGGCTACATGTCGTTATTAGCGCAAGCAAGTCATGAAACATGGTCTAAACTGGTTTATTACCATTTTTAACAAGCTCATATGAAACAGCATAATATTTTTAACTAAATTAACTGTAAATTAACAAAGTAAATCAAACAAATATCCCCAAATACTGCAATCATTACATTTAGACCCTTAATTTAAAACTAAAAAGATAATTAAATAAATACAGTAAAAACTGCAGTCATTAAACTCAGACTGTGTTATTTTAAACTAAATCTGTAATCATTAAATGTAGAATATTGAATTGTTCCTGCTGTTCTGTTCGTACCGGTCAGATCTGGTCTGTATGGTGTTCCCTTAAGTGTCGTATCAGATTAGTAGTGTTAAATGTCTTTGTTTTGGTTCACCCAAAGAAAGAGACGCTGATTTTACAAATTTTAAAAATGTCCAGGATGAGTCTGCGTCACATACGGTAAACACGGCCAGACGGACGACATGCTTTCTATCAGCACATGCCGTGAACACCATAAACTGTTCTTGTGAGGCCGCTGCTTTAGTCAGTCTGTGGAAAATGAAAGGGTATGTGTTTCCACCTAGTGGTTCAGATAGGAATTGCGGGAAGCTGGTCGGAGGAGGTTTCAGCAAAACACTAGCTCGAAATACAGAAATTAGGCTCATTTGTTTAACGCCATCGATCGGCTCTCGGGATCGGCTAAACTGGAGAAATATCGGCCGATCGCATATTATGATTAACAACTGTCCAATACTGATACATAGCTGATCGATCCTTCCATCTCCACTTGTTCTGAGCACAGCTAGTGTTCAGTGAGGTGCTGATTGACGTTGAGATGAGTTTTCACACAGTAATGTCAGCCTGGTTTTACGCCACATTGCACATTACAGTAGTCATTTAATTGAACTGCTCTCTGATTATACCCCTGATTACAGTCTCATTGAAGCCCGCTCGCCACTTATTTCATCAAACTCGCTCAATTAATTCTGAGTCATTCTGGTTCTCCAACGGTTGTAGCGCAAGAGCATTTCACGTGCTGTATAGAAGATCAGCTTGGGCCGGTTCTGATTCATGTGCTTTGTCTTTGGTTACTTCTGCAGTTACATATGGCAGCATCTGGAAATCGGATACGTGCAGGGCATGTGTGACCTGCTGGCCCCTCTGCTGGTCATTCTAGATGATGGTGAGCTAAGTCCACCTTGGATTGAGACTTCATCATTGATATTTTGGTCTCACTCAAGTGTTTTCAACCCCAATGTCACCAGAATTGATTGCTTTGTGTTATTAAACTGGGTCATTCAGGTCTTGAACTCTTTGGTAGACAATGGCTACTTAAATGACCCTTAACGTTTGATTAAACGTAGCATTTTAACATGTGAACTAGAGCTGCGCGATAAAGAGATGTTATCGATTCATTCAAATTTACAGTTAAGGACGATGTGTTTTCATGAAAATCGTTTTTTCTTCCGTCAACGACGACTCATAGTTCAGTGTGACCTTCCCCTTCCCCAGCGCTAGCCATAGACACACCTAAACAACATGCTAGCGAGTGGGGGGAAGCCAGAATTTGTCCCCAAGAAAGGAGCAACTTCCTCCGTGGTCTGGAATCTGGACCAAACAAGTCCTCGCTGTTAGGTGTCTTTGAAAACGGTTGCTTCCAAAGGAAGCAGCACGAGAAACTTATTATATGATGATTAGATGATGACTATATGATAAGAATGGGGCACGTTGAAAGGCAATCACAGTTGCTATAGCGATGTTTATTGCATATCCTCGCTGTCCAATGAAAAACAGGTATCTCCAAAATGGCAGCTTTACAGGAGAGGCCAAAAAGTGTCGTCACTTTCAACAGAAGTCAATGGAACCAGAATTCTTTCCAAGCTATATTGCAGCACCTCTATTGGTCCATTCATTATAAACTTTTACCACAAAGTAAATGGCAGCCGCTGCATTTGATTGATGTAGACAAATAGAAATTGACAAAAATGGAAATATATGTTTTTCATTGGACAGCGACGATATATAAGGCCGCTCAAAAGTTTAGGATCACTTCAGAATTTTATTTCATGCAATTTCCATGCAATTCACAAACAATACTGTCCATTTCACTATGAATGTAAGTGTATCAGATGATTTTTAAAGAATAATGTTTGTATTAAAGTCTATTTTTGTATAGAGTCTTACTTTACATATAGTTCTATTATCAGTAATTCTCAGGCCTCTGTCTAAATCTCCTGGTACGGCCGCCAATCCAAGTTAAGGATGTTATTGGACTAATTGGTTGTTAGGACACTCTTGATCAATTGTGATCACAGCTGAAAAACATTCTACTAATAAGTGAGTATAAAAGGGAACAACATTCTAGGTTAGTTTAGTATCTGAAGATCAGCAGTTGATGGCTTGCTGACCGACTCACAATGACCAGAAAGAAACAACTTTCTTTAGAGACCCGTCAGTCCATTGTTGTGTTAAGGCAGAAGATACTCCATTAAAACAAGAACATTTCACTGTGATCCCAAACTTCTGAGCGGTAGTATATATGGTGGAAAAGTTCATTAACGTGTTGAAAGCTTTAGAACAGGAGTCCGTGCTACCAAGCCGCAAATACATGATTTTAACGATACATTTTGTTAACGAATCTCGATTAAGATTTTATTTAAATAAAAAATTTTTAAAGGTCATATCGCCCAGCTCTACTGTGAACTGTTTCTGAGAACGTCTCTACACGCCATTGCTGGGTTCAGCCTTCATTCCCATAGACTGTCCCCCAACATCTTCAGAACTGCTTCATAAGTAGATGGACCACCTGTTCCTTTGCTTTCCTTTCATTTCCTCCCATTTCCTCTTGTAATTTAGAGGCCCTGGCGTTCAGCTGTTTCACGGAGCTGATGAAGAGAATGAATCAGAACTTCCCGCATGGAGGGGCGATGGACACTCACTTCGCCAACATGAGATCCCTCATCCAGGTGTTCATAAAACAGCTGTCTTGTTAGCGCGATGAAGTGCCCTGATTTCTTGAATTCTGCATTTCAGCGCCCCCTCTTTCTTTTTCTCACCCTTCTTTCTTCTTCCTGTAGATCCTTGACTCGGAGCTCTTTGAGCTGATGCACCAGAACGGCGACTACACCCACTTCTACTTCTGCTACCGCTGGTTTCTCCTAGACTTTAAACGAGGTAACGGCAAATGCAGAGAATACAGTTAAGACTTTTAGACTCAGATATTTCCGAGGAACCTTGAGGAGGAACAAGCCTCTCCAGATCCAGGAGATGACGGGTTTGATGGATGTGGTCTCTATAGTTACTGTGTAATGGCACCTGAGGAGCCTGAGATGATCTTGTAGGATATTCAGATATTTGGTTTAGAAACCAATTTTTAATATTTAAAGCTCCAGAGGACAGAATGTCTTCATGGTTCTGAAAATGCTTTAACAGAGAAAACTGTACGGTGGCTGGTTAGCTGACTGGTACCATAAATCCAAACCAATTATGGAAATTAGGTTACCATGGAGGGCCATTTCCACCAAAAGATCTACCAACAAATTACTAAGATAACACCAAATGCAGAGAATCCAGTTAAGACTTTTAGACTCAGATATTTTCAAGGAACCTTGAGGAGGAACAAGCCTCTCCAGATCCAGGAGATGACGGGTTTGATGGATGTGGTCTTTATAGTTACTGTGTAATGGCACCTGATGAGCCTGAGATGATCTTGTAGGCTTCGGATCAACAATCAGATGTTTGGTTTAGAAACCAATTTTAAATATTTAAAGCTCCAGAGGTCAGAATGTCCTCGTGGTTCTGAAAGTGCTTTAACAGAAAAAACTGTACGGTGGCTGGTCAGCTGACTGGTACCATAAATCCAAACCAATTATGGAAATTAGGTTACCATGGAAGGCCATTTCCACCAAAAGATCTACCACCAAATTACTATTTACTATATAGCTTATTACACTGACTGACTTGTTGTAACGGTGGATCCTATTACAGACCCCACTGGAATTCAGTGAGATCTTTAGAACCTCACTCTTTCACTAACGTGTGTAAAGACTGCATGGTTACCCACTTGACTATATACACCTGTGGGACTGAATAGGAGACTTGAGCTGTGTTAAACCACAGCTCCCCCTATTGGTTATTATCATTACTGAAATCTTTAAACCTTTGGGTTTCCTTAAATGAATGATGTTCATTTAATTGAGGGATGAATAAATAACAAGTAAAGGAGTGCAGGTCCATGTGTTTGGTGGATGTAGATATAATGAAACCAAAAATGAATAGGACTCTATAGGGAAAAAAGAGGGATGGAAAAAAACGACAAACAGGCGAGTGCGGGTCAAACCAACACTGCAGTTGAGGTCGGGGGTCCGTCCTGAGTCAGTGTATGTGAAATGGTGTCTGTCGGTGGAGCAGAAGTTCAGTAGATTGGCGTGCACTTTTCTATCCTATTCATTCTCTATGGGAGAAAATTCTGTAGATTTCCGGAATCCTTGCGTCCAATCAAAAAGCTGTTCACAAGCCCATATCACACCATCAGAATCACTGTTTTTTGGAAAATTGGCTTTTATACTTTTATAACTTGAAAGGCTGTTTGCTTGTTTCAGTGTGCTGAGAGTGACTCACATCACAGAGTGATTAACATTAAATGACAGCATGTTTGTTGTTATTGGCGACGGTAGCTGTGACTGTGGTCCGTATTGAGGAGAAATCTGCTCTTTCTGTCTCAGAGCTGGTGTACGATGACGTGTTTGCGGTGTGGGAGACCATCTGGGCGGCTAAGTACGCCTCCTCTGGTCATTTCGTGCTCTTCATCGCGCTCGCCCTGGTCGAGCTCTACAGAGACATCATCCTGGAGAACAACATGGACTTCACCGACATCATCAAGTTTTTCAATGGTAACTCAGTGGACCGAGCCAGACACTGAAAAGCTTTAGAACTACTTCTTTTGTGGGTTGGATGGTTCTAGAACCCCTAATGTGGTTCTCGAACACTAGAGGGCACTGCTGAGTGTCTATAAGGGCTCAATAGCAGTAATTCTAACCTTGTCAGCACTCAGTATCAGTAATGCTAACTAGTCAGCACTCAGTATTAGTAATGTTAACCAATCAGCACTCAGTATCAGTAATGCTAACTAGTCAGCACTCAATATTAGTAATGTTAACCAATCAGCACTCAGTATCAGTAATGCTAACTAGTCAGCACTCAATATTAGTAATGTTAACCAATCAGAACTAAGTATCAGTAATGCTAACCAGTCAGCTTTCAGTAGCAGTAATGCTAACCAGTCAGCATTCAGTAGCATTAATGCCAGCCAGTCAGCACGTAGTAGCAGAAACACTAACCAGTCAGCACTAAGTAGCAGTAATAGCAGTCAATCAGTACTCAGCAGCAGTAATGCTAACCACTCAGCACTAAGTAGCAGTAATACAGTAAATCAGCACTAAGTAGCCGTAATAGCAGTAAATCAGCACTCAGTATGAGTAATGCTAACCAGTCCGCATTCAGTAGCAGTAATGTCAATGAATCAGCACTCAGTATGAGTAAGGCTAACCAGTCAGCATTCAGTAGCATTAATGCCAACCAGTCAGCACTTAGTTGCAGAAACACTAACCAGTCAGCACTAAGTAGCAGGAATAGCAGTCAACCAGTACTTAGTAGCAGTAATGCTAACCAGTCAGCACTAAGTAGCAGGAATAGCAGTCAACCAGTACTTAGTAGCAGTAATGCTAACCAGTCAGCACTAAGTAGCAGTAATGATAACCAGTCAGCACTAAGTAGCAGTAATACAGTAAATCAGCACTCAGTAGCAGTAATGCTAACCAGTCAGCACTAAGTAGCAGTAATACAGTAAATCAGCACTCAGTAGCAGTAATGCTAACCAGTCAGCACTAAGTAGCAGTAATGCTAACCAGTCAGCACTCAGTAGCGGTAATGCTAACCAGTCAGCACTAAGTAGCAGTAATACAGTTAATCAGCACTTAGTAGCAGTAATGCTAACCAGTCAGCACTAAGTAGCAGTAATACAGTAAATCAGCACTCAGTAGCAGTAATGCTAACCAGTCAGCACTAAGTAGCAGTAATGCTAACCAGTCAGCACTCAGTAGCAGTAATGCTAACCAGTCAGCACTAAGTAGCAGTAATGATAACCAGTCAGCACTAAGTAGCAGTAATGATAACCAGTCAGCACTAAGTAGCAGTAATACAGTAAATCAGCACTCAGTATCAGTAATGCTAACCAGTCAGCACTCTGTATCAGTTATAGAAGGAAATCAGCACTTAGTATCAGTAATCCCAGTAAATCAGCACATGGTGGGACTCACCTGGAGACAGGTGTGAGGTTAATGACCACATGTAACTGTTTTATCAGAAATCTCTTTGATGTCCGGTGATGATGCTCTGAACATCTTCAATGTCTCTTTCCAGAAATGGCTGAACACCACAACGTGAAGCAGGTCCTGGCTCTGGCCCGAGACCTAGTGTGCAAAGTTCAGATACTCATCGAGAACAAGTAACGTGAAGTCCACCACCTACTCGCCCCTCCATCGCCATGCCGACCCACTCCCATCAGCCTTCGCTCCAGCAAAACCAACAGGATCCAGCACCGACAGCTTAGCGCATAAACCCCTCCAGCCAACCTACCTGAAACCTGCCAGTGTGGGATTCTCCTTGTTGGCCCGTCAAATCGGGTTCAACTGAATACGAACCTCTCGGTACTGAGCGTCCGCTGCTACTCCGCTGCTGAGGTGTTTACATTCGGAAGTGTGGCTCTAGTTTCAGAGTTAGTGATGTCTAATAAAAACCATTGTTGGTGCATTTCAAAGTTAGGCCAGACTGTGACCCTTCCATTAGAGAGGCCTAATGTAGGTTTAATGAAGAAGAAGGTTCCATTCAAACCTAAACAGTAATGTAGCTGTCGACTATATCAAACGAAGAGCTCTGAAGCTTTCCTCTTCCACAGCTGTTCTTCTGGTACCACCTGTTTATTTGTGAGCTCTCGGGTTGTTTTAGACGTAACAGTCACACTAGACGTTTACGGTTTGCGTCCCCGTTTTTTGGTGCAGATATCAGCGCTTTAACATTCCAGCTGTTTTCATCTTCATTAATAGTCATTATATTTTGTTGAGGCGCTTCCAACATTTCAGTGCTGCTGTATGAAGCCCCATTTACTTCAGAGGTCAGGGCAGGGGTGACTAGATGACCAGTTCTTATTTGTGAATTAAAACCAGCTGGAAGAAGGACCAGCAGCAGAGTAGGCAGGCAGAAGTTCTATATTGTACTTGTTTGGACCACCAGAGGGCGCTGCTGCTATGTTGAAACCACTTCTACCACTTGCTGGCCTAGTTTTAGAGAACACTGCTGTATAAAAGTCCACAACCTCACCACACATGTCTTTTCAGGACGTGAGGTAACCCAGAGATTGAAAGCTAGGGTGGGTTACGGGGCTCAAATCAAACTAGCAGGTGATGGTAGACATACAGTCACTTCAGTTGTGTGCTGTTGGTCCAGGGGATCAACCCACCAACCTTCCGGTCATTAGACAGGATCGCTAACCTTTAGCCCATGCCTGTCTAAGCCACAATCTTAGGATGTTGGCTTTCTTTAATGTCAATTTATAGTAATTTAAGGAATAATTCTTATAAAACTAAAAAATTGTGCTTTTCTTTATGAAGCCATTCGGTTTCAGAGCTCAGTACAGAAAACATAGTTGTGCTTTTAGTCAACGATACGCATTCACCTGTCGTTGTTGACCACAGCTGAAGATTCCCCCATTTAAAATCTAATGATAGTAGATTCAATATAAATGAATGTAATTGCACTCACTGTGTAAACGCTAGTGTGACTGGTCCTCGTCATTAAAGTGTTATTAAACCACCAGGACGTGAACAAAGTCATTGAGAGCAGTTTGGTGTGAAATAGCTCATTCGCAGAGAAGCTCCAATGTAGTGGTGGTGATGGGAAGCAGATGTCTGAAGAGTTTGATGCCAGTAAAGGGTTTTATGGAAGTTTTGAGGAGCTTTTGGACCAAAGTCGCTGTCTAAAGAAAGACAAGTACCTCCAAACCACAACTTTACAGGAGAGAACAAAAACTGTCTTCACTTTCAATGTAAGTCTATAGAACCAGAATTTTTCCCAAGCTATTTTGGAGCATTTCTATTGGTCCGGTTATCATGAAACTCTCACACAATGTACACGGCAGCTGTCGTTTTCAAATAATGTAGAAAAATAAAAATGGACGAAAATGGAGATACTAGTACATATTCATGGTGACACAGTTGCGCCCATAAGAAAACCTATTATTTTCAGATGTATCACTATTTTACCATCAGCATCAAATGTAAACAGTTAGAAGACATGAGCAGGTTCACTGGTGCTTTTGATAGAAGATAAAACGGCTATATGTGTGGTTCCCGTCACCACCATTGTACGTTTCACGGCAGCCCACTCTGATCAGTGGAATTCCCCTAGAAGTCTGAAGTAACCTGACGTTATTTGTGTAGAAACCCTTCTATCGGGTGGCTTCTAGGAATTAATTAAGAACAAAACATCTTCACAGAGCTCTTCAGACCTGTTTCTGAACTGCTGAAGTTCAGAATGTTTAGACTCAATCAAGCATTTGTTCCAATCTGTTGGATCTCCATCCAAGTCTGAGTGGTCACCAAACCAGTATAGTTCAGTCTTATGCCACACTAAACTGGTATTACCTTCTCATTCCCTCACATATGCCTAGGTATGAGTGTGTATGTGTGTGTGTGAGTGTGTGTGTGTGTGTGTTGGTGGACCAGCCAAGATCTTTTTGGAATCATGTTAAAAATCCCACCACAACAGTTATTCAGTCTGGTTGCCAATGTTTAGTACCTTCCACCGCAGGGCCTCGGCTGCCTACCTGTGTTTTGACTTTACTGTGACTATTAAATAAAAAAAAAGCATATTTACGTATATTGGAAATACATATTCTATTTATTATACATAGAGATAGATCTATAATGAAACCGTGACGGTAGCGGTCACATGGTTTTCTGAATATTAAAGCAGAGAAACTATATTTAACAGTGCTCTAATTTATTTTTGCATTATGGGGTAATTTTACTGTCTACAGTGTGGCCTTACCTGTATTGCTTGGTCGGTTTATGGTGGCCTGTATTGTCCTCCGGTGCTGTCCGAGTCTCTTTCAGCTTTTGAGTCCAATGAAAGAACTTTTCTGAACACAGGGTCTTTCCAAGTGAATTGTCTTCTATGTTGTTGGGAACTAGGTCTTGAGCAAGTTGACCATTCCGTGCATCCAGGTTCAACCCAAGACCAGCCCAAGAGTTCAGGACCAAGAAAAGATGTTAGCTGAGTACTTGGTGAATTGAGTCTTTTGTTAATTTCTGGATTGGACCAAACTCTTGAAATAGCCATGAATAGCCAAACGTCAGCTTTTAATGCATGAAGCGTAGGCTTGGGTCTTTGTAACGTTGTCAAATTGTCTGTTGCGTTTGAATTGACTTCCATCCCAAGCCCAAAAATCGGACTTAACTTGAAGCCCTGGAGACGTTTTCCAGGATGTCCACTTGACAATTCATCAGAAACCATGCAGTCGGCTGAAGAATCTTGACTCAGCCTCGTAAACCTCAGTAATTACTGTAATCCGTGATCTATGCTGCGCTTTATAAATGGTCTTGAGTCGTCTTGCATTGAATATCGTCGGTTTATTACGTGAACGCAGAGCTCTATGTTATCGAGGAATGGATCGTTTGTAAATCCTGCTTTATCTGTTTGTTTATTTATTTATTTATATCTAAATGTATTCATTTTGTCTCCGCTTTTGTATGTAAAGCTAACACTTGTTACGTTGTGGTTGATGATTATTAAACGGTACACGTGCTTGTAAAATACAATAAAATGGAATTGTTATTATTTTATTAACGCTCTAATGAATATCTGTTGTTGGGCGTGCATTAACATGGATACAAGGAGAAGCTCAATGTACATTGTACAATCCCTGGCCACAGTCTGCGCATATATACTCTATATGGCCAAAAGTATGTGGACAGTTCACCATCACAATTACATTAGCTTGTTGGACATCCTATTATAAAATCAAGGGCATGAATATGGAGTTGCCTCCCCCTGTGTGGTTATAACAGCCTCCACAATTCTGGGAAGGGTTTACACAAGATTGTGAAGTGTGTATGTGGGAATTTGTTTCCTTTCAGTCAAAAGAGCATGTACTAGGTCCAGTACTGATGTCCTCCTGGATTCATCCATCAAACTGTCATAGGAATCTTCAATCATCACTCCAGATAACACATTTGCACTGTTCCAGAATCTAGTGGTGGAGCTTTACAGCACTCCGGAGACCAGTGGTGGAGCTTTACACCACTCAAGAGTTCAGTGGTGGAGCTTTACACCGCTCCAGATTCTAGTGGTGGAGCTTTCGCAACTCCAGGGTCCAGTGGTGGAGCTTTACACCACTCCAGATTCTAGTGGTGGAGCTTTACACCCCCCCCCAGAGTCCAGTGGTGGAGCTTAACACCACTCCAAAGTCCAGTAGTGGAGCTTTACACCACACCAGAGTCCTGTGGTGGAGCTTTACACCACACCAGAGTCCTGTGCTGGAGCTTTACAACCCCCAGAGTCCAGTGGTGGAGCTTAACATCACTCCAAAGTCCTTTGGTAGAGCTTTACACCTCTCCAGAGTCCAGTTTTGGAGCTTTACACCACTGCAGAGTCCAGTGATGGATCTTTACACCACTGCAGAGTCCAGTGGTGGAGCTTAACATCACTCCAACGTCCTTTGGTGGAGCTTTACACCCCTCCAGAGTCAAGTGGTTGTGGTTTACACGACTCTGGAATCCAGTGGTGGAGCTTTATACCACACCAAATACATAAAGGGAAAACAAGTAATTAGATTGTTTCACAAGTGTAAACAAAAAATAATTTTCAGAAAACGAGTTGTATTCAGGTCCCACTAATTAATAAGATGGTACTTTGTTGCATTTGTTGTTGGTATTTACAGCTTTGAAATGTCTATGGTAGCTTTTTGTAGTATTGTGGGTCAGTTCTGACCTGCTCCTCTTCCTATTTTTCCATTGCCCAAGCTCTTAGTGGTCTGTCTGAATTTCGTAATTCTTTATCATTCTCTATCAGGCCAGACTATTGGCCGTGGAAGCCCCTTCCCCTTCTTTAGAAACCAGTCCTCAGGTAGTTTGACCATATGTTAGAGGTCATTGTCTTCTTGAAACATCTATGGTCCATTTATTAATTTCACTGAGAACTTCTTAAAGCTCCTTCACCTTCGCCACGACTGCTAGTACTGACTGGGCCAATTGTAATTATAGGCCTCTGATTGTCAGGGGCTTTGAGGGCCCTCTGAAAAGAAGGCTTGCATTGGCTTAGCAACTTGAAGCAGTCCACTGCCAACATAAATAGATAAATGAAGAGCCAATGGTGCAAATAACTAAATAAGCAAAATACATGAAGAAAGCTGTTCTCAGGCCTTTCCAGTTATATATTCATATTGGCAACATGGTGGATTGTTTTAATAAGGCACATTCCTATATAGAGGCCACAGATTACTTCAGTGATGCTATAATGTACTATACAGATGCTACAAATGTATATATTGACATATGTATATTGAGCCCACAGTTAATTTTATATTATTATATAATATATATTATGTACTATATACTATACTATATAATGATATGAGGGTTCAGTATATTAGTTTGTGGCTTCAGTATTTTAGTTTATGGCCTCTATATAGTGATTTGTAGGTTCAGTATATTAGTTTCTGGTCTCTATATAGTGATTTGTGGATTCAATATATTAGTTCATGGCTTCTATATAGTGATTTGTGAGTTCAGTATATTAGTTTGTGGACTCAGTGTAGTGATTTGTGAGTTCAGTATATTGGTTTGTGGACTCAGTGTAGTGATTTGTGGGTTCTGTATATTAGTTTCTGGTCTCTATATAGTGATTTGTAGGTTCAGTATATTAGTTTCTGGTCTCTATATAGTGATTTGTGGATTCAATATATTCGTTTATGGCTTCTATATAGTGATTTGTGAGTTCAGTATATTAGTTTGTGGACTCAGTGTAGTCATTTGTGGGTTCTGTATATTTGTTTGTGGACTCTATAATAGTGATCTATATAGTGATTTGTGGGTTCAGTATATTAGTTTGTGGCCTCAGTGTAGTGATTTGTAGGTTCAGTATATTAGTTTGTGAAACTAGTGTACTGATTTGTGGGTTCAGTATATTAGTTTGTGGCCTCAGTGTAATGATTTGTGGGTTCAGTATATAAGTTTGTGGCCTCAGTGTAATGATTTGTGGGTTCAGTATATTAGTTTGTGGCCTCAGTGTAATGATTTGTGGGTTCAGTATATAAGTTTGTGGCCTCAGTGTAATGATTTGTGGGTTCAGTATATTAGTTTGTGGCCCAGTGTAATGATTGTGGGTTTAGTATATTAGTTTGTGGACTTAGTGTAGTGATTTGTAGGTTCAGTATATTACTTTGTGGCCCAGTGTAATGATTGTGGGTTTAGTATATTAGTTTGTGGCCTCAGTGTAGTGATTTGTGGGTTCAGTATATTAGTTTGTGAAATTAGTGTACTGATTTGTGGGTTCAGTATATTAGTTTGTGGCCTCAGTGTAATGATTTGTGGGTTCTGTATATTAGTTTGTGGCCCAGTGTAATGATTTGTGGGTTCAGTATATTAGTTTGTGGCCTCTGTAAAGTGATTCGTGGCCACATGTTATTAAAAAACAATCATGTCACCTTAGAGACTCCCTAGAAAAAGTTAACTTACTGTTTCTTCCTGAAACAAAAGCGTAAGCTGGCTGGTTTTTGCTACTTTAATTGACTAAAGTTTTCGCCCGAACAGGGACTTGAACCCTGGACCCTCAGATTAAAAGTCTGATGCTCTACCGACTGAGCTATCCGGGCTCTGAGAGAGGAGCTCAACCCGAGACCTCATATACTTACAGGACGTACAGAGCTCTCCGCTTCTATACGTCTCCACTGCTCGGTACGAGTCCTTGGTAGACACGGCGCTGATCCGCTCCGACATGTTGCACGGCTGCATTAGGAGGCACAGTTTCCTCTCCTCTGTTGTGAATGTACAGACTGGAGCTCCTCCGTGTCTCAGCGCCGCAGCGCCGGAGAGGAGACCGACTACCTGGTGCAGGTTTACAGCGCGGAGGTTACACAGAGCCGCCCCGCTGCGGCCTACACAGCCTCGGTCTAGAGTAGCAGAGCTGCCCGCGTACGACGCCTGGCCGTTGGGCAGGAGAGTGAGTGGCTGCCGGTGGAGCTCGAACCGGAGCTCAAGTAACGCTGCTTTTAGTTCAAAGGTAACAAAACAAACACACACCAATTTTATCGTTTTCTTCTTCAGGAAGTGTTAATATTTTAACACAAACTCCCTTTTTGACAACATTTTCATCTAAAAATGAAGCCTGTACGCTGAGTGGTAGCTAGCTTAACAATTAGCACCAAGTTTGTGTCGAAACGTTTAAGTGACCAAAACTAGTTTAAAACTCTAATTCATGAGGAGCAGTTTCTCAAAAAAAACAAGCGAATATCTATATTTTAGTAGTCTGAAAACTAAAATCCATGAAAATGATCCAACGGTGAACAGTGATATTCATTAAATTCACTATTATGATATTCAGTATATAACCGTCAAAACTGTAATGTCTCCACATTCTGTTAATCATTTTGCTTCATTTTGAAATGTTTTAAACTGAAAAAAATCGCACACATTGCTTCTATAAGTTAGCATTGATGAAGTTTATGAACACACACTACTGCTACTCTACACCAAAATAATATCTTGAAAGACATTAACCATTAAAATGTTAACCAGACATAGACAACATTTTCCAAAATTAAGCTTTCTGTTTATTTAGATAAGTATTAAATGCGCCCCCCCCAGTAATACCAGTAATACCCAGTAATAAAATATAAACATATCTAGTTTCAAATGGGTCTACAAGTACCATTTAATGTTATTAGTCATGTTATATACCATAGTATTGTGTCTCTCAGTCTTCTGGGTTTAGCAGAATTCACTATTTCGTCAGAAAAGCCACCCCACTTTCTAAAGATTCATCATTGGAAGGTTGTTAATCAAGTCTTTAAACCAGATAATCACAATCCAAGACTATTGTAGCTCCACTGTAAGAGACAAGTAGTCTGAAAATGCTAGTATTGCCACTTGCTCAAATGTTTACCTTATTATTTATCTTCTCTATATGACTTTGCTAACTGTTTTCATCTGTATGCATTTGTGTTCTTCTCCAGGTCCCTCAGTTTCCCACATGGGAGCCAGTAGTGGAAAGCCAACTCCCCCCAGTACGTTTCTCTTCCACATGACTCCAGAACCCTCGATATGGTCCCACACAGATATTCTGTCAAACCCTGACTTGTCAGTCTATGTGCTGAAGTATCAATATCAAAACATTGGGATGTGTTTTTTTTTCTGCAGCCTACAAAAGTTTCCCCAGACCTTGTGGACAAGCTGGAGAGACTTGCTCTTGTGGACTTTGGCAACCAGGAAGGTGTGGAGTGTTTAGAAAAAGCGATCCGGTTCGCCGATCAGCTTCACGTTGTCAACACTGATGGTGTAGAGCCAATGGACTCGGTGCTAGAAGACAGGTAAGATGTTTAAGGAACATTCAGATTGGTTTGTTGTGAAATGTTTTGTGTGAAACTCGAGACATTTAATACCAAAACCACCAGTGAACCTACACATGTCTTCCAATTTTTATTTCTGTTAAAATAGTGATGGGTCCAAAAATAATACATTTTCTTGGGGGCTGTTT
The DNA here is from genome assembly GCA_021613375.1 of Megaleporinus macrocephalus. NCBI lineage: Eukaryota > Metazoa > Chordata > Actinopteri > Characiformes > Anostomidae > Megaleporinus > Megaleporinus macrocephalus. The sequence goes on along the minus strand of CM038725.1, from coordinate 33,552,430 downwards.
ACCTGAGGACATCCTGCATGTATCCCTCCACCATGCACCATTCTTTTTGGCCCTGCTCTTTGTGCCATGCTTGTTTTGGCCCACTACTGACGTTGATGATCTTCCATGATCTGTGCAACTTGATGTGGACCACAAACCCCTTTTCTTATCCTTAGGTTACGTGAATGTGCACTAGATGATCCGAAGTTTGTAGAAACTTGTCCAGCGTTTCTATTGAAATTAAGGGTATTTATAGTAAGTTTATAGTGGCAGGCTTTGCAGTAGATGTTGGAACATTGTTGTGAGGATCTGATTGAGCATTAAAGAGTTCAGGTGTATTGGTTGATCAGTTCTGGATTAGGCCAGCTTGTCCCACTCCAGAGAATGCAGTCGCACTACACAAAAGCCCAACGATGGGGGACATTTTTACCCCTCTAGAACAAACTTGGCATTGAATGTGGTGTCCAGGCTCATGTGCTGCTGCTCCAGAGCATCTCATTTAATGCTTTGCTATGAAAGCTGTGTCTGTGGTGAGTGTACCTTGAAGTTGAAAGACATATTCATAGATTCATTCAGATCTAGACTCATGATTTTCCTTATAGTCATCATTTTATACACTCTTCTGAAACTGAGCCTTGAAACCTCAATATCACTTTACTAGTTAATCACACTGCTTTATGTTGCCAGGTGTTTCCTGCCACAAAACATCTTCCTGTGAGTCACATCCGATGATCTCGTCATGTTGTTTGATGCAGCCAGGATGTGTGTTTAAGGTGAAGAGGGCACCATAGAAAAGTATCATGAGACGTTTTGATCGGAAACCCTTTTGTGCCCCAGTGTCACAGAGCAGGAGCGCTGATTTAGTAGAACTGGAAGAAAAAAATATGTTTACATGTCTTTATATGTCTTGCCCAGTGACTCTTATTGGAATTGAACTCCAGTCTACTGTTTAAATTTGTCTACCAGCTGTGCTATAGCTTTGGCTGTGTTGACTTCTGAATGGACGGGTCTTCATAAAACAACACTTATTATGTCCTTATTATTACTATTCTAAGTCACAATAGGATATTACTACAATTTGAAAATATTGCAATACGCTCAGTACTGTAAGTACTGTAATAGCATTTATTGCAATATATTACTGAGAATCTTTTATTACTGAAAACTTAATTTTAGGTTTTGGGTCTGTTCATCTCACTTTAGTCATTTTTTATAGTGGCAAAATCAGATTGCCATGCATACAGACTAACACTATCAACAACTTTATATAATAATATATTAATACTTGGTTCTTGATTCTTCTGTTAATTGATACAATATGGCTACACAAAATGTTGAGATGCCGTATCGATTTTCCACCCGACCCCTGTTAACTATAATTTTTGTTTTGATACAACTTGGTGTGCAGCACTATACTTCTCCAGGAGTGTATAATAAACTGGTGTAGTTATGTTTGGTTGTGTGGCGTCACCGATTATGGTTAGCTTGCTGGTTAACGCCACCAACAGAGGATTTTATTTTTGTTGCCAGTTTTCCAGACCAGCCTTGGTTTTGCCTGTTTCACATGAAGATGCAGACTGAAAATGTCCACTGTGACTGTGCATTTGTGGGATGCCTTTTTGTTGTTTTTCTATTCCACTAGGTGGTGCCAGTGAGCTGGAGGTAGTTTCGTTACTGGGATGGGATCTTGAACCCTATTAAGCATCTGTAGGACCACCTGTATGGTGGTGTTGGCTCAATATGCTGCCTCCAGTAGCTGTGCATGGCTCCAGATACCTGTAACAACATACCAGGACCTTATTGGGTCTCCCAGTCCATCTAGCTGCTGTCCGTGCTGCATGGTGGTCACTCTGGATATCAGCTGGTGGTCATAACAATGACTCGACTGTGTAGTAGTATATTAGTATAGGGTTGTATTAGACAGTAACATGTGTTCTCTGATTCCCTCTTTGTGGTTACCATTCCACAGGGTGCCAGTCGAAACTGATTTCTTCTGTTTGTGTCTGCCATCTGTTTCCAGACCCGTGTATCTGAGAGAAGACGTGGTGAAGGAAGGAGGCCGCGCAGAAGAACTTCTTCAGCTCGCCAAGAACACAGTGGAGGAGTACTTTGTAGCACCTCCAGGTGCTGAACATTGTTTCTAACCTGTTTTAAAGAGCAATGGCCACAAACACCTTTACTTCTTTATCACCCACAGTGTTCTAGATTAACGTCCACTGGTCGTCGTGATGTGGTCATGCAGGGGTCCACCATGAAAAAAAGCATTGTCCAAAAGTTTTAGATCACCACCAGTCAAACGTTTTAGATACACTACCAGTCAAACGTTTTAGATACACTACCAGCCAAACGTTTTAGATACACTACCAGCCAAACGTTTTAGATACACTACCAACCAAACGTTTTAGATACACTACCAGTCAAACGTTTTAGATACACTACCAGTCAAACGTTTTAGATACACTACCAGTCAAACCTTTTAGATACACTACCAGTCAAACGTTTTAGATACACTACCAAACGTTTTAGATACACTACCAGTCAAACCTTTTAGATACACTACCAAACGTTTTAGATACACTACCAGTCAAACGTTTTAGATACACTACCAGTCAAACGTTTTAGATACACTACCAGTCAAACGTTTTAGATACACTACCAGTCAAACGTTTTGGATACACTACCACCCAAACGTTTTAGTACACTACCAGTCAGACGCTTTAGATACACTACCGGTCAAACGTTTTATTACACTACCAAACGTTTTAGATACACTACCAGACAAACGTTTTAGATACATTACCAGTCAAACGCTTTAGATACACTACCAGTCAAACGTTTTAGATACACTACCAGTCAAACGTTTTAGATACACTACCAGCCAAACGTTTTAGTACACTACCAGTCAAACGTTTTAGATACACTACCAGTCAAACGTTTTAGATACACTACCAGTCAAACGTTTTAGAACACTACCAGCCAAACGTTTTAGATACACTACCAGCCAAACGTTTTAGATACACTACCAGCCAAACGTTTTAGATACACTACCAACCAAACGTTTTAGATACACTACCAGTCAAACGTTTTAGATACACTACCAGTCAAACGTTTTAGATACACTACCAGTCAAACGTTTTAGATACACTACCAGTCAAACCTTTTAGATACACTACCAGTCAAACGTTTTAGATACACTACCAAACGTTTTAGATACACTACCAGTCAAACCTTTTAGATACACTACCAAACGTTTTAGATACACTACCAGTCAAACGTTTTAGATACACTACCAGTCAAACGTTTTAGATACACTACCAGCCAAACGTTTTAGATACACTACCAGTCAAACGTTTTAGATACACTACCAGCCAAACGTTTTAGATACACTACCAGTCAAACGTTTTAGATACACTACCAAACGTTTTAGATACACTACCAGACAAACGTTTTAGATACACTACCAGTCAAACGTTTTAGATACAGTACCAGTCAAACGTTTTAGATACACTACCAGTCAAACGTTTTAGATACACTACCAGCCAAACGTTTTAGATACACTACCAGCCAAACGTTTTAGTACACTACCAGTCAAACGTTTTAGATACACTACCAGTCAAACGTTTTAGATACACTACCAGTCAAACGTTTTAGATACACTACCAAACGTTTTAGTACACTACCAGCCAAACGTTTTAGATACACTACCAGTCAAACGTTTTAGATACACTACCAGCCAAACGTTTTAGATACACTACCAGTCAAACGTTTTAGATACACTACCAGCCAAACGTTTTAGATACACTACCAGCCAAACGTTTTAGATACACTACCAGCCAAACGTTTTAGATACACTACCAGCCAAACGTTTTAGATACACTACCAGTCAAACGTTTTAGTACACTACCAGTCAAACGTTTTAGATACACTACCAGTTAAACCTTTTAGATACACTACCAACCAAACGTTTTAGATACACTACCAGTCAAACCTTTTAGATACACTACCAAACGTTTTAGATACACTACCAGCCAAACGTTTTAGATACACTACCAGTCAAACGTTTTAGATACACTACCAGACAAACGTTTTAGATACACTACCAGTCAAACGTTTTAGATACACTACCAGCCAAACGTTTTAGATACACTACCAGCCATACGTTTTAGATACACTACCAGCCAAACGTTTTAGATACACTACCAGTCAAACGTTTAGGACTGTTTTAAAACTTGTGACTGGTAGCGTATATGATAATTCATACAATAAGACGTCATCGGCGTTATGCACTTTTTAGACGGTCCTTTAATGACCGTAGTGTCTGTGATCTGCGACAAGACAAGAGATCAAAGCTGGTTTTTAATGAATAAGTTCTTTATAGTAACCCCTTCTGTTTCCTTCCACAGGAAACATCCCGCTTCCGAAGAGAGAGGAGCGAGCCGCCATGCTGAAAGATGCAGACTTCTGATTGTGCTCGTATCAGTTATATGTTGCGTTCAGTGTGTATAAATGCATAATAAACATGTGTCCGTTTAACGGGGAACTCAGTATTTTTCAATGTCTTAGACATTAGGAATAATAACTTTCGGTGAGGGAGCTGTTAAAGGTGGACGTCTGGTTCCATTCACCACCACTGTGAACAGTTCTGACTCAGCAAGTTTCTCTAGAACAGAGCGTTTCACACCAAATCACTCTGAACAGCATTGTTTAGGCACTAACTGTGTAATTATGCAGGGATTATGGAAAAACGAGTGGACTTCCCCTTCAAGTTGACCTGTGTGTGACCTTATACTGTTATTAAAGGTTTAGAAGTGTAATATCATGCACTGATGGGTTTCATTTATCAGGAACCTCCGACTGCAGCGAGAGCTGAGATCTTCATCAGTCCATCAGAGAACATCTATTATTTACAGCTTTCATTTATCAGGAACCCAAACGGAGATCATCACCTGATCAGAGTCAGTAATGTGGAGAATGGAGCTGTACAGGGCGGATCCCAAACAATAACAGTCTAATATACGCTGCTGTTTACATGCAGACCTATGACTTCAGGGAGGAGATCTTCTGGTGGACGTTATGAAAGGTCCACTCACCTGAATCTACAGGTGATCTACTGTAAATATACATGATGTTATTGTTCCTGAACACCTGCTCTCCCTCAGGAATGTGTGACGTAGGGAATCACTGGAACTCCCGTCACCTGACCGCTTTCCTTTCTTCCCAGTGGAAACTGAAACTCACTGCTACTGTTTACAGTGGAGTTCAGGATCAGAGGCTGATCCAAAGTACAGAATGATTCATTAACACTGAGTGATTTATGTATATATATATATATATATATATATATATATATATATATATATATATATATATATATATATATCTGTATCTATATTTTATAACTCTGTTTTTTAATGATCAGGACCATCACAGAGCAGGTACTATATAATGAAGTTGGATCATGTCCTCTTATTTGATGTCCACTCACTGTCCACTCTATTAGACACTCCTACTACTTGCTGGTCCACCTTGTAGATGTAAAGTCAGAGACAGTAGCTCATCTGCTGCTGCACAGCTTGTGTTCCTTTAGTCCTTCATCAGTGGACACAGGACGCCGCCCACAGGACACTGCTGTCCGGATAGTTTTGGTTGTTGGACGCTTCTCAGTCCAGCAGAGACACTGAGATGTTCTATAATTACGGACTGTAGTTCATCTGATTCTCTGTATACTTTATTACTCTGTTCTTCAGTGACCAGGACCCCAACAGGACCACCACAGAGGAGGTACTATTAGGGAGGTGGTTCATTCTCAGCAGTGACACGGTTGTGGTGCTGATGTGAGTGGATCAGACTCAGCAGAAGGAGTACTATAAATGCATTCACAGACATACATGATATGATTGGTCAGTTTTACTGTCATCTGAAATTGGTATGGTGCTGAATTAGAACTGCCTGGCCCCCTCTGTACACGAACAGCGGGACCACCAATCACCAACATTCTGCGGAGACATCACAGTGTTTATAGGGGGAGACACAGACTCACAGGCTTCCACTTAACCCCTCACGCTCCAACACGGATTGAATAGACACGATTAAATAATTTATTTGTCTATATCTTTATAATTGTTTAGATGTTGATTGTCAAACTGTAAGTAGATCAGATAAAATTATAAATGTGTGTTATGAATATTTTAGGGTGTAGAGGGCCCTGATGGTTCCCCACCGCCTGCACTCCACTCAGCACTGAACCGACACCAGCTACTCAACCCACCACAACATCTAAACCACCACACCGGAAGAAGCCTCCTGGTTGATGTGGGGTGGTTTGATGAGGTTATATACGATCCCTCTGTGCAGATGCTGTCACTCTTACAGACAATTTGAAACCACACACGGCTTGAAATGTCCCACACTGGTTGAAAGAGCTGACTAAGACTTCCAAGTACTACCCTGGACCCCAAACTTGAACCCAACTGAGCATCTGTGGGACCACCTGGATGGTGGTGTTGGCTCCAGATACCTGTGACCACCTACCAGGACCTTACTGAGTCTCCCAGTCTAGCTGCTTTGCACGGTGGTCACTCTGGATATTAGCTGGTGGTCACGACAGCTGTTTTTAATATCCTGTGAAAGTTTCATGATGAATGGACCAATAGAAATGCTCACTTGGGAATAGCTATGATATGCATGCTTATGTGGTTCTATGCAGAGTGAAATGGTTCTTCAGGTTGATGGAGAATGTGTTGTATAACGTTCTCTATAGCATCAAAGAGGGTTCTGCTATTGTTTCCCTTTGGAGTGCTATATAGAACCTTACCCAACTCATTCTTCATCAACTTGAAGAACCATATCACCATGCAGATGGTGTTATGAGTGCTTGTGCTTCTGTATGGAACCAGTGTCTTAGCTGAAGAACCCTTGAAGAACCATCTTCTGCTTATAAGGCTGCAGAACCAGCTAACTGTTCTGGAAGATGCTGCTCAGTTTATGTTGTGTGAGGATCATTAAAGATGTTTCTCACAAGTTGCATCAGTTTCTGTCCTCCGGTTGTGTATCTGCGCTCCGCTCCTGCGCTGACGTCACTGCGCGCGGGAAGAAAGGAAACCGAAAGTGTCACGGCAGGTCGGTAAACGAAAACTAGATGGTAGGGGCGGGCCTTCCTCGCCGCCTATTGGTTGTCACGCCGAAGGGGGCGTGGCTACCCCTGCGCTTTAAATACCGGCCTCTGATGAGGAGAGCTGGAGTTGAAGTTTCTTGGTTTGGAGGACGCAGATCAGAAAACTGACCACCATCTACATTCATACATTCATTCATTCATACCGGACATCATCCATCCAGAGGTGAGTTAAACACCACTCACACCTTCATTACACTCTAAACCTTCTAGAATCATCAGTGTTCACTTCAGTCTGGAGTTCATTACACTGTATATATGGTAACCAAACGTCGCAGAGAGCTTATTCACTGTATTTAACTCTGTATGTTCATTTAGACTCAGTTACTTTAACACTGTTTATTTATAAGATATCTATGTTAATGTTAATGTTAATGTTAATTAATTCTGTATAGGGTTCTTATTTAACAGTAAGAGTCGTTCAAAGTGGGTTTGGTGTGAAATGCTTGAGATGTTGTTTACAGTGGTGGTGATGGTTACTATCAAATCCACCAGTGATGGTGAAAATTTTTGTTGGTGGGGACTATTTTGCCTCACAACACCTGACATGTATCCCTCCACCATGACAGAACTTAACAATAGCATTTTAGGTCATGACCTTCCTCAAACTATCATGAATATTAATATTCATAACTATTTCATATAATAACTTTCAGTGAGGGAGCTTTTAGAGGTGGACGTCTGGTTCCATTCACCACCACTGTGAATGATTCTGTATACCAACTCTATAAGTGCTGGATCAATACTGTGAAGCTTTAATTCAGAACTGTATGAGTTACTCTTTGTTGTTAAACCAACAAATATAGTCCATGTTTATATGATCCCTGTTTTAAAAACCAGTCTGTAGTGTTTATTTATATTCAGCTGGATTTACGTGGTGTGTTAATTCAGAAGTGCATGTGTTCAGTCAGTAGTGTAGGTTAATTTAGGACATTGGGACAGTGTGGGTGTAAACTCAGCACTGTGAGATTGACTTTAACACTTTGGGAGTTGGTTTAACATTGTAGGGTTGGGTTTAACATTGTAGTGTGTTGAGTGAACTCTGGGGAATTCCAGAGTCACAACTGTTCACAGTGGTGGTAAATGGAACCAGACGTCCACCTCTAAAACCCCCTTTACAGCGAGTTATTGCATGAAATGGTTATGAATACACTTCCCGACATCTGAACCATTGTTTATAATAGTTTTGAGAAGATTTTGGCCTTAAAATCCATTCCTGGTGGAGGGATACATACAGGGGGTTGTAAGGCAAAATAGCACCCCCCCAAAAAAGTAGTATTTCAGGTTTTCCACTATTTTACTATCATCAATATTCAACGTAAACACTAAGAAGACACATGTAGGTTCACTGGTGGGTTTGATAGTAAATAGAAATTTTTGATAGAAATAAAAAGGGTATATAAAATGTGTTGTAGACCCCTGGTTCCCATCATCACCAGTGTAAAGAAATCTCTACAATCAACCATTTCACACCAAACTCACTCTGAATGACTCTGTTTACATTGAATTATATAGAAATGACAAAACACCTGCACATACTAACCTAAAGGTCCAGTAGATTCAGCCATTTCAGTTAGAACAAGGTAGCATTAGTTACTAGAGTCCCAGTAGCTCCCCCTTGTGGATAATCTTGTTAAATGTGAGTGAGTGAGTGAGTGAGTTATAATCCAGGTTCCTTTAATAATAAGAGTCTGCTCTGTTTCAGATCACTGATCCACTGATGGAGCTGACTGTGAAGCTTGTGAGCGGAGAGTTCCGGCAGGTGCGAGTGAGCACGAGGGCCACGGTGGGCGAGCTGAAGCGTGCAGTCGCTCAGAGCTTTGATGTGGACGCCTCACGTGTGCGGCTCTCCACCGGCAACGGCCTGCAGGCGAGTCTGGGAAATGAGGCCACTCTGCTGAGCAGCTACGGCCTGAGCTCGGGCTCCACCGTCATGCTGCTGCTGCTCGCGCCCTTCCAGGTGTTCGTGAAGAACGAGAAAGGCCAGCTGAAAACCTACGACGTGACCGAGGAGGAGATGGTCGACGAGCTGCAGAGGAAGGTCTACAACAAGGAGGGGACCCCCACTGACCAGCAGAGGCTGATCTACGCCGGCAGACAGCTCGACGCCGGGAAGAAGCTGAAGGAGTACGGCATCGCGAACGGCAGCACCATTCAAATGACCCTCCGTCTGCGGGGAGGCTAACGAGGCTAACGAGGCACTTTTTAAACGTGTCCTTGTTTAAAACTTGACTTCACACTTGACTCTTCTCTATTGCTTTGTTTATTAAGTTTATTAAATGAGACGTTGGAACATTATGGTCAGCGTTAGCACATTAGCTCTGAGATCGCTTTCATGTTTTTCACTTTCAGACCCCTGAAAACTGGGGCTAAAAGCCATAGCAATGAAATATTTCTAAATACTTACTATTTCAAATGAATGAAATTCAGTTTAGTTTGATTGAACTATGTTAAAAACTGCAGAACTGCTCTATAACTACTAATACAACATTATTTCTCTGCTAGCTGGCTAGTTAGCAAGCTAAAAGCTACAAACAAGAAAATAAAAAAAATAATTCATTCCAGACAAGAAATTATCGACCAAAACTATGTTTAATTAACTGAAAAACACATTAACATTGCAAGTTTACCATGGTTAGCTAGCTATGCGCCACTCCCCTACTCACCATAGCATTACATCTTCCACAAAAATCATTACAATCTGACACAATTACCCAATAAAACACCACAAGAAGTCATAAACGACAACACAGTAATATTATATTTCAGAAATGGACAATATTTCAAACCCATAGCGTTCAATTTACCACAGGACATCTTAATCACCCGGCTAGCTTTCTAGTTAGTAAGCTAAGCTACACAGCGACTAACAACCAAGTTAAAGAAAGACAGCAGTTTTGTAATGAAGCTTATTGACAGATAAAGCAGTTTCTCACTAGATTTATATTCAAACGACTCAAAAACACATTAGCATTGCAAAGTTTGCACAGTTAGCCAGCTAGCACACCAAGGCTAACCTGGCCAAGCGCCATTCCCCTCCTCGCCATCTTCACCTCCACTTCCACCACAATGTTTGTAAAGTGAGATGAAGTTTGTGAGGCCTGTTAAAGAAAAATATATATATATGTAGCATAAGTTGAGTTTTTATTAAATTAGCATTACAACTTCCCCAGAAATCACTGATTTGACACAACTTCCCACTGAAACACCACAAAAAGTCATGAACAACAACACAGTAATACTATATTTCAGAAATGGACAATATTTAAAACCCATAGCGTTAAATTTACCACAGGACATCTTAATCACCAGACTAGCTTGCTAGTTAGTAAGCTAAGCTACACAATGACTAAGAACCAAAGTAAAAGAAAGACTGCAGCTTAAACTTGATTAGCGAGGCTAGGCTAGCTGAGGGCTTTGTGATTGAGGGATTATGTAGGTGGGCTGCTCCGAGTGGAGAATTGTTGTCAGTAAATTTAAAACATAAAAAAAAAATTCTCCTGTTATCCATATAACTTAGAATAACTTTTTTATAGACTCATGTGCCAAAGCTGAGGCCTTGACAGTTTCGAGTCTGCACTTGTTTTTTCTGTGAAAATGAAACAAGCAAAAAAAAAAAAAATATATATATATATATAATTTAATTAATTGATTAATTAAGGTGGTTTAGAAGTAGAAAATGAATAAATGCTTATATTTATAACAGTTTATATAAAATGTGAAAAAAAGTTTTGTTTTATCAGCAGTGCTGACTGTTTTACTGTTGTGATTTAATCTGTTGTTTAAGAATTAAATATAAATTCTGAATTATGTTTTGCTGAGTAGTTAATATTTATTTATTTTGTGCTGAATGTGATGCTGCCACTTTTACTATTAACACAGTTTAACTGTCTTTAGCTAAACTGACCTGCCAAGTATTTTCTCTGTGACCAAAATATGTTATCCAGTGAAGTTTCCTGCTAATTAACTGCTATTCATTAATAAAATTGCTTTGTTTCAAAACTCATGTTTTTGTGGTTTTTATTTATTAAATTAAATAAAAAACAACTTTCAAAATCCTTATATTTCAGTGTTTGAGATGTAAACAGTGGTTTGGTGTAAAATGGTTCACTGTAGAGACTCAGACTTGTTTACATTTATGTAAGAAGACTTACAGTTTACCTGTACACAGGTAGGTGAAGGTAGTGTTACAGGTTACCTGTACACAGGTAGGTGAAGGTAGTGTTACAGTTTACCTGTACACAGGTAGGTGAAGGTAGTGTTACAGTTTACCTGTACACAGGTAGGTGAAGGTAGTGTTACAGTTTACCTGTACACAGGTAGGTGAAGGTAGTGTTACAGTTTACCTGTACACAGGTAGGTGAAGGTAGTGTTACAGTTTATCTGTACACAGGTAGGTGAAGGTAGTGTTACAGTTTACCTGTACACAGGTAGGTGAAGGTAGTGTTACAGTTTACCTGTACACAGGTAGGTGAAGGTAGTGTTACAGTTTACCTGTACACAGGTAGGTGAAGGTAGTGTTACAGTATACCAACCACAGTGGTGCTGATGGGAACCAGGCGTCTCCATGTCTACAACACAAATATACACATTTTATTTACTATCAAACCCACCAGTGAACCTACACGAGTCTACAGAGTTTATATACAGCACTGTGTAAAACCCTTAGTCACTTAGAAACATTATTATATTTAAATATCTATTTATTCCAGACAGGAAGCTTTTATTTACTCAGTAAACACTTTATTATTAAATATTAAACAGTATTAATACAGTAAGTAGAGCTTTTACACACACCAGTGTGTTTATTTAACCCTTTCCAAGCTTCTCCTTCTATAAACAACCCAGTATTATTATCAGTTCTCATCTAATACCTGCTTTGACTGCTCAGTACTTCATTAAACTAAATCAAGATTTGCTGCTGAAGGAACTGAACACATTCATACAATGTCTGGGGCGTCCAGGAGAAATCTGGAACCTAACTTTGTTCTTCAAACTAGAGCTCAAGACCTGATCTACTTCTCTCACAATAACATATTCATGTTACTTTGTATTGTATGTCTGATTATTTACATCTGTTCTAATCAGATCTGCTGTTCTTACTGGTGATCAGACACTTATTGATCAGATAAAGACTTTTAAACTCTCAGCTCAGGTGTACAATAGTGTACAAAGGTCATGTACACAGAAAGTGATTAAAGGTATTTCATGTAATAACTTTCTGTGAGGGAGCTGTTAAAGGTGGACGTCTGGTTCCATTCACCACCACTGTGAACACTTCTGAGCAAGTTTCACACTAAATCACTCTGAACAGCACTGTCTACACATTAACTGTGTAATTATGCAGGGATTATGGAAAAGTCCAGTGGACTTCCCCTTCAAGCTGACCTGTATGTGACCTTATACTGTTATTATAGAGTTTCATTTATCAGGAACCCAAACGGAGATCATCACCTGATCAGAGTCAGTAATGTGGAGAATGGAGCTGTACAGGGCGGATCCCAAACAATAACAGTCTAATACGCTGCTGTTTACATGCAGACCTATGACTTCAGGGAGGAGATCTTCTGGTGGACGTTATGAAAGGTCCACTCACCTGAATCTACAGGTGATCTACTGTAAATATACATGATGTTATTGTTCCTGAACACCTGCTCTCCCTCAGGAATGTGTGACGTAGGGAATCACTGGAACTCCCGTCACCTGACCGCTTTCCTTTCTTCCCAGTGGAAACTGAAACTCACTGCTACTGTTTACAGTGGAGTTCAGGATCAGAGGCTGATTAACTCAGGATTAGGATTCAGAACTATGATTAACACTTATATATGTACGTTATTCAGAACTGTTTTTCACTTCAAGACCATTTTCACTCACACTAGTGATGTAACAATAACATTCTGAATAAATATGATATAAATATCAGCACTGATTAAAGAAAAACTATAGAAGTGATCACCAATAGATTTACAACATTCTGGTTACATTGACTTACATAGAAAGTGAAGAACGTTTTGGTCTCTTCTGTAGAGAGAGAGAGAGAGAGAGAGAGAGAGAGAGAGAGGAGGGAAAGGGATAAAGAGAGAGAGAGAGAGAGAGAGAGAGAGAGAGAGAGAGAGAGAGAGAGAGAGAGAGAGAGAGAGATAAAGAGAGAAAGAGAGAGAGATAAAGAGAGAGAGAGAGTAGGGAAAGGGATAAAGAGAGAAAGAGAGAGAGAGGAGGGAGAGGGAAAGAGGGAGGGAGAGGAAAAGAGACAGAGAGACAGAGAGAGAGAGAGAGAGAGAGAGAGAGAGAGAGGAGGGAATGGGATAAAGAGAGAAAGAGAGAGAGAGGAGGGAGAGGGAAAGAGGGAGAGAGAGGAAGGAGAGGAAAAGAGAGAGAAAGAGAGAGAGAGGAGGGAAAGGGATAGAGAGAGAGAGAGAGAGAGAGTGGAAGGAGAGAGAAAGAGAGAGAAAGAGGAGGGGAAGGAAAGAGAGAGAGAGAGAGAGAGAGAGAGAGAGAGAGAGGAAGGAGAGGAAAAGAGACAGAGAGAGAGAGGAGGGAAAGGGATAAAGAGAGAAAGAGAGAGAGAGAGGAGGAAGAGGGAAAGAGGGAGAGAGAGGAAGGAGAGGGAAAGAGAGAGAAAGAGAGAGAGAGGAGGGAAAGGGATAGAGAGAGAGAGAGAGAGAGAGAGTGGAAGGAGAGAGAAAGAGAGAGAAAGAGGAGGGGAAGGAAAGAGAGAGAGAGAGAGAGAGAGAGAGAGAGAGAGAGAGGAGGGAGAGGGAAAGAGAGAGAGAGAGAGAGGAAGGAGAGGGAAAGAGAGAGATAGAGGAGGGAGAGGGAAAGAGAGAGAGAGAGAGAGAGAGAGAGAGAGAGGAGGGAGAGAGAGAGAGAGAGAGAGAGAGAGAGGAGGGAGAGAGAGAGAGAGAGAGAGAGAGAGGAGGGAAAGAGAGAGAGAGAGAGAGAGAAAGAGAGAGAGAGAGGAGGGAAAGAGAGAGAGGCTTTATTCTGTGCTGAGCTGTGGGTCAGTCAGGGTCAGTCAGGGTCAGTCAGGGTCAGTCAGGGTCAGTGCTGGTGGTGGTCCCCCCCCCCTGCTCTACAACCTGTATTCAGCAGCGCGGGCTGCTCGCCTTACCTGCAGTGACGTCACTGCGCGCGGGAAGAAAGGAAACCGAAAGTGTCTCGTCAGAAAGAATAACGAAAACTAGATTAGAGGGGCGGGGCTTCCTCGCACTGCCACACCTAAGGGGCGTGGCTACCCCGCGCTTTAAATACCGGCCTCTGAGGAGAGCTGGAGTTGAAGTTTCTTGGTTTGGAGGACGCAGATCAGAAAACTGACCACCATCTACATTCATACATTCATTCATTCATACCGGACATCATCCATCCAGAGGTGAGTTAAACACCACTCACACCTTCATTACACTCTAAACCTTCTAGAATCATCAGTGTTCACTTCAGTCTGGAGTTCATTACACTGTATATATGGTAACCAAACGTCACAGAGAGCTTATTCACTGTATTTAACTCTGTATGTTCATTTAGACTCAGTTACTTTAACACTGTATATTTATAAGATATCTATGTTAATGTTAATGTTAATGTTAATGTTAATTAATTCTGTATAGGGTTCTTATTTAACAGTAAGAGTCGTTCAAAGTGGGTTTGGTGTGAAATGCTTAAGATGTTGTTTACAGTGATGGTGATGGTTACTATCAAATCCACCAGTGATGGTGAAAATTTTTGTTGGTGGGGACTATTTTGCCTCACAACACCTGACATGTATCCCTCCACCATGACAGAACTTAACAATAGCATTTTAGGTCATGACCTTCCTCAAACTATCATGAATATTAATATTCATAACTATTTCATATAATATCTTTCAGAGAGGGAGCTTTTAGAGGTGGACGTCTGGTTCCATTCACCACCACTGTGAATGATTCTGTATACCAACTCTATAAGTGCTGAATCAATACTGTGAAGCTTTAATTCAGAACTGTATGAGTTACTCTTTGTTGTTAAACCAACAAATATAGTCCATGTTTATATGATCCCTGTTTTAAAAACCAGTCTGTAGTGTTTATTTATATTCAGCTGGATTTACATGGTGTGTTAATTCAGAAGTGCATGTGTTCAGTCAGTAGTGTAGGTTAATTTAGGACATTGGGACCGTGTGGGTGTAAACTCAGCACTGTGAGATTGACTTTAACACTTCGGGAGTTGGTTTAACATTGTAGGGTTGGGTTTAACATTGTAGTGTGTTGAGTGAACTCTGGGGAATTCCAGAGTCACAACTGTTCACAGTGGTGGTAAATGGAAACAGACGTCCACCTCTAAAACCCCCTTTACAGCGAGTTATTGCATGAAATGGTTATGAATACACTTCCCGACATCTGAACCATTGTTTATAATAGTTTTGAGAAGATTTTGGCCTTAAAATCCATTCCTGGTGGAGGGATACATACAAGGGGTTGTAAGGCAAAATAGCACCCCAAGAAAAAGTAGTATTTTAGGTTTTCCACTATTTTACTATCATCAATATTCAACGTAAACACTAAGAAGACACATGTAGGTTCACTGGTGGGTTTGATAGTAAATAGAAATTTTTGATAGAAATAAAAAGTGTATATAAAATGTGTTGTAGACCCCTGGTTCCCATCATCACCAGTGTAAAGAAATCTCTACAATCAACCATTTCACACCAAACTCACTCTGAATGACTCTGTTTACATTAAATTATATAGAAATGACAAAACACCTGCACATACTAACCTAAAGGTCCAGTAGATTCAGCCATTTCAGTTAGAACAAGGTAGCATTAGTTACTAGAGTCCCAGTAGCTCCCCCTTGTGGATAATCTTGTTAAATGTGAGTGAGTGAGTGAGTGAGTTATAATCCAGGTTCCTTTAATAATAAGAGTCTGCTCTGTTTCAGATCACTGATCCACTGATGGAGCTGACTGTGAAGCTTGTGAGCGGAGAGTTCCGGCAGGTGCGAGTGAGCACGAGGGCCACGGTGGGCGAGCTGAAGCGTGCAGTCGCTCAGAGCTTTGATGTGGACGCCTCACGTGTGCGGCTCTCCACCGGCAACGGCCTGCAGGCGAGTCTGGGAAATGAGGCCACTCTGCTGAGCAGCTACGGCCTGAGCTCGGGCTCCACCGTCATGCTGCTGCTGCTCGCGCCCTTCCAGGTGTTCGTGAAGAACGAGAAAGGCCAGCTGAAAACCTACGACGTGACCGAGGAGGAGATGGTCGACGAGCTGCAGAGGAAGGTCTACAACAAGGAGGGGACCCCCACTGACCAGCAGAGGCTGATCTACGCCGGCAGACAGCTCGACGCCGGGAAGAAGCTGAAGGAGTACGGCATCGCGAACGGCAGCACCATTCAAATGACCCTCCGTCTGCGGGGAGGATAACGAGGCTAACGAGGCACTTTTTAAACGTGTCCTTGTTTAAAACTTGACTTCACACTTCACTCTTCTCTATTGCTTTGTTTATTAAGTTTATTAAATGAGACGTTGGAACATTATGGTCAGCGTTAGCACATTAGCTCTGAGATCGCTTTCATGTTTTTCACTTTCAGACCCCTGAAAACTGGGGCTAAAAGCCATAGCAATGAAATATTTCTAAATACTTACTATTTCAAATGAATGAAATTCAGTTTAGTTTGATTGAACTATGTTAAAAACTGCAGAACTGCTCTATAACTACTAATACAACATTATTTCTCTGCTAGCTGGCTAGTTAGCAAGCTAAAAGCTACAAACAACAAAATAAAAAAAAAATAATTCATTCCAGTCAAGGAATTATTGACCAAAACTATGTTTAATTAACTGAAAAATACATTAACATTGCAAGCTTAGCATGGTTAGCTAGCTATGCGCCACTCCCCTACTCACCATGAGTGGCCCCTCGAATAGTGCGATGAAGTTTGTGAGGGCGTGTTAAAGAATAACCTAAATGTAGTAAAAGTGGAGTTTTTATTAAATTAGCCTCCTTGAAGGGAAGAACATTGAGGATTTAGCATTACAGCTTCCACAGAAATCATTACAATCTGACACAATTTCCCAATAAAACACCACAAGAAGTCATAAACAACAACACAGTAATATTATATTTCAGAAATGGACAATATTTCAAACCCATAGCGTTCAATTTACCACAGGACATCTTAATCACCCGGCTAGCTTGCTAGCTAGTAAGCTAAGCTACACAGCGACTAACAACCAAACTTAAAGAAAGACAGCAGTTTTGTAATGAAGCTTATTGACAGATAAAGCAGTTTCTCACTAGATTTATGTTCAAACGACTCAAAAACACATTAGCATTGCAAAATTTGCACTGTTAGCCAGCTAGCACACCAAGGCTAACCTGGCCAAGCGCCATTCCCCTCCTCGCCATCTTCACCTCCACTTCCACCACAATGTTTGTAAAGTGAGATGAAGTTTGTGAGGCCTGTTAAAGAAAAATATATATATATGTAGCATAAGTTGAGTTTTTATTAAATTAGCATTACAACTTCCCCAGAAATCACTGTGATTTGACACAACTTCCCATTGAAACACCACAAAAAGTAATAAACAACAACACAGTAATATTATATTTCAGAAATGGACAATATTTAAAACCCATAGCGTTCAATTTACCACAGGACATCTTAATCACCAGACTAGCTTGCTAGTTAGTAAGCTAAGCTACACAATGACTAAGAACCAAAGTAAAAGAAAGTCTGCAGCTTAAACTTGATTAGCGAGGCTAGGCTAGCTGAGGGCTTTGTGATTGAGGGATTATGTAGGTGGGCTGTTCCGAGTGGAGAATTGTTGTCAGTAAATTTAAAACATAAAAAAAAATTCTCCTGTTATCCATATAACTTAGAATAACTTTTTTATAGACTCACGTGCCAAAGCTGAGGCCTTGACAGTTTCGAGTCTGCACTTGTTTTTTCTGTGAAAATGAAACAAGCAAAAAAAAAAAAAAAAAAAAAAAAAAAAAAAATATATATATATATATATATATATATATATATATATATATATATATATATATATATTAAGGTGGTTTAGAAGTAGAAAATGAATAAATGCTTATATTTATAACAGTTTATATAAAATGTGAAAAAAAGTTTTGTTTTATCAGCAGTGCTGACTGTTTTACTGTTATGATTTAATCTGTTGTTTAAGAATTAAATATAAATTCTGAATTATGTTTTGCTGAGTAGTTAATATTTATTTATTTTGTCCTGAATGTGATGCTGCCACTTTTACTATTAACACAGTTTAACTGTCTTTAGCTAAACTGACCTGCCAAGTATTTTCTCTGTGACCAAAATATGTTATCCAGTGAAGTTTCCTGCTAATTAACTGCTATTAATTAATAAAATTGCTTTGTTTCAAAACTCATGTTTCTGTGTATTTTTATTTATTAAATTAAATAAAAAACAACTTTCAAAATCCTTATATTTCAGTGTTTGAGATGTAAACAGTGGTTTGGTGTAAAATGGTTCACTGTAGAGACTCAGACTTGTTTACATTTATGTAAGAAGACTTACAGTTTACCTGTAAACAGGTAGGTGAAGGTAGTGTTACAGTTTACCTGTACACAGGTAGGTGAAGGTAGTGTTACAGTTTACCTGTACACAGGTAGGTGAAGGTAGTGTTACAGTTTACCTGTACACAGGTAGGTGAAGGTAGTGTTACAGGTTACCTGTACACAGGTAGGTGAAGGTAGTGTTACAGTTTACCTGTACACAGGTAGGTGAAGGTAGTGTTACAGTTTACCTGTACACAGGTAGGTGAAGGTAGAGTTACAGTTTACCTGTACACAGGTTGGTGAAGGTAATGTTACAGTTTACCTGTACACAGGTAGGTGAAGGTAGTGTTATAGGTTAACTGTACACAGGTAGGTGAAGGTGGTGTTATAGGTTAACTGTACACAGGTAGGTGAAGGTAGTGTTACAGTTTACCTGTACACAGGTAGGTGAAGGTAGTGTTACAGTTTACCTGTACACAGGTAGGTGAAGGTAGTGTTACAGTATACCAACCACAGTGGTGCTGATGGGAACCAGGCGTCTCCATGTCTACAACACAAATATACACATTTTATTTACTATCAAACCCACCAGTGAACCTACACGAGTCCACAGAGTTTATATACAGCACTGTGTAAAACCCTTAGTCACTTAGAAACATTATTATATTTAAATATCTATTTATTCCAGACAGGAAGCTTTTATTTACTCAGTAAACACTTTATTATTAAATATTAATCAGTATTAATAGAGTAAGTAGAGCTTTTACATACACCAGTGTGTTTATTTAACCTTTTCCAAGCTTCTCCTAAACAACCCAGTATTATTATCAGTTCTCATCTAATACCTGCTTTGACTGCTCAGTACTTCATTAAACTAAATCAAGATTTGCTGCTGAAGGAACTGAATACATTCATACAATGTCTGGGGCGTCCAGGAGAAATCTGGAACCTAACTTTGTTCTTCAAACTGGATCAAGATCTGATCTACTTCTCTCACAATAACATATTCATGTTACTTTGTATTGTATGTCTGATTATTTACATCTGTTCTAATCAGATCTGGTGTTCTTACTAGTGATCAGACACTTATTGATTAGATAAAGACTTTTAAACTCTCAGCTCAGGTGTACAATAGTGTACAAAGGTCATGTACACAGAAAGTGATTAAAGGTATTTAATGTAGTAACTTTCTGTGAGGGAGCTGTTAAAGGTGGACGTCTGGTTCCATTCACCACCACTGTGAACACTTCTGAGCAAGTTTCACACTAAATCACTCTGAACAGCACTGTCTACACATTAACTGTGTAATTATGCAGGGATTATGGAAGAAACAGTGGACTTCCCCTTCAAGCTCACCTGTCTCTGACCTTATACTGTTATTATAGAGTTTCATTTATCAGGAACCCAAACGGAGATCATCACCTGATCAGAGTCAGTAATGTGGAGAATGGAGCTGTACAGGGCGGATCCCAAACAATAACAGTCTAATACGCTGCTGTTTACATGCAGACCTATGACTTCAGGGAGGAGATCTTCTGGTGGACGTTATGAAAGGTCCACTCACCTGAATCTACAGGTGATCTACTGTAAATACACATGATGTTATTGTTCCTGAACACCTGCTCTCCCTCAGGAATGTGTGACGTAGGGAATCACTGGAACTCCCGTCACCTGACCGCTTTCCTTTCTTCCCAGTGGAAACTGAAACTCACTGCTACTGTTTACAGTGGAGTTCAGGAGCAGAGGCTGATTAACTCAGGATTAGGATTCAGAACTATGATTAACACTTATATATGTACGTTATTCAGAACTGTTTTTCACTTCAAGACCATTTTCACTCACACTAGTGATGTAACAATAACATTCTGAATAAATATGATATAAATATCAGCACTGATTAAAGAAAAACTATAGAAGTGATCACCAATAGATTCACAACATTCTGGTTACATTGACTTACATAGAAAGTAGAGAACGTTTTGGTCTCTTCTGTAGAGAGAGAGAGAGAGAGAGGAGGGAAAGGGATAAATAGAGAGAGAGAGAGAGAGAGAGAGAGAGAGAGAGAGAGAGAGAGAGAGAGGGGAGAGAAAGGGATAAAGAGAGAGAGAGAGAGAGAGAGAGAGAGAGAGAGGAGGGAAAGGGATAAATAGAGAAAGAGAGAGAGAGAGAGAGAGAGAGAGAGAGAGAGAGAGAGAGAGAGAGGGGAGAGAAAGGGATAAAGAGAGAGAGAGAGAGAGAGAGAGAGAGAGAGAGAGGAGGGAGAGGGAAAGAGACAGAGAGAGAGAGAGAGAGGAGGGAAAGGGATAAAGAGAAAGAGAGAGAGAGAGAGGAAGGAGAGGGAAAGAGAGAGAGAGGAGGGGATGGAAAGAGAGAGAGAGAGAGAGAGGAGGGAGAGGGAAAGAGAGAGAGAGAGAGGGGAAGGAGAGGGAAAGAGAGAGAGAGAGAGAGAGAAAGGAGAGGGAAAGAGAGAGAGAGGAGGGGAGGGAAAGAGGGAAAGAGAGAGAGAGAGAGAGAGAGAGAGAGAGAGAGAGGAGGGAGAGGGAAAGAGAGAGAGAGAAAGAGAGGGAGAGAGAGAGGCTTTATTCTGTGCTGAGCTGTGGGTCAGTCAGGGTCAGTCAGGGTCAGTGCTGGTGGTGGTCCCCCCCCCCTGCTCTACAACCTGTATTCAGCAGCTCGGGCTGCTCGCCTTACCTGCGGTGACGTCACTGCGCGCGGGAGGAAAGGAAACCGAAAGTGTCTCTTCAGAAAGAATAACGAAAACTAGATTAGAGGGGCGGGGCTTCCTCACACTGTCACACCTAGGGGGCGTGGCTACCCCGCGCTTTAAATACCGGCCTCTGAGGAGAGCTGGAGTTGAAGTTTCTTGGTTTGGAGGACGCAGATCAGAAAACTGACCACCATCTACATTCATACATTCATTCATTCATACCGGACATCATCCATCCAGAGGTGAGTTAAACACCACTCACACCTTCATTACACTCTAAACCTTCTAGAATCATCAGTGTTCACTTCAGTCTGGAGTTCATTACACTGTATATATGGTAACCCAACGTCACAGAGAGCTTATTCACTGTATTTAACTCTGTATGTTCATTTAGACTCAGTTACTTTAACACTGTTTATTTATAAGATATCTATGTTAATGAATTACTTCTGTATAGGGTTCTTATTTAACAGTAAGAGTCGTTCAAAGTGGGTTTGGTGTGAAATGCTTGAGATGTTGTTTACAGTGGTGGTGATGGTTACTATCAAATCCACCAGTGATGGTGAAAATTTTTGTTGGTGGGGACTATTTTGCCTCACAACACCTGACATGTATCCCTCCACCATGACAGAACTTAACAATAGCATTTTAGGTCATGACCTTCCTCAAACTATCATGAATATTAATATTCATAACTATTTCATATAATAACTTTCAATGAGGGAGCTTTTAGAGGTGGACGTCTGGTTCCATTCACCACCACTGTGAATGATTCTGTATACCAACTCTATAAGTGCTGAATCAATACTGTAAGGCTTTGATTCAGAACTGTATGAGTTACTCTTTGTTGTTAAACCAACAAATATAGTCCATGTTTATATGATCCCTGTTTTAAAAACCAGTCTGTAGTGTTTATTTATATTCAGCTGGATTTACGTGAAGTGTTAATTCAGAAGTGCATGTGTTCAGTCAGTAGTGTAGGTTAATTTAGGACATTGGGACAGTGTGGGTGTAAACTCAGCACTGTGAGATTGACTTTAACACTTCGGGAGTTGGTTTAACATTGTAGGGTTGGGTTTAACATTGTAGTGTGTTGAGTGAACTCTGGGGAATTCCAGAGTCACAACTGTTCACAGTGGTGGTGAATGGAACCAGACGTCCACCTCTAAAACCCCCTTTACAGCGAGTTATTGCATGAAATGGTTATGAATACACTTCCCGACATCTGAACCATTGTTTATGATAGTTTTGAGAAGATTTTGGCCTTAAAATCCATTCCTGGTGGAGGGATACATACAGGGGGTTGTAAGGCAAAATAGCACCCCCCCAAAAAGTAGTATTTCAGGTTTTCCACTATTTTACTATCATCAATATTCAACGTAAACACTAAGAAGACACATGTAGGTTCTCTGGTGGGTTTGATAGTAAATAGAAATTTTTGATAGAAATAAAAAGTGTATATAAAATGTGTTGTAGACCCCTGGTTCCCATCATCACCAGTGTAAAGAAATCTCTACAATCAACCATTTCACACCAAACTCACTCTGAATGACTCTGTTTACATTGAATTATATAGAAATGACAAAACACCTGCTCATACTAAC
This sequence comes from Megaleporinus macrocephalus, assembly GCA_021613375.1. Classification (NCBI taxonomy): domain Eukaryota; kingdom Metazoa; phylum Chordata; class Actinopteri; order Characiformes; family Anostomidae; genus Megaleporinus; species Megaleporinus macrocephalus. Next base: position 33,529,463 of record CM038725.1, on the reverse strand, counting down.
CTAAAGGTCCAGTAGATTCAGCCATTTCAGTTAGAACAAGGTAGCATTAGTTACTAGAGTCCCAGTAGCTCCCCCTTGTGGATAATCTTGTTAAATGTGAATGAGTGAGTGAGTGAGTTATAATCCAGGTTCCTTTAATAATAAGAGTCTGCTCTGTTTCAGATCACTGATCCACTGATGGAGCTGACTGTGAAGCTTGTGAGCGGAGAGTTCCGGCAGGTGCGAGTGAGCACGAGCGCCACGGTGGGCGAGCTGAAGCGTGCAGTCGCTCAGAGCTTTGATGTGGACGCCTCACGTGTGCGGCTCTCCACCGGCAACGGCCTGCAGGCGAGTCTGGGAAATGAGGCCACTCTGCTGAGCAGCTACGGCCTGAGCTCGGGCTCCACCGTCATGCTGCTGCTGCTCGCGCCCTTCCAGGTGTTCGTGAAGAACGAGAAAGGCCAGCTGAAAACCTACGACGTGACCGAGGAGGAGATGGTCGACGAGCTGCAGAGGAAGGTCTACAACAAGGAGGGGACCCCCACTGACCAGCAGAGGCTGATCTACGCCGGCAGACAGCTCGACGCCGGGAAGAAGCTGAAGGAGTACGGCATCGCGAACGGCAGCACCATTCAAATGACCCTCCGTCTGCGGGGAGGCTAACGAGGCTAACGAGGCACTTTTTAAACGTGTCCTTGTTTAAAACTTGACTTCACACTTGACTCTTCTCTATTGCTTTGTTTATTAAGTTTATTAAATGAGACGTTGGAACATTATGGTCAGCGTTAGCACATTAGCTCTGAGATCGCTTTCATGTTTTTCACTTTCAGACCCCTGAAAACTGGGGCTAAAAGATGTAGCAACGAAATATTTCTAAATACTTACTATTTCAAAATGAATGAAATTCAGTTTAGTTTGATTGAACTATGTTAAAAACTGCAGAACTGCTCTATAACTACTAATACAACATTATTTCTCTGCTAGCTGGCTAGTTAGCAAGCTAAAAACTACAAACAAGAAAATAAAAAAAATAATTCATTCCAGTCAAGGAATTATTGACCAAAACTATGTTTAATTAACTGAAAAATACATTAACATTGCAAGCTTAGCATGGTTAGCTAGCTATGCGCCACTCCCCTACTCACCATGAGTGGCCCCTCGAATAGTGCGATGAAGTTTGTGAGGGCGTGTTAAAGAATAACCTAAATGTAGCATAAAATAACCTAAAAAAATAACCTAAATGTAGTAAAAGTGGAGTTTTTATTAAATTAGCCTCCTTAAAGGGAAGAACATTGAGGATTTAGCATTACAGCTTCCACAGAAATCATTACAATCTGACACAATTTCCCAATAAAACACCACAAGAAGTCATGAACAGCAACACAGTAATATTATGTTTCAGAAATGGACAATATTTCAAACCCATAGCGTTCAATTTACCACAGGACATCTTAATCACCCGGCTAGCTTTCTAGCTAGTAAGCTAAGCTACACAGCGACTAACAACCAAAGTTAAAGAAAGACAGCAGTTTTGTAATGAAGCTTATTGACAGATAAAGCAGTTTCTCACTAGATTTATGTTCAAACGACTCAAAAACACATTAGCATTGCAAAGTTTCCACTGTTAGCCAGCTAGCACACCAAGGCTAACCTGGCCAAGCACTATTCCCCTCCTCGCCATCTTCACCTCCACTTCCACCACAATGTTTGTAAAGTGAGATGAAGTTTGTGAGGCCTGTTAAAGAAAAAAAAATATATATGTAGCATAAGTTGAGTTTTTATTAAATTAGCATTACAACTTCCCCAGAAATCACTGTGATTTGACACAACTTCCCACTGAAACACCACAAAAAGTCATGAACAACAACACAGTAATATTATATTTCAGAAATGGACAATATTTAAAACCCATAGCGTTAAATTTACCACAGGACATCTTAATCACCAGACTAGCTTGCTAGTTAGTAAGCTAAGCTACACAATGACTAAGAACCAAAGTAAAAGAAAGACTGCAGCTTAAACTTGATTAGCGTGGCTAGGCTAGCTGAGGGCTTTGTGATTGAGGGATTATGTAGGTGGGCTGTTCCGAGTGGAGAATTGTTGTCAGTAAATTTAAAACATAAAAAAACATTTCTCCTGTTATCCATATAACTTAGAATAACTTTTTTATAGACTCATGTGCCAAAGCTGAGGCCTTGACAGTTTTGAGTCTGCACTTGTTTTTTCTGTGAAAATGAAACAAGCAAAAAAAAAAAAAAAAAAAAAAAAAAAAAAAAAAAAAATATATATATATATATATATATATATATATATATATATATATATATATATATATATATATATATATATATATATATAATTTAATTAATTGATTAATTAAGGTGGTTTAGAAGTAGAAAATGAATAAATGCTTATATTTATAACAGTTTATATAAAATGTGAAAAAAAGTTTTGTTTTATCAGCAGTGCTGACTGTTTAACTGTTATGATTTAATCTGTTGTTTAAGAATTAAATATAAATTCTGAATTATGTTTTGCTGAGTAGTTAATATTTATTTATTTTGTGCTGAATGTGATGCTGCCACTGTTACTATTAACACAGTTTAACTGTCTTTAGCTAAACTGACCTGCCAAGTATTTCTCTGTGACCAAAATATGTTATCCAGTGAAGTTTCCTGCTAATTAACTGCTATTCATTAATAAAATTGCTTTGTTTCAAAACTCATGTTTTTGTAGTTTTTATTTATTAAATTAAATAAAAAACAACTTTCAAAATCCTTATATTTCAGTGTTTGAGATGTAAACAGTGGTTTGGTGTAAAATGGTTGACTGTAGAGACTCAGACTTGTTTACATTTATGTAAGAAGACTTACAGTTTACCTGTACACAGGTAGGTGAAGGTAGTGTTACAGTTTACCTGTACACAGGTAGGTGAAGGTAGTGTTACAGTTTATCTGTACACAGGTAGGTGAAGGTAGTGTTACAGTTTACCTGTACACAGGTAGGTGAAGGTAGTGTTACAGTTTACCTGTACACAGGTAGGTGAAGGTAGTGTTAC
>CM038725.1:33461426-33521426 GCA_021613375.1 Megaleporinus macrocephalus | reverse complement strand
AATCCAGGTTCCTTTAATAATAAGAGTCTGCTCTGTTTCAGATCACTGATCCACTGATGGAGCTGACTGTGAAGCTTGTGAGCGGAGAGTTCCGGCAGGTGGAGGTGAGCACGAGCGCCACGGTGGGCGAGCTGAAGCGTGCAGTCGCTCAGAGCTTCGGCGTGGCCGCCTCATGTGTGCGGCTCTCCACCGGCAACGGCCTGCAGGCGAGTCTGGGGAACGAGGCCACTCTGCTGAGCAGCTACGGCCTGAGCTCGGGCTCCACCGTCATGCTGCTGCTGCTCAAGTCCTTCCAGGTGTTCGTGAAGAACGATAACAACCAGCCAAAAACCTACGACGTGACCGAAGAGGAGACGGTCGGCGAGCTGCAGAGGAAGGTCTCCAACAAGGAGAACATCCCAGTAGACCAGATGAGGCTGATCTACGACGGCAAACAACTTGACGCTGAGAGGAAGTTGAAGGAGTACGGCATCAAGAAGGGCAGCACCATTCACATGGTCCTCCGTCTGCGGGGAGGCTAAACAGAACAGACCTCACGGCTATTTGTCTCTACACACTTTATATACTCCTTCACTGACTTTACCTCAGCTGTTTCGTTTATTATCACTAGTAAATCTACTTTATTGAGGGTGCGGGGTTGAGAGAACATCTATGAGAACATAAACTTCAACTCGCCCAGAAATCATTGCAATCCAACATGTAACCTGTTTTAAAACCATAGAAATAATGTCACACTAACCTATTAGCCACTCCAACTGTTCATCACTCTGCTAGCTCGCTAGTTAGCAAGCTAAAAAACATCAAACACCTCATTTTTAAACTAAATTAAAGCAACGGTTCTAGAAAAATAAATATAGGTCATGTTTAAAAGTCTAGTTGACTAAAAACATAGCATCCCCAAGGTTGCATAGTTAGCTGGTTAGCTTTACATTTACTAGTACAGCTAAATTGCTTTGCTAGTTCGCTGGCTCGCTAGTAAGCTTTGTGGAAGCTCACAGCAAAAAAACAAAAAAAAAAACCCACAAACCAAAGATTTTAGACAAATAAACTAATAAATAAAACAAATAAATATTCCCAAAATATATAAAGGTCATGTTTAAACACACATTACAAGGTTTGCATCGTTAGCAGGTTAGCATTACATTTCTAATAGAACTACACTGTTTACTAAAAAACACCATAAGCGTTATTTTGGTAATGAAGTTGTACTATAGTACTAAAGACATTACAGGGTTCGCAGGGTTAGCTGGTTAGCATTAAGTTGGCTATGGTACAACTTCATTACTCAGGTAGCTCACTAGTTAGCAATCTTAAAGCGGAAAAACAACAAACACCACATTTTAAAACCACAATATAGAGAAATAAAAGAGTAGGTCATGTTTAAACCCCTGAAAAACACATCAAAGCGTCACACAGTTTGCATGGTTAGCTGATTAGCATTAAATTAACTATAGTACAACTTCATTACCCTGCTAGCTCGCTAGTTATAATCGACCAAAAAAAATAGGCGACTCCAGCCAAAGCTTACAGACAGACAATCAGTTATTTACTGAATTCTTGTTGGTTATGTTCAAAGTTCTCAAAACCCTGATAGCGTTAAACAGTTTGTATGGCTAGCTGATTAGCAGACTGATGCTAACCTGGCTGAGGGCCTGAAAATTGTCTCTTGGTACACAAATATTCGCCATTCCTATTGGACAGCCATCATATTTGTTTTACTTTTATAGTTTCTTTTTTTAATTATGCTCTGCTGAAGTTCTATTTATTCATTATGGGCTAATGTTTCCTGCTAATGCTGTTTATTAAATTATTGCTTCGCTCCAATGCTCTTGTTTTTGTCCAGTTTTTATTATTAAATTGAATCAGTTTCGGTCAGATCTGCAGATTTTAAACAGAAACTCAGTGGTGGTGATGGGAACCCGGGGTCACCATGCGCACAACCCAAATATAGATATTTTAATTACTATCAAAACCACCAGTGAACCTACACGAGTTTTATATAACATTGCTGTCGAAAGAAAAATTTCATTTGTCTTTACATTGTGTGGAAATTTCATGATGAGTGGACCAATAGAAATGCTCCAAATATTGGATAAAAATTCTGGTTCCACAGACTTACCTTAAAAGTAAAGACAGTTTTTGCCCTCTCCTGTAGAGATGCAATTTGGAGATACTTGTTTTCTATTGGACGGCGACTTTTAAGGCCAAAATCAGTTCAAAACTATCAATAAACATAGAGCTTTCAGAGATGGACGTCTGGTTCCATTCACCACCACTGGGAACCATTCTTGCGTTTCACACCAAACTTTTTTTACTTTATCTAAATCATGTAATTGTCCAGAAATTCTTTCATCCGCTCTGAAGACCAGAAAAACTTATTTTAATGCAATGTTTTTTTGCAGAGAGACAATTTTACACATCAGTTTGTGTTTAAAATCCTTTAATCAGTCATATAAATTGTTTTTTTATTAAAACATTCATACAGTTTGAAATTTTTGTTGCAGTGAACCATCTGCAAACAAGGCGTACAACATAATGCTGTTTAATGCTGTTCCGTTAATGAACAGAGCAACAGCTTTAGCATTTAGCATTTAGCTACAACAGTTAGTCCCAGTGTATCAGTCATTTAAACAAGAAGTCATTACAGGAAGCTCATTTCTGAATTCAAATATTCTAGTAAACTATCATCTGGCACAAACTTCAGAGGCAATCTGCCACCAACGACAGTATAAAGTCTATATTAGAAGGCAGTGATCATCAATACCTGACCTTGTACGGCATCTCAAAGGCACAACCTGGCTTTAGTAGAACTGACCTAAGCTCACCAAACCCAACTTAGAGGTTTATTTCCTGACGGACGCGAGGTAGGCGTACCAGAACAAGGCAATCATGTTAGCAAACAGCACCCGAAACTGTGAGAAGACAGAAAAACAGAATGTTCCGGTAAATATGGTGAACATTTTCATACACGCCCCACTGCTCACTGGATTCATGCTCACCTGCACAGGAACGTAGTTGATGTTGATGAACTGAAACGGCGTCCAGACCTTCCAGTTCATCTTCAGTGCTGGCCAGTACCGTGTTTTCACCTTGTCCTGAAGTTCCGCTACATTCTTGCCCTGCAGAGTTCACAGAGAACGCAGTGTAGGAAGAGTTTACCATCCCGTTCCTCCATGAGCTCAAAACTATAGAAATTTTGCTTCATCAAAATTTCGGAATAATTTAAATATAGATACTGAATAGCAGTTCACAAATATTTTCTACTAGTTACTGAAAAAATATAATAGTTATTAGATATTTTTGTAAATAAATAATTGATAACAGTATTATTATAAAATATAATAGCGGATATTTAATAAATTGTAGTAGATAGTAAATATTTTATAGTAGATACTAAATATTTTATCATATGAACAGAATTTTTCATAAAACATACTGAATAATTTTTAGCAGTTCCTGAATATTTGATAATAGTTACTGAAAAATATATAGTAGTTATTAAATCATTTTCCATAGCTTTTCTTTATAACTGATAGTAAATACTGAATATTTTAGAGCAGATACTGAATAATATTTTACACATTTACAGATTTTTTCATAACAGATACTGAATAATTGATAGCAATTCCTGAATATTTGATACTAGTTACTGAAAAATATATAGTAGTTAATGAGGTTTTCATAGATTTTCTTTATAGTTGAATATTTTATAGTAGATACTAAATATTTCTTAGTAGAAACTGAATATTTTATCATATTTACAGACTTTTTCATACCTGAATATTTGATTATAGTTACTGAAAAATATAGTTATCAAATCATTTTTCATAGCTTTTCTTTACAGTTGATGGTAGATACTGAATACTTTATAGTAGATATTAAATATGTTATAGTAGATACTAAATATTTTTAGTAGATACTGAATATTTTATTATATATACATAATTTTTCAAAATAGATACTTAATAATTTATAGCAGTTCCTGAAGATTTGATACTGGTTACTGAAAAATATATAGTAGTTATTAAATTTTTTTCAATGCTTTTTTATAGATGATAGTAGATACTGAATATTTTAGAGCAGATACTAAATAATATTTAACAAATTTACAGAATTGTTCATAATAGATACTGGATAATTTCTAGCAGTTCCTGAATATTTGACACTAGATACTGAAAAATATATAGTAGTTAATAAGAAGGTTTTCATAGATTTTCTTTATAGTTGATAGTAAATACTGAATATTTTATAGCAGATACTGAATAATTTATAGTAGATACTAAATATTTTATAAACAGACACTGCATATTTTATACTACTGAAAAATGTATATCAGTTATTAAATAATTGATAGATAATAGATAATAAACTGAGTAATAATATATAGCAGACACTAAATTATTAATATATGAATAATCACAGTTATTAAAAAATGTATTGTATGTACTGAAACATTTATAGCAGATACTAAATTATTTATTGTATACACTAAATAATTTATAGTAGACACTAAAGAAGTACATACTGTATTTCTCATTTATTTCCAAACCCAAGGGAGACAGACCCTGTATATATACTGTAGTACAGAGAAACCGGGCCTTGGCCATGCTGGGAGTCGTTTACCTCCAGAGCGTTCATCACCACGAAGAAGAGCAGGAGGAAGGCGGGGGCGAAGACCAGGCGCTCCAGCAGCAGACGCTTCAGCATGCAGTAGGGCTCGGCGGCCGGGAACAGCGCCTCCAGCAGGTAGTAGAAGTAGTGACTGATGGGACCTGTGATGACCAGCCTGCAAACACCACAGGGTGGACGTCAGAGGGACAGACTAGCCAGCCACCAATGAAAAGCCTGTATCAGTGCTCATCATACCCATATACAGCAAAGCGGGCGGGTCCATGAAGGTCCACCTCCTTGGCCGGACTGCCCTCTTTACGCTTTCTCTTCGACTCCAATGCCTGAGAGAGGAGGTTCCCGAGCGCTGACAGAAGACCACTGCAAACAGAGGGACCACTTTAACCCCTTCAGGTAGAGTCAGAGTCAATTCCTCCGGAAGGAGTCGAGAGTCAGAGTCAATTCCTCCAGGAGGAGTCGAGAGTCAGAGTCAATTCCTCCGGAAGGAGTCGAGAGTCAGAGTCAATTCCTCCAGGAGGAGTCGAGAGTCAGAGTCAATTCCTCCGGAAGGAGTCGAGAGTCAGAGTCAATTCCTCCAGGAGGAGTCGAGAGTCAGAGTCAATTCCTCCGGAAGGAGTTGAGAGTCAGAGTCAATTCCTCCGGAAGGAGTCGAGAGTCAGAGTCAATTCCTCCGGAAGGAGTTGAGAGTCAGAGTCAATTCCTCCGGAAGGAGTCGAGAGTCAGAGTCAATTCAAACGGAAGGAGTCGAGAGTCAGAGTCAATTCCTCCAGGAGGAGTCGAGAGTCAGAGTCAATTCCTCCGGAAGGAGTCGAGAGTCAGAGTCAATTCCTCCGGAAGGAGTCGAGAGTCAGAGTCAATTCCTCCGGAAGGAGTCGAGAGTCAGAGTCAATTCAAACGGAAGGAGTCGAGAGTCAGAGTCGATTCCAACCAGAGGACTCAAGAATCTGTGTCAATTCCTCTGGGATGAGTCGGGAGTCAGAGTCAATTCCTCCGGGAGGAATCGAGAGTCTTCTTGGAGACCTGGAGACAAGTTAAGACTTGCTATCTCATAATTTAGAATTTGTATCTCATAATTATGACATGCTATCTCATATTTACAACTTAGTATATCAAAAATATGACTTTCTATATCCTAATTACAACTAAGTATCTCATAATTATGACTTGCTATCTCATATTTACAACTTAGCATCTCATAAATATGACTTTCTATATCCTAATTACGACTAAGTATCTCATAATTATGACTTGCTATCTCATATTTACAACTTAGCATCTCATAAATATGACTTTCTATATCCTAATTACAACTAAGTATCTCATAATTATGACTTGCTATCTCATATTTACAACTTATTATCTCATAAATATGACTTTCTATATCCTAATTACGACTAAGTATCTCATAATTATGACTTGCTATCTCATATTTACAACTTAGTATATCATAAATATGACTTTCTATATCCTAATTACGACTAAGTATCTCATAATTATGACTTGCTATCTCATATTTACAACTTAGTATATCAAAAATATGACTTTCTATATCCTAATTACGACTAAGTATCTCAATTATGACTTGCTATCTCATATTTACAACTTAGTATATCATAAATATGACTTTCTATATCCTAATTACGACTAAGTATCTCATAATTATGACTTGCTATCTCATATTTACAACTTATTATCTCATAAATATGACTTTCTATATCCTAATTACGACTAAGTATCTCATAATTATGACTTGCTATCTCATATTTACAACTTAGTATATCATAAATATGACTTTCTATATCCTAATTACGACTAAGTATCTCATAATTATGACTTGCTATCTCATATTTACAACTTAGTATATCAAAAATATGACTTTCTATATCCTAATTACGACTAAGTATCTCAATTATGACTTGCTATCTCATATTTACAACTTAGTATATCATAAATATGACTTTCTATATCCTAATTACGACTAAGTATCTCATAATTATGACTTGCTATCTCATATTTACAACTTATTATCTCATAAATATGACTTTCTATATCCTATTTACAACTAAGTATCTCATAATTATGACTTGCTATCTCATATTTACAACTTAGTATATCATAAATATGACTTTCTATATCCTAATTATGACTAAGTATCTCATAATTATGACTTGCTATCTCATATTTACAACTTAGCATCTCATAAATATGACTTTCTATATCCTAATTACGACTAAGTATCTCATAATTATTACATGCTATCTCATATTCACAACTTATTATATCATAATTGTGACTTTCTATGTTATAACTTACGACTTAGTATCTCATAATTATGACTTGCTATCTCATATCCACAACTTATTATATCACAATTGTGACTTTCTATATCATAATTACGACTTAGTATCTCATATTTACAATTTAGTATCTCATATTTATGACTTTCTACATCATAACTATGACTTGCTATCTCATAATTATGACTTGAAAAAGTCCAAGAGCCTCCCAGAAATCCCAAACTACCCACGTTTATCTCAAAGCCTGGTGTTTAGTAGAGAGTCATGGTCATCAGTCCAGGGTTCAACTGGGTAAAAGTGCCCCTCTTTGGTGCAAAGCAGGTCTTTTCACTAGAAATGGGGCGAGACGGTCTAGAGCAGGGGCTGATTGGCCCAAAACCAAAAAAACAACAGGACTAACTTTAGAGTGCAAAGGGCAAAAGCGGTGGAAAAGCTAAAGGAGCTGTTAGCTGAAGTTAAAGCAGTTATAAGCTTTAAAAAAAGTCTTCAACAGAGTCTATTCGCCAACTTTTTATTCGAATTTTCCGCTCCACCTTAAATGGTGCAGCAGTTCCAGTGGAACTGCTGCACCAACTGCTGGAACTGCTGCACCATTTAAGGTGGAGCGGAAAATTCGAATAAGAAGTTGGCGAATAGAAAGCTAACTCTGCCAAACAGCTGAACTACACTATAGTTACACCCTTAAACACAGACATTAGTCGATCATGGACCAGATTAGTCGATTAAAGAAAAACAACAGCCCCAGAAACGCTAACTAGCACAGCCCAGAAGCCGCTGACCTGGTGACGGACTTGGTGATGACCGGGTATCTCTTCAATAAAACCAGATACTGCTGCAGGAGCCTGGCGGGCAGAGCCGGGTCTCGGACCGGGACACTTCTGACTGGCATCGTTAACCTCCACAGCTTCCAGCTGAGCTACATGTGGAGCAGCAGGAGCAGCAGCGGCGGTGATCCGGCAGTGACGGTGGTGACCCGAGAGCGCGGGCGCGTCCCAAACGGCGAACTCGTCCACTCGCTCCCTGCGCCCTATGTAGGGAAATCCACACAGTGAAACCAGACGAGCACTGCGTCTCAAATCGATTGTGAATTAATATAAACATAGCGAGCTTGTTTCCTCATGATGACGTATCATCCTATCATAATTGTGTTGTCTCTTAATAATGACTTTATAATCATAATTCATAACTTACTATCTCAATAATTCGAGGGTGTCCAATAATTATGGACACCCTCGTGTACCATACTGCGGATTGCTTTATCATAACTATAGATTTGCTAGCATACTGTAGTCTTACTATAGACCATCAGAGTCATGACTTAGTATCTCATAATTTTGATTTAGTATCTTACAGTTGTGACTTGCTATTTCATAACTACTTTGCATCTCATAGTAATGACTTGCTATCTCATATTTTTGACTTTGTGTATCACAACTGTGACTTTCTACATCACAATTACGACTTAGTGTCTCATAATTATGACTTGCTATCATAATTACGACTTTTCTATATCATAATTTTGACTTAGTGTCTCATAATTATGACTTTCTATATCATAATTTTGACTTAGTGTCTCATAATAATGACTTTCTACATCATAATTATGACGTAGTGTCTCATAATTATGACTTTTCTATATCATAATTTTGACTTAGTGTCTCATAATTATGACTTTCTATATCATAATTTTGACTTAGTGTCTCATAATTATGGCTTACTGTCTCATAATTATGACTTTCTACATCATAATTATGACGTAGTGTCTCATAATTATGACTTTCTACATCATAATTACGACTTTCTATATCATAATTACGACATAGTCTCTTATAATTATGACTTTCTATATCATAATTTTGACTTAGTGTCTCATAATTATGACTTTCTATATCATAATTACGATGTAGTGTCTCATAATTATGACTTTCTACATCATAATTATGATGTATTGTCTCATAATTTTGACTTGGTCTCATAATTATGACGTAGTGTCTTATAATTACGACTTTCTATATCATAATTACGACGTAGTCTCTTATAAGTATGACTTTCTACATCATAATTTTGATTTAGTGTCTCATAATTATGACTTTCTATGTCATAATTACGACTTAGTGTCTCATAATTATGACTTTCTATATCATAATTATGACGTAGTGTCTCATAATTATTACTTTCTACATCATAATTACGACTTAGTGTCTCATAATTATGACTTTCTTCATCATAATTATGACGTAGTGTCTCATAATTATTACTTTCTACATCATAATTACGACTTAGTATCTCATAATTATGACTTTCTATATCATTTCTATATCAATTACTTTCTATCTCATTATTACTACTTAATATCTCATAATTGTGACTTGCTGTCTCATGATTACAACTTAGAATCTCATTATTGTGACTTGCCACATCATAATTACGACGTAGTATTTCATAATTAACTTTCCTTCACAATTATGGCTAAATATCTCATAATTATGACTTGATAGATCATAGTTATGATATACTAAGTCGAATAATGAAGCACTAGCCATCTTGAAAAAATAAAAACATTTAAAACTTTTCACATTTACTTCCTGAATTTCTTACTTTCTACATCATAATTACATCGTAGTGTCTCATAATTATGACTTTCTACATCATAATTACGACTAATTGTCTCATAATTATGACTTGCTCTCATAATTACGACGTAGTGTCTCATAATTATGACTTTCTACATCATAACTATGACTTAGTGTCTCATAATTATGACTTTCCACATCATAATTACGACTTAGTATCTCTGAATTATGACCTGCTATGTCACAATTTCAACTTTGTATCTCATAATTACTACTTATCTCATAATTGTGACTTGCTGTCTCATGATTACAACTTAGAATCTCATTATTGTGACTTGCCACATCATAATTACGACGTAGTATTTCATAATTAACTTTCCTTCACAATTATGGCTAAATATCTCATAATTATGACTTGATAAATCATAGTTATGATATACTAAGTCGAATAATGAAGCACTAGCCATCTTGAAAAAATAAAAACATTTAAAACTTTTCACATTTACTTCCTGAATTTCTTACTGTCTACATCATAATTACATCGTAGTGTCTCATAATTATGACTTTCTACATCATAACTATGACTTAGTATCTCATAATTATGACTTTCCACATCATAATTACGACTTAGTGTCTCTGAATTATGACCTGCTATGTCACAATTTCAACTTTGTATCTCATAATTACTACTTATCTCATAATTGTGACATGATAGATCATAGTTATGATATACTAAGTCGAATAATGAAGCACTAGCCATCTTGAAAAAAATCAAAAAATTTCAAACTTTTCACGTAGTATGTCTTAATTATGACTTAGCATTTAAATTGTGATCTGCTATCCTATTAGTCAATATCTTAATAAGCAACGCGCAATTATTTGTAAATACAATCTCAAGAGTTTTTGACTTTTTATTATTTATATTGTATGTACTGTACTGTAAGGGATTATCTTATCTTACAATTATGACTTACTTCCTCCTAAACGTAAATTAGCATCTCATTATTTTTAGATAGTATCCAATAAGCAACTCTTTCCCGTTATTATGAGATATCAAACTTCAGTTATTAAATCTTAATTATAAGAATATACTCTTTTGTCAGGGAGGGTCAGTTCTGGTGAACAACCATAGACGGCAGGGTCACTGCTGATAACTGGACCACCGCTACAGAACAACATTATGAGAACGGACGCCAGGCTTTACAGATGCAGAAATTTATTTAGCATAATTTAAAGGTGAGAAAACATTCGAATCCCATTCTTACAGTCACACACGCGACAACAGGTCATCATAAAAATAGATCTCAGTGCAAATGGCTTAACGTACAATTATCAAACAACGCCGCGTGGCTCCTCAAACAGTCCCTGCACATGGGCACATTGGCAGTGGGCTTCTCCCGAACTGATCCGATTACAGGTTCAGTTACCGAAGACCAAAGTTTTTTTTTGGTTCTGTAGCAGTCGACGCAACCCTGGACGTGAGGGCTGACCACTACAAACAACAGTCATAGCTTCATCATGTCTAGTCAGCTTCACTGAGAGAACTTCTTGTTTACGTTGAATCCCACTCACTGTTCAAAATCAAAATCTCTTCATAATTAACCGGTTAAGACGTAAACCAAGCCAATCGGAGTGATTCGGTGTGAAACAGTCGGTTCTCGGAACAAACAGAACTTCTTACAGTGGTGGTGAATGGAACCAGACGTCCAACTTTAAACACTAAAACGGTTCTGAATGTGTTATATATATATATATATATATATATATATATATATATATATATATATATATATATAGGATGTACAAGTTTTACCAAACTAAACCAAACTTAGAACAAAGTTAATTGAGCAAGTGTCCCTGTTTAAAGCTGCACTGTGTAAGATTTGGGGATTTGGAGACCTCTCTGGTGGAAATGTGTAATGGCACACAATGTGCAGAAGAACACTGGTGTAGTGGTGTGATTTGGACCCCTTTCCCTGAGGGGATAAATCTGATGACTGATAGAGAATTCAAAGAGAACTCAGTCAAAACGTGGTGAAGGTTGTATCTTCTGAGGACGTAAGTGAATCACCAGCTATCATCACCATCAGCGTAAACATTGAGCCGGACCTTCTTTACAAGCCCATGATGTTAATACATATAAACGTACCACCTTGCTTGTAGACAAGTTTGACCAATCAGATCCAACCAAACCTCAATGTGATGTGATGATACAACCACACTACTCACACACTACATTCAGGATCTGGCATTAAGCCAAAAAAGGTGGGCATTCTGGTCTTCTTGGCCTAAACTGTAGAAGAAGATGGCCATTTAAACTGTATTTGCAATATACAATATAAAATGTGTATTTGCACTACTTTACACGGTGACTCAAAGCACAGCCTGATCACTACACTTAAGTCTGTTTTTATTCTCCTCACTCAGTAATGACTCTTCTCTTTTCTTTCAACATGAACCACAACAAATCTTACATAGTGCAGCTTTCGGCGGGTTTGTTTGCGGGACTGAAATGGGTTATTAGAGAAAGTTTCCTCTGACATGATTCACGATGACCCCTGGTTCCCATCCCCACCACTGTAGAGAACTCCCAAGTCTCTATAATCAACCATCTCACACCAAACAACTCTGAATGGCTTTCATCTCAATCGACAAATTGAGAAATTTTGAAAAAACTGCTGGAGTTGCCCTGTAAAGTTGCTGTCCATTTTTGTTGACTTTTATTTTTCTACCTCATTCGAATTCGACAGCTGCTGTTTACATGGTGTGAAAGTTTCATGATGAACGGACCAATAGAAATGCTTCAAAATAGCTTGAGAAAAATTCTGGTTCCATTGACTTGCATTGAAAGTGAGGACAGTTTTTGGTCTCTCCTGTAAAGTCGCCATTTTTGAGATACTTGATATTCTTTGGACAGTAACAATATTTAGAGTTGAAGTTGGCACGGGGAGGGGTGGGAGTTGAACACTTTCAGAACCCCCTCACGATAGATGTGCAAAGATTTAGACACACACACACTTTCACGCAGACGAATAAAAAAAAAAGTCCATTGGTTATTCGCTTCTGTCTCAAAGGAAATGGACATGTTTCGTCCTCCGCGGATCAGGACACGCGTAGACAGACAGCTGTACAAGGAAATCAACAGTGGTTAATCCTAAAACACCCCAACGCTGCAGGTCAGAGCAGTACGGTCCAGGAAAGACTGACCTCTGAGATCATTCCTCCAGCACTGAGTACCAGCATCGCCACAGCGGGTTGGGTTGGTTTGGTTTCGTCAATAAACATCACCCTTGCATGCCAATGGGCACAATCTAAATTCGTTAGCAGCTAGGAATTGTGGGCCATTTCCCCAAAAAACACATGATCATCCTAAACCGAGTCCGTACTTAAAGAGGAACTTCACCAATTTTCCAACATGTCCGCATAATTAAAAGTTTAAGAAGTCAGAACTGTTCACAGTGGTGGTGAATGGAACCAGACGTCCACCTCTAGAAGACATACATGTGGTTTCATGACAGTCTTTGGATCCAATCATGTTACCTCAAGTCATCGACCTCACATATACACAGTGGAGTCACATTATTATGACCACCAGCTAATATCCACTAAAGTGACCACCAGCTAAAGTGTGCAGCAGCTAGACGGACTCAATAAGGTCTTGGTAGGTGGTCACAGGTATCTGGAGAGGTATCATGCTAACCGCAGTGCATCCCACAGCTGCTGCGTGGAGGAGGATCCATAGAGCCAACATCACCATCCAGGTGGTCCCACAGATTGCTCAATTGGGTTCAAGTCTTAGGAACTAGGGGTCCAGGGTAGAACTTCGAAGTCTTAGTCAGCTCTTCCAACCAATGTGACATTTCTAGCCGTGGGACGTGATGCATCATCTTGCTGGAAGATCCCATCAGCATGTATGGTGTACGTGATCTGCAAGGATGGATTCAGACCTGAATCGGTCGAGAGGGTCTTCCTCATGGATGAGTGGGTCCAGAGAACGTCAGGAAAACGTTCCTTGTTGAAAGCAGGACGTCATAATAATGTGACCCGACTGTGTGTAAACTTGTGTAGGTTCACTGGGGTCTATTTCTGTGTTGTGGACATGCTGACCCCTGGTTCCCATCACCACCACCACCACTGTGTAAAGAAATCAGAACCAAATCCGTAGAACGAAGCATTTCACCTCCAACCACTCTGAACGTCTTAACCTGAGGGTCCTGGTCCTGGAGCTCTACCGCCCCAATACAGCTGGCTGTAATGTGTTCAGACGCCCCTGGAGCTCCTTCATTACCCAGATCATGCGAGTTACCTGATGGTTGGAGATGGTGCTAGACCTCCAGGACTGAGTACTCCTGATCTTAAACATGCAATTACACAGCAGTGTTGAAAAACTGGTGGAGGTTCCAACCTGTGTGCTCGGATGCTCTGGTTCCCTAAGCCCACAACCTTGAGGAAACGCTGGGGTCCTACATGGTAACTGGAAGTGGCCTGGTGAACACCATGGAAGCAGACCAAGATCTCTGCACTGTGAATACTGGGAGAGAGCCATTTGGTGTTCGTTTTGGTGTACAAGGTCTTCCTATTAATGCTAATTCTATCCAGAAGAAGCGGCAAGCTGCAGGACGGGGCCTCTTTCATCCCTCCAACAGCAGTTTTTAAACCTGCTTGATGGATCTCAGCCCGGCCTGTCAGCCCCTCGGTTCTGTAGGACCACTCCCAGCGCGGTAGAGCTGGCCAAACGGCGGTTCCGCAGCTACTCCTCGGCGAGCAGGCCGGGTCTGCTCCGCACGCGCTCGTAGAACAGCAGGTAGGCGCTGGAAGAGAGCGCCTCCTGCAGGCTGGCCTTGCGCACCGCATCGTCTGACACCCACAGCCACTGGGGGCTGAAGGGAGAGTGGCTCCGGGGGGACGGAGGGCCGCGGCGGTATGTGATGAAGTGGCCCGAGTGCATGTCCCCGTGGTGCACCAGCACAGCCGTCAACCGGAACAGGTACTCGGCCGAGCTGGAGGAAGAGGGTTACAGTCAGTATCAGCGTTTCTATTCGTTTTAATTATGTTTAATTAAACTTCTTCAATACAAATGGTGCACATGTGAGTGATCTTCAATAACACTGAACTCCAACCCAGCAGAAACTCAACCGCTACTTCTGGACACTAGGTGGCGATCACACCACCTACTATTAGCAAAAATATAATTACTTCAAAACTAGAAGTGAAAGAAAAAGATAAAACTTCAGGCTTGGTGATGGTAATCTAGACCATGATGGATGGTCTAGACATCGATTTTCTCTGTCAAACCTTAAAATAAGCCCCAACTAGGATGAGCAATGTCCACTGTGGTGCTAATTTAGCTGCAAAGCTCATCAGAGCACAAAAACTACAAAAAAAACTGACTAAAAACTACAACAAACGAAACTAAAATTCTTTCTTTTCAGAAAATAATAAGGCTGTATAACTATTATATAGTTAAAGTTATATAGCTATGTATAACTATTACTGCACTACTGAAACTGAAACACGACTTTAGCTCTGGTGGCCATGTGTAGTTGAGGAAAAGTCTAGCCATTCACTCACAACAGCACATACAGCCAAAACAGTTAGTCATATAACTACATCCCTTTCATATATACAGTCATATCGCTGCTATTGGAACAAAACCTTGGAGCTTCAAAAGAATAACTTGACTGGTAATGGAAAAAGACATAATTTTATTGGACTGTACGTTAATTTTATTAATTTTGAGGAGTCCATCATGAACATTACACACAATGTAAATAACAGCAAGTAGACTACGTTGCTAAAGGTATTCGCTTATTTTTTGGTCTTCTGAGGCGTTAAGAGTTCCTTTCACTGGAACTAAAAACAACCCCACACCATTATCCCCCCTCCACCAAACTTTACACTCAGCACAATGCAGCCTGACAAGTACCGTTTTACTGGCAACTGCCTAACCTAGACTTGTCCATCAGATTGCCAGATGGAGAAGCGTGATTGGTCACTCCAGAGATCACATCTCCACTACTCTAGAGTCCAGTGGCGGCGTGCTTTACACCACTGCATCCAACGCTCTGTATTGCATTTGGTGATGTAAAGCTTGGATTCAGCTGCTCGGCCATGGAGACCCATTCCATGAAGCTCTCTACGCTCTGTTCTTGAGCTGATCTGAAGACCACATGAAGTTTGGAGGTCTGTAGTGATTGACTCTGTAGAAAGTTAGAGGAGGCCAAATCTGTTCTGCAAGCGCTTGTTCAACAGCAAGGTATGTGCTGGAGAAGAGCGCCTCCTGCAGGCTGGCATATAACTACATAGACTTGTTTTCTTATACCTTATACCAAAACCTTCTTCACTTTCAATGTAAGGCCGTTTTCACACCTGTAGTTGGTTTCACTGGATCAGTTAATGAGTTTGTGTACTTGGAGCGTTTCCTCCTCGGTTAAGTTTGTTTCCACACAAGCAAAAACCCAAACGCACCAAAATTCGCCCCAACAAACCACGTGAGCACGTCATCTCCTCTGATTGGTCAGAGCTATCTGGCGTGCGAGCAAGAAAGTAAACACAGGGAGAAGATCCAGTCTTCCCAAACTATTACACAGTTCTTGTAGAGCGTATCACGGAGCAGCGTCAGAGACAGCATCTGTTCATATCTGTAATAATAATCTGATAATATACCAAACTACAGTCCACCTGCAGACCACCCAGCTCACTCCAAACATCAAGTAGACAACGTCCCTCACTGTTAGTCCAAGAGAGACCTCGCTTCATTGTCCTCGCCCTGTTAGCTCAAACTTGTGGAGTACATGTAATACTTGGGTGGGATCGAGGTTGGATCATGTTCGCACCACAAACGAACCGCTCCGGAGTTCGTTTGGAGACCACCTCCTCTCGAGGGTCTCGGTGCAGTCGTTTTGGTCCGCACCCGAGTGCGATTACTGTTTTCCCACCTGCCAAAACGAACCAGAGTCCGTTTTAACCAGACTAACTAGTGCTGGTGTGGAAACGCCAATGGAACGTCAATGGAGTGGAAAGTCAATGGAACCAGAAATCTGTCCAAGCTATTTTGGAGCATTTCTATTGGTCCCCTGCTGTCGTGTCCAAACAGATCTGCGTATGTACATAACAGTTACTGACCGTTCCTCTGATCAACAATCACACCTCCCTGTTGGCTCTGTATGGTGGGGAGCTTACCTGTAGTCATAGGTGAGGTTGAGCTGAGGGCCGAGTCCAGGAGAACGGATGAAGACGGAGGGGAACGCCCCGTTTGTTAGAGGTTTGTTGTTGTTGTGGTGCTCCGGGTCTAATAAACAGAAGAAGTCAGACAACCAGTCGTGAAACTCCACAGCCAAGTGTGGGCTATGGGAACATGAAGCCCGCCGACACTGGGCTGTAGAGCAGTGGACCCTCTTTTAGATCCTACACAAAAGTACACAGTAATAGATCCTGCACAAAGTACACAGTAATAAAAAGCTCTTTCCCGGACCCTCACCCACGCCGTTGACCATGGTCTGGTTGCGCGTGTCCCCGGCTGCGTCGGTGCTGCTGGGTTTACTGGCCCTGCTGGGCTTGTGTAGCCTCTGAGCTGCGCCGCAGTGCTTGTAGCGGTCCATGCTCAGGTACTCGGAGAACTGAACGTGCTCCTGTCTCTTTATGGGAGTGCCCTCGGTGGACCAGGTGAGCCTCTGCAGGTGGATACACAGACACTGGGGGAGCTGGAGAGGAGGACAGACCACAGGTTAGCTCAGGCCTTTCCCAGAACTGTACTAGACCATTTAACGCAAGGTACTAGATAATAAGATAAATAATAAAAATGTAGAATTATTAGTATTATTATTATTAGGTGTTTGCACATTTGACCCATCTGTGCAATGAAACACACACACACTAGTGAACACACACTAGGGACCAGTGAGCACACTCGCCCCAAGAGGTAGGCAGCCTTATTCACAGTGTCCAGGGACCAGTTGGGGGTTAGGTGTCTCGCTCAAAGGCACTTCAATCATGTCCTGTTGGTTTAGGGTATTGAACCAGCGACCTTCTGGTCACAAGGCTGGTTCACTAACCTCCAGCTCACGACTGCCCCCACGAAAACAGAATTTGCCCAAAAGCCACATGTGGTTAAGAGGGGGGCTGCACCACCTACTGCACCACCATTGGATGCACCACCATTGGACCATCAGTGGAAGATAGTGGAAGACAGTGGATTACTGCATATGATAACATCAAAACATCTACCTGTACTTTCAGATGTGGACAGAAATTAAGATAAGAAAACATAATAATAATAATTATAATAATAATAATAATAATCCAGAAGTTGCTGGTTAGTTTCACAGTAACGCACCCAAATTTAATAGTAGATACTGAATAATTAATTAAGATGTTATTATTTTGTTATTCTGAGCTCATTGTGAATATAGTCTGTATTTAAGGACTCCAGTCACATGTTTCGATTAGAAGAGCACAAAAAGTGTAGTTAGACTGGACTGACTGCAGCACAATGTGTAAAATAAAGATAAAAAAAAAAAAAAAAAAAAAAAATTGATTATATATATATATATATATATATATATATATATATATATATATATATATATATATATATATATATATACATAGGTGGAAAAATCTGTGGTGGAAAAATCATCTCCTCTGTGGTGGTCCTGTGAGGGTCCTGATCATTAAAGAACAGAGTAATAAAGTATACAGAGAATCAGATGAACTACAGTCTGTAAGTGGAGCTTCTGTATGGTCAGTGGAGCTGATACAGTGGACAGTGAGTGGAGATACAGGGAGGTGTTTATGATGTTGTGGCTGGTCTGTATATATATATGTATATATATATATATACATAGTTTATAATTTGAAGTAGTTACTGAATTGAACAGAGACTATACTGATTCACTTACAGTCGCTACTGAGTTCCGTAGTCACTAAATGATAAATCTTAAGATTAAAGATTATAACTCTACAGTTTAGAAGGTTCAGTGTGACTAAAGCCAGTGAATCCAGATTACGCAACAGAGCAAAGTACTGACTTAGTGCTGAACAGACCGTCTGCTCTAAATGTGTCACGGACTCGCAGTTCACCGTCACCCAGTTGGCACAACGCAGACAGACCCAGAATAGTTTGTGGTGAATGGAGAGAATTAAGTTGCACATCCACCTTTCCAAGCTTAAGCTGCTTAATGAACGTCGTCCTCTGGCTCTCAACGAGCTGTCCGTTCACCACGTCGCCGGCCTGCGTCTGCACACATACCAATTACAACAAAATACACATATCTGATCAATAAGTAGTAATATGTTCACCAGTAAGAACAGCAGATCTGATTAGAACAGATGTAAATAATCAGACATACAATACAAAGTAACATGAATAAGTGATTGTGAGAGAAGTAGATCAGATCTTGATCCAGTTTGAAGAACAAAGTTAGGTTCCAGATTTCTCCTGGACGCCCCAGACATTGTATGAATGTGTTCAGTTCCTTCAGCAGCAAATCTTGATTTAGATTAATGAAGTACTGAGCAGTCAAAGCAGGTATTAGATGAGAACTGATAATAATACTGGGTTGTTTATAGAAGAAGAAGCTTGGAAAGAGTTAAATAAACACACTGACGTATGGAAAACCACTTCTTACTCTATTAATACTGATTAATATTTAATAATAAAGTGTAAAAGCACTACTTACTGTATTAATACTGTTTAATATTTAATAATAAAGTGTAAAAGCTCTACTTACTCTATTAATACTGATTAATATTTAATAATAAAGTGTAAAAGCTCTACTTACTGTATTAATACTGTTTAATATTTAATAATAAAGTGTAAAAGCTCTACTTACTGTATTAATACTGTTTAATATTTAATAATAAAGTGTAAAAGCTCTACTTACTCTATTAATACTGATTAATATTTAATAATAAAGTGTAAAAGCTCTACTTACTGTATTAATACTGTTTAATATTTAATAATAAAGTGTAAAAGCTCTACTTACTCTATTAATACTGTTTAATATTTAATAATAAAGTGTAAAAGCTCTACTTACTGTATTAATACTGTTTAATATTTAATAATAAAGTGTAAAAGCACTACTTACTGTATTAATACTGTTTAATATTTAATAATAGTGTAAAAGCACTACTTACTGTATTAATACTGTTTAATATGTAATAATAAAGTGTAAAAGCACTACTTACTGTATTAATACTGATTAATATGTAATAATAAAGTGTAAAAGCACTACTTACTGTATTAATACTGATTAATATTTAATAATAAAGCGTAAAAGCTCTACTTACTCTATTAATACTGATTAATATTTAATAATAAAGCGTAAAAGCTCTACTTACTGTATTAATACTGTTTAATATTTAATAATAAAGTGTAAAAGCACTACTTACTGTATTAATACTGTTTAATATTTAATAATAAAGTGTAAAAGCACTACTTACTGTATTAATACTGTTTAATATTTAATAATAAAGCGTAAAAGCTCTACTTACTGTATTAATACTGTTTAATATTTAATAATAAAGCGTAAAAGCTCTACTTACTCTATTAATACTGTTTAATATTTAATAATAAAGCGTAAAAGCTCTACTTACTGTATTAATACTGTTTAATATTTAATAATAAAGTGTAAAAGCTCTACTTACTCTATTAATACTGATTAATATTTAATAATAAAGTGTAAAAGCTCTACTTACTGTATTAATACTGTTTAATATTTAATAATAAAGTGTAAAAGCTCTACTTACTGTATTAATACTGTTTAATATTTAATAATAAAGTGTAAAAGCACTACTTACTGTATTAATACTGTTTAATATTTAATAATAAAGTGTAAAAGCACTACTTACTGTATTAATACTGTTTAATATTTAATAATAAAGCGTAAAAGCTCTACTTACTGTATTAATACTGTTTAATATTTAATAATAAAGCGTAAAAGCTCTACTTACTCTATTAATACTGTTTAATATTTAATAATAAAGCGTAAAAGCTCTACTTACTGTATTAATACTGTTTAATATTTAATAATAAAGTGTAAAAGCTCTACTTACTCTATTAATACTGATTAATATTTAATAATAAAGTGTAAAAGCTCTACTTACTGTATTAATACTGTTTAATATTTAATAATAAAGTGTAAAAGCTCTACTTACTGTATTAATACTGTTTAATATTTAATAATAAAGTGTAAAAGCACTACTTACTGTATTAATACTGTTTAATATTTAATAATAGTGTAAAAGCACTACTTACTGTATTAATACTGTTTAATATGTAATAATAAAGTGTAAAAGCACTACTTACTGTATTAATACTGATTAATATGTAATAATAAAGTGTAAAAGCACTACTTACTGTATTAATACTGTTTAATATTTAATAATAAAGTGTAAAAGCACTACTTACTGTATTAATACTGTTTAATATTTAATAATAGTGTAAAAGCACTACTTACTGTATTAATACTGATTAATATTTAATAATAGTGTAAAAGCACTACTTACTGTATTAATACTGTTTAATATTTAATAATAGTGTAAAAGCACTACTTACTGTATTAATACTGTTTAATATTTAATAATAGTGTAAAAGCACTACTTACTGTATTAATACTGTTTAATATTTAATAATAGTGTAAAAGCACTACTTACTGTATTAATACTGATTAATATGTAATAATAAAGTGTAAAAGCACTACTTACTGTATTAATACTGATTAATATTTAATAATAAAGTGTAAAAGCACTACTTACTGTATTAATACTGTTTAATATTTAATAATAAAGTGTTTACTGAGTAAATAAAAGCTTCCTGTCTGGAAAAAAACTGTTTTTTAAATATAACAATTTCCCCAAGTGGCTTTTCAAAACCCAGTGGAGACTGAAACACTCCTTATAACCTCAGTGTGAGTGGGCGGGGCTAAACTGCTACAGAGTGATTATATAAACAGAGTGGTTTTTCATGACATCACAAACACAATGAATTCCTAACAGAAGCTTTGCACACAGTTTTTATATATTTTACAGGAGAGACCAAAAACTGTCTTCACTTTCAATGTAAGTCAATGGAACCAGAATTCTACCCAACCTCTTTTGGAGCATTTCTATTGGTCCGTTCTTCATGTAATTCTCACAACATGTAAACGGCAGCTGTCGTGTTCAAATGATGTAGAAAACTGAAAAAATTCACTCTACAGCAGTTTAGCCCCGCCCACTCACACTGAGGTTATAAGGAGTGTTTCAGTCTCCACTGCGTTTTTTAATACAGGGCAGCCAATCAGAACAGAGCTTGTGTTCATATACAGTACTGTGTAAATGTTTTAGACACTTGGGGATATTATTATATTTAAATATCTATTTTTATTTATTTACTCAGTAAAACACTATTATTTTAATAATAAACAGTATTAATAGAGTAAGTAGAGCTTTTCCATACGTCAGTGTGTTTATTTAACCCTTTCCAAGCTTCTCCTTCTATAAACAACCCAGTATTATTATCAGTTCTCATCTAATACCTGCTTTGACTGCTCAGTACTTCATTAAGCTAAATCAAGATTTGCTGCTGAAGGAACTGAACACATTCATACAATGTCTGGGGCGTCCAGGAGATTCTATTCTATTTGCAGCGATTCTATTGGTCCGTTCATCATGAACTTCTCACACGACATGAGTGATACACACCTGAAAGCATGCTGGTTGCCTACCTTGGTGCAGTTTTCACACTCCACCTCCTTTATGGTTTCAGAGGAGATGAAGTGCTGAAGACACTGATCCAGAGTGACCGGCCGACCCTGGAGGACAAACAACTGCAATGGTATCTGATCTAAATGGTACAAACTGATCTATATGCAGTCAGATTTGCATAAAGGGGAATTCCACCCATTGTTCAAAATTTCAGGATAAGGTATAAACAGAGTGACTTACAGTGGTTCGGAGTGAAATACTCTATTCTAGAGAAGCTTAGAGTCAGATCTGTTCACAGTGGTGGTGAATGGAACCAGACGTCCTCCTCTGAAAGCTCCCTCACAGAAAGCTATTACAGTGGCTTTACACAGGGTCCATGCAGGTTTCAGTGAGTTAAGTTTAAGACTAAGACCTTTTAAAACCACGACCCGGTAAGCGTGCATATCAGCAAGAACGGATTAAGGATAGTCTGGGTATGACCCCTCCCCAACCCGTGTCCCTCGTGATCAAGGGCCCTCTAATGGTATGCCCTGCCCTTCTCTACGGCCCCCCTGGTAGGGGCTCTCATAACCAGGGCCCTCTTAAATTATGCCTCCCTCTTTTCTAGGACCCCTAATAGCCCTGCTACATGGGGCAGTATGTATATGGGGCAATATTAATATGAACAGTATTCACACAGACACTGTGTTAAGCAGGCTGTTGCTGGTTCTTTAAGTTGGTTCTGAGGAAAGAACTCACTCGTAGCGGTGAGTCGACTCTCTGTCGGCTCTAATGGGGAGTTGTTGGTTTAGTGATTCTGTTTTCAATAGAAAATAAAGTTTCCTACTCAAGATTTTTGGTTATATATATATATATATATATATATATATATATATATATATATCTAACGTTGTGGGAATGTTTCACACAGAAACTCAACAGTGTGGTGCTCTGTCAGCTCTGCACAGTGGAGATGATCACAACAGTACAACTGCTATACACGAGACCTTGAAGCTCAAACATCCCGTAGAGCTTCATCAACACAGCAGCAGGACAGCACCTGTTTACCTGTTTATCTGATCTTATAGATTATTTATAGATTATTAACACGTGTATCATGTTTATTTCAGTAGTAGTTTAACGTTTTCTGTTATTTTCTCTTATTTTATTCTAACCAGATTACTAACCAGTAACCAGATCACTAGTACGTGGGTTAAGCTGCCGCTACGTCTACACTCGGTGCTGTGTCGCTTCAACCAAACATGAAATGTCTGGAACTCTAGTTCAGCCACCTGATTGGTTTGGGGCGGCGCTATTCTCATTCTCATTGGCTATTCGTGTTGTCTCTCAAAACATGGACGGAACTTAATTCTATCGACTTTCTATCAACTACGTCTTATAGTTCTATCGAGGAAACGTTATTTCACGATAAACATTGTTATCGTTGTATCGCCCAGCCCTAACTATACGCTTCTCGGAAATTAACGAAAGTAAAAATTTTAATTGACTAATTTCAATTTAAGACCTTGGATGGAAATTTGGCTGTTTTAAACTCTTTGTAAGACCCCGTGGGAACCCTGTTTAATCAGCATTAACGATATAAACTCAGGAGACATGTGTAGGTTCACTGAGGGTTTTAATACAATTATTATTATGGCTACTAAATAATATAGCTATTGGTTCCCATCACCACCACTGCAAGAAAGTCTCTACAATCAACCATCAACCATCTCAAACCAGTCTGATGGACTGGTTTGAGTGGTTTTAGTGGTTTACATCTAAACCACTAAATTATGGATTTTTTTTAATTGGTGGAATTCCCCAGTTACATTAATGGGAATGTACAATAAAACGACTTGCTGAAAAATCTAATCCACAGCTAGATGAGGTCGATATTAATATTAATGGCAGATGGCATCCAGGTCTTGATCAGGGTGGCCAAAACTTGTTTAGGACACAGCTTCACTGTGAACTTCGGTCCAGTTTTATAGTCTTACTAACGTTAAGAGAAGTTTCTCGACAGTATATGCAGATTTGAGACCAAACCTGGCTGATCTGGACTGATGGGCTACATCCAGGCTCATGTTAAGTTGAGATCTTTCAGCAAATCATTCCCAAGTTCAGGACGGAAACGTAAATGTAATGCTTATGTAAGTGACTTACTGACTGACTGACTTACCCACTGAACAGCAGGAATGGACAGAGAGAGGCTGTCGAACGAATCATAACGCACTGGACTCTACAAACAACAACAACAACAACAACAACACTAGATGTTCAGTAACCTTATATAAACACGGCTTCCACACCACAGTATCTTCATTAATGATCCAGCCTGTGATTCTGAATCTCATCACCATCCAAAGAAAAACAAGCACCTCCAAAATCCCCAACTTTACAGAAGAGGCCAAAAACCTTCTTCACTTTCAATGTAGGTCAATGGAACCAGAATTCTTTCCAAGCCATTTTCGGGCATTTCTATTGGTCCGTTCATCATGAAACTCTCACCCAATGTGAACGTGAGTAAATAAAGATCAACAAAAATAGAGACGTTTTTCTCTTCTGAATCTCAGGAGAAGGTAAGCTGTGCGAGTACCTGCCGCTCACAGCGCTTGCAGGCCATGTAGCTGGTCAGGCGTCCGTGGAAAGGGTGCTGGGTCCTCCAGAGGCTGGGGATCGGGTGCAGCGGCCCTGACGACAGAAAGGAACATTAGTCATTTTGGTTAAACTGTGGTGTTAAGACTTGAGTTGAGTTCTTATCTAGGCCTGAACGTTTGGGGCACAACACCCAACTTTAACTTCTCTGACCATCATTGAGTTGTAAGGTTCTCTTCAGTACATTACGGTTTCCCAAGAACCAGCATTGCCACTGTATCTGGCTGGTTGTGACTAGAGATGAACCGACCGGCGTTTTTGAGGCCGATACCGATCACCTTTCAGAGCGATCGGTCGATAGCCGGGGCTATATGCAGTTATTAGCGCTAGCAGGTCATGAAACATGGTTGAAACCTGCTTATCTAGAACTATAAACTCAATCACTCTGGTCTGCATGGGTGTGCACCAACAGTAAACATCTAATTCTGTGTTCACTCCTTTCTCTTCTTTTGTCGCTACAGATCAGTGCAGTAACAACTCGTACTGCTTGTTTGTTGACGTCTGGTTTGGAAAGAGTGTATGTTCTATGTGGTGTCGCTAGTTCTCATGGTTGAGTCTACGTTCTGACTCGACTTATAGAGTCAGATGACACGTAGCCTACACGCCTCACACACAAGAACTCGGACAGTTTGTGGACTATATATATATATATTTTGACAGAGAGTCGTTTGAGAAGCAGCTACGTGTGTTTTAAAGCTCCGCGGTATCTAGAACAGTCTTAGGTTCTACACTGGACGATTAAGAAACGGTTAGCAGCGCGTAGTCCAGTGACTCTACTGATAGAAACATGTTAAAGACTCGTTTAAGCTCAACGGATAAATCAACGAGTCTTCAGTCCGTACTCTACGTTCACTTCGTACCGCTGGAGACCCCGGCGGGGGCAGTGCGAGACGTGACCACCTGAGACGGGACTTTCTGAAATCTTCAGAAATAGCTTCTCCACAGCGTCGAGACCAACAGTCGTCAATAAAGAACTACGAGCTCCTCCACCGCCGCCGTGTTTGATTTACTCCAAACTGCCCTCTACTGGACGTGTTGCTCGGCAACCACGTAAACGGAGCTGTACGCGTCACCGTTGGCCGACCTTAGCCTGTAAAACTCACCTCGACTCCTGCAGCTTATCGTTTTCTCACTGGACTCCACAGACTTCTGTAACGATAAGCAGCCACACGTGAGCGACAGGGCGCCTGAGCTCCCACAATAAGAAATTCTCAACTCCGCCCGCAGAGCGACTGACTGGGTCCGCCTTTACCTCCAGCGTCTCCATGTCGAACAGATGAGTGACTCTGGGCCGCCGGTCACGCTCCTCCTCCAGAGAGGAGGTGAGGACGTGAAAGAGCTCGTGAGCATCCTGAGCAGAAAAAAAATGAATAAATAAATAAATAAATAAATAAGCAGAAAAACATGAACATTAGACACGTACGCCTCAACAACTGAATACAGTATCAGACGCCTGCTTTACTGTGTCTAATCTTTTCAGGAGTGTCGCTTATAGATGTTCTCCTCTCTCTCAAAGCTGTTTATCAGTTTTTCCAGGTGGTTGTTAGGAGCCCCATTTCCTCTGTAGCTTTGTCGGAGACTCCTGTATGGAGCTGTAGACTGAATGGGTGGAGCTAAACTGCTGTAGGCTGAATGAGTGGAGCTAAACTGCTGTAGACTGAATGGGTGGAGCTAAACTGCTGTAGACTGAATGAGTAGAGCTAAACTGCTGTAGACTGAATGACTGAAGCTAAACTGCTGTAGACTGAATGGGTGGAGCTAAACTGCTGTAGACTGAATGAGTGGAGCTAAACTGCTGTAGGCTGAACGGGTGGAGCTAAACTGCTGTAGACTGAATGAGTGGAGCTAAACTGCTGTAGGCTGAACGGGTGGAGCTAAACTGCTGTAGACTGAATGAGGAGCTAAACTGTTGTAGCCTGAATGGGTGGAGCTAAACTGCTGTAGACTGAATGAGGAGCTAAACTACTGTAGACTGAATGGGTGAAGCTAAACTGCTGTAGGCTGAATGGGTGGAGCTAAACTGCTGTAGGCCGAACGGGTGGAGCTAAACTGCTATAGGCTGAATGAGTGGAGCTAAACTGCTGTAGACTGAATGGGTGGAGCTAAACTGCTATAGGCTGAATGAGTGGAGCTAAACTGCTGTAGGCTGAATGGGTGGAGCTAAACTGCTGTAGACTGAATGAGGAGCTAAACTACTGTAGACTGAATGGGTGAAGCTAAACTGCTATAGGCTGAATGAGTGGAGCTAAACTGCTGTAGGCCGAACGGGTGGAGCTAAACTGCTGTAGGCTGAATGGGTGGAGCTAAACTGCTATAGGCTGAATGAGTGGAGCTAAACTGATGTAGACTGAATGGTTGGAGCTAAACTGATGTAGACTGAATGGGTGGAGCTAAACTTCTGCAGGCTGAATGGGTGGAGCTAAACTGCTGTAGACTGAATGAGGAGCTAAACTACTGTAGACTGAATGGGTGAAGCTAAACTGCTATAGGCTGAATGAGTGGAGCTAAACTGCTGTAGGCCGAACGGGTGGAGCTAAACTGCTGTAGGCTGAATGGGTGGAGCTAAACTGATGTAGACTGAATGGTTGGAGCTAAACTGATGTAGACTGAATGGGTGGAGCTAAACTTCTGCAGGCTGAATGGGTGGAGCTACATTTTATTTGGACAGTGACAGATATGATACATCTCATCATACAAGCTCACAAATGAAGAACTTGCGCTGGACATGAAAACGGTGAAGGGTGGTCTCTGACTCTGACACCGTACAGCAGTTATAAAACCAGAGTACTGAGTACTGAGTACTGAGTGTGAATGTTGGTGCTGAATGGACTGGAGTTCTTCATTAACAGAGCTGAACTCTGAGCGTGGAGCTGATTAGATATATAAAGGAATAAGGACACACGTGCTCACAGTGCATCATATCAGGAGGAGGACAAAACTAACTCACCTGTTCCTCAAAGGAGCTGATGTGCCACCTGTGCAGACGTAGAGATTCTAACAGGCATCCCGCGTCCAGCACATCGTCCTCCACAGGCTCGTGGCTGGACAGAGCTGGACAATGTAAGGAAGGTAAAGAAGAAGGGTGGGTTTAAGGTGGGGAGTCCATACCTGAAATATTTTGTATATGTTTTCTTCAGAAGTCCACTTTCAACTTGTAGTTGACTCAAACTGCTGTAGGCTGAGTGGGTGGAGCTAAACTGCTGTAGACTGAATGAGTGGAGCTAAACTGCTGTAGGTTGAGTGGGTGGAGCTAAACTGCTGTAGACTGAACAAGTGGAGCTAAACCGCTGTAGACTGAACAAGTGGAGCTAAACCGCTGTAGACTGAATGAGTGGAGCTAAACCGCTGTAGACTGAATGGGTGGAGCTAAACTGCTGTATATTGAATAAGTGGAGCTAAACTGCTGTAGACTGAATGAGTGGAGCTAAACTGCTGTAGACTGGGTGGAGCTAAACTGCTGTAGACTGAATGAGTGGAGCTAAACTGCTGTAGACTGAATGAGTGGAGCTAAACTGCTGTAGACTGAATGAGTGGAGCTAAACTGCTGTAGACTGAATGGGTGGAGCTAAACTGCTGTATATTGAATAAGTGGAGCTAAACCGCTGTAGACTGATTGAGTGGAGCTAAACCGCTGTAGACTGAATGAGTGGAGCTAAACTGCTGTAGACTGAATGAGTGGAGCTAAACTGCTAAAGGATGAATGGGTGGAGCTAAACTGCTGTAGACTGAATGAGTGGAGCTAAACTGTTGTAGACTGAATGAGGAGCTAAACTGTTGTAGACTGAATGGGTGGAGCTAAACCACGGTAGACTGACTGAGCTCTGAGAGAGAGATTAGTGACAGACTCAGAGACAGACAGGCTGTACCTTTAAGCAGCTGCAGCAGAGTTCTAGACAGCTGAGTGTCCGTCTCTGGCCTGGCTAGGCTGACGCTGCTCTGGCTGAAGTCTTCGAGCCATCTGATGAAGGACGGGCAAGCGGCCAGGCCCTGCAGCAGCGAGTTCATGAAGCAAGTGTTGCCCAGGTTCAGGAGCCCGGGCACCATACCTAGCCAGGCAGACCACAAACCAACGGTTACTGCGTTCAGGCTCCTCAGAAACCACCAGAAGAACAAGGGCTGGGTTGCCTACCTCTCCGCTTCTTCTTCCTGTCTGTGATCGGACCCCAGAGGACGTACACCCCCGCAGCCATGGCAGCGGCTACCCCGCCGATCACGCCCCAGTTCTTCATCATCTTAGTCCTGCAAACACAGACAGACAGGAACCTTACAGACTGAGCGGTAACGGACCAATAGGAACACAGGAAATTTGCATTATGGTATATTAAAGGGCCGCAACGACACTGATTTGTGATGTCACACTTCCAACACAGTTTAACCCTTTAACATTCCACACAGTCTGCACTGCTTTTTGGAGGACATGTCAGCCAATCAGGACAGAGCTTATTTACATATAAGCCAGTCTTAAAGGGCCAGTAGCACAACCAGTCTGTTCAATACCAGACTATAAAAAGAGATGTTGTCCTGGTTTAAAACGAATTAAAGTAAATTAAGGCACTTTCAGAACATATAACTGAGCAAGTTAAACTAGTTACTCACCTCCTTTCTGGACTGAGAGGTCATGTCACCTTGTCTGAGCAACTGTAGCCCAAATAAAGACAAATGTATTCAAGCTAAAGGCTAATTTCTTGAAACAGACAGTACTAAGTAAGTCAGTACATTAAATCTCTTAAATAAAGTATCCTGTGTTATGATAAAGGTCACTCGGTTGTTTCAGTAAAGTTGTAAACGAGCAGTAGTTATTTACTAAACCGACTCCCCCGAGCTGCTAGCGTTAGCTCTGCTAGCTCCGGCTCTGTGTACACAACGCAGCGGCTTCTCGTTCCGACCAGCGGCGGCAACAAACCGGCCCGCTTTCAGACAACGCGTCTCCCTCCACCACCGCCCTCCCGCTTACCGACCTGGCGGAGGATCCTGTGCGCAAGAACTCGCGGACCAGCTCGTCTGCGGCCTGCTGTCTGCACCAGGGCATCTTTCTCCACACGGCGGAACTGTAAACACGCGGCACGCTTGTTGCTCCACGGCCCTCTTCCGCGGTGACGGCGCGTGAAGGGGTGGCGTTCTACTCCGCGCACTCGAATTCAAGGGTGCAGCCTCGCGTACTAGGACACTCGGCTAGTGCGCACCTGTGTTCTATGGCACTTAGCTAGTGCACACTTGTGTTCTGTGGCACTTGGCTAGTGCACACTTGTGTTCTATGGCACTTGGCTAGTGTGCACTTGTGTTCTAGGACAATTGGCTAGAGCAAACTTGCGTTTGAGGACACTTGGCTAGTGTGCACTTGTGTTCTATGGCACTTGGCTAGTGCACACTTGTGTTCTATGGCACTTGGCTAGTGCACACTTGTGTTCTATGGCACTTGGCTAGTGCACACTTGTGTTCTATGGCACTTGGCTAGTGTGCACTTGTGTTCTATGGCACTTGGCTAGTGCACACTTGTGTTCTATGGCACTTGGCTAGTGTGCACTTGTGTTCTAGGACAATTGGCTAGAGCAAACTTGCATTTGAGGAAACTTGGCTAGTGCACATTTGTTTTCTAAGACACTTGGCTAGTGTGCACTTGTGTTCTGTGACACTTTGCTAGTGCACACTTGTGTTGTAGGACACTTTGCTAGTGCACACTTGCGTTTGAGGAAACTTGGCTAGTGCACATTTGTTTTCTAAGACACTTGGCTAGTGTGCAGTTGTGTTCTGTGACACTTTGCTAGTGCACACTTGTGTTGCAGGACACTTTGCTAGTGCACACTTGCATTTGAGGAAACTTGGCTGGTGCACACTTTTGTTCTGTGACAATTGGCTAGTGTGCACTTGTGTTCTACAGCACTTGGCTAGTGCATACTTGCGTTCGAGGAAAGTGGGCTAGTGCACACGTGTGTTCTAGGACACTTTGCTAGTGTGCACTTGTGTTCTGTGAGACTTGGCTAGTGTGCACTTGTGTTCTAGGACACTTGGCTAGTGTGCACTTGTGTTCTGTGAGACTTGGCTAGTGTGCACTTGTGTTCTAGGACAGTGGGCTAGTGTGCACTTGTGTTCTATGACACTTGGCTAGAGCAAACTTCTGTACTAAGACACTTGGCTAGTGCGTACTTGCAATTAAGGACAGTTGGCTGGTGCACACTTGTGTTCTAGGACACTTGACTAGTGCACACTTGTATTTTAGGACACTTAGCTAGTGCGCACTTGTGTTCTAGGACACTTGACTAGTGTGCACTTGTGTTCTACGACACTTGGCTAGTGCACACTTGTGTTCTAGGGCAGTTGGCTAGTATGCACTTATGTTCTATGACACTTGGTTTATGCACACTTGTGTTGTAGGACATTTGGCTAGTGCAAATTTTTATCCTA
The DNA here is from genome assembly GCA_021613375.1 of Megaleporinus macrocephalus. Lineage (NCBI taxonomy): Eukaryota > Metazoa > Chordata > Actinopteri > Characiformes > Anostomidae > Megaleporinus > Megaleporinus macrocephalus. Next base: position 33,490,204 of record CM038725.1, on the reverse strand, counting down.
TGAGACTTAGTGTGCACTTGCGTTTAAGGACACTTAAAGGCTTAAAGGCTAGTTCGCACAAAGACACCTGGCTAGTATGCCTTTGCATTCTATGACATTTGGCTAATGCACACTTCTGTTCTAGGAGAATTAGCTAGTGCGCACTCGCGTTCGAAGACACTTGGCTAGAGCAAACTTCTGTTCTGAGAAAATTAGCTAGTGTGCACTTTGAGGACATTTGGCTAGTCCATGCATGTGTTCTAGGACACTTGGCCAATGCGCACTTGTGTTCTAGGACACTTGGCCAATGCGCACTTGTGTTCTAGGACACTTGGCCAATGTGCACTTGTGTTGGAGAACAGTTGTCTAGTGCGCACTTGCGTTTGAGGACATTTGGCTAGTCCATGCGTGTGTTCTAGGACACTTGACTAGTGGGCACTTGTGTTCTAGGACACTTGGCCAATGCGCACTTGTGTTCTAGGACACTTGGCCAATGCGCACTTGTGTTGGAGAACAGTTGTCTAGTGCGCACTTGCGTTTGAGGACATTTGGCTAGTCCATGCGTGTGTTCTAGGACACTTGACTAGTGGGCACTTGTGTTCTAGGACACTTGGCCAATGCGCACTTGTGTTCTAGGACACTTGGCCAATGCGCACTTGTGTTGGAGAACAGTTGTCTAGTGCGCACTTGCGTTTGAGGACATTTGGCTAGTCCATGCGTGTGTTCTAGGACACTTGACTAGTGGGCTCTTGTGTTCTAGGAAACTTGGCCAATGCGCACTTGTGTTCTAGGACACTTCACTAGTGGGCACTTGTGTTCTAGGACACTTGGCCAATGTGCACTTGTGTTCTAGGACACTTGGCTAGTGCAAACTGCCCTTCTATGAGACTTAGTTAGTGCGCACTTGTGTTTGAGGACATGTCGTTCCTTCAACATTTCATTTCCCAACCAGTCTCAGATGTCCTCCTTAATAAACACGATGGTTGATGATGTCATTTGCATATCATTATTTCACAACACAGATCACTCTCTCTCTGAGCTACTGCTGAGTTTGTATCTTTCTGCTGATCTCTGTCTGGGTCTTCAGAGCCCTCAAGGACGCAGCCAGAAACACAGACTGTATTCTGTCCAGCTATGAGTTTATTATAAAATAGATCTAAAACTTATCTAGAAAAGGAGAGTCCCCCGGTCTGCTATCAGCAGGTGGACATGCATGAACAGGCCAGTGTTACCAACCAGGTCATGCTAACCCCTGTCTGGTGGGTTCAGGCCTCGGGGTTCAAGTTAAGGTTGCTGCCCTGACATGAACCAGAGTTTCTGGCCTACAGGTCAGGCTGTGTATTCATTTTGTAATATTAAATATCACTATTTAAAATAAAATACACCAGACACTGGCTAGTGTGCACTAGGACACTTGGCTAGTGTGCACTAGGACACTTGGCTAGTGTGCACTAGGACACCTGGTTAGTAATGCACTTGCATTCTATTACATTTGGCTAATGCACACTTGTAGGACACTTGGCTAGAGCAAACTTCTGTTCTAGGAGAATTAGCTAGTGCGCACTTGCGCTCCAAGACATTTAGCTAGTGTACAATTGTGTTTGAGGACACTTGGCTAGTGCACACTTGTGTTCTAGGACAGTTGGCTAGTATGCACTTGTGTTCTATGACACTTGGTTAATGCACACGTGTGGTGTAGAACACATGGCTAGTGCACACTTTTGTTCTATGAGACTTAGCTAGTGCACACTTCTGTTTGAGGACACTTGGCTAGTGCAAACACCATTCTAGGAAAACTAGCCAGTGAGCAATTATGTTTTAGGACACTTGGCTAGTGCACACTTGCATTCTAGGATGGTTGGCCAACTGCTTTCAGCTGCTTCATACCTCAAATCTTCTAGTATTTCTTCCCCACTCGCTGCAATGCACAAGTGTGTTGTAGGACACTTGGCTAGTGAAAACTTCTGTTCTATAAGACTTAGCTAGTGCACACTTGTGTTCCAGGACACTTGGCTAGTGCAAACTTCTGTTCTATAAGACTTAGCTAGTGTGCACTTGTGTTCAGGGACACTTGGCTAGTGAAAACTTCTGTTCTATAAGACTTAGCTAGTGCACACTTGTGTTCCAGGACACTTGGCTAGTGCAAACTTCTATTCTATAAGACTTAGCTAGTGTGCACTTGTGTTCCAGGACACTTGGCTAGTGAAAACTTCTGTTCTATAAGAATTAGCTAGTGCGCACTTGTGTTCCAGGACACTTGGCTAGTGCAAACTTCTATTCTATAAGACTTAGCTAGTGTGCACTTGTGTTCGAGGACACTTGGCTAGTGCAAACTTCTGTTCTATAAGACTTAGCTAGCGCGCACTTGTGTTCCAGGACACTTGGCTAGTGCAAACTTCTGTTCTATAAGACTTAGCTAGTGTGCACTTGTGTTCCAGGACACTTGGCTAGTGCAAACTTCTGTTCTATAAGACTTAGCTAGTGTGCACTTGTGTTCGAGGACACTTGGCTAGTGCAAACTTCGGTTCTATAAGACTTAGCTAGTGTGCACTTGTGTTTGAGGACACTTGGCTAGTGTAAACACCATTCTAAGAGGCTTAGCTAGTGCGCACTTGTGTTCAAGGACACTTAGCTAGTGCAAACTTCTGTTCTATAAGACTTAGCTAGTACGCACTTGTGTTCCAAGACACTTGGCTAGTGCAAACTTCCGTTCTATGAGACTTAGCTAGTGCGCACTTGTGTTCTATAAGACTTAGCTAGTGCACACTTGTGTTCTATAAGACTTAGCTAGTGCAAACTTCTGTTCTATAAGAATTAGCTAGTGCGCACTTGTGTTCAAGGACACTTGGCTAGTGCAAACCTTCGTTCTATAAGACTTAGCTAGTGCGCACTTGTGTTCGAGGACACTTGGCTAGTGCAAACTTCTGTTCTATGAGACTTAGCTAGTGCACACTTGTGTTTGAGGACACTTGGCTAGTGCGAACTTCTGTTCTATAAGACTTAGCTAGTGCACACTTGTGTTTGAGGACACTTGGCTAGTGTAAACACCATTCTAAGAGGCTTAGCTAGTGCGCACTTGTGTTCAAGGACACTTAGCTAGTGCAAACTTCTGTTCTATGAGACTTAGCTAGTGCACACTTGTGTTTGAGGACACTTGGCTAGTGTAAACACCATTCTAAGAGGCTTAGCTAGTGCGCACTTGTGTTCAAGGACACTTAGCTAGTGCAAACTTCTGTTCTATAAGACTTAGCTAGTACGCATTTGTGTTCGAAGACACTTGGCTAGTGCAAACTTCCGTTCTATGAGACTTAGCTAGTGCACCCTTGTGTTCTATAAGACTTAGCTAGTGCACACTTGTGTTCTATAAGACTTAGCTAGCGCACACTTGTGTTCTATAAGACTTAGCTAGTGCAAACTTCTGTTCTATAAGAATTAGCTAGTGCGCACTTGTGTTCAAGGACACTTGGCTAGTGCAAACCTTCGTTCTATAAGACTTAGCTAGTGCGCACTTGTGTTCCAGGACACTTGGCTAGTGCAAACTTCCGTTCTATGAGACTTAGCTAGTGCACACTTGTGTTTGAGGACACTTGGCTAGTGTAAACACCATTCTAAGAGGCTTAGCTACTGCGCACTTGTGTTCAAGGACACTTAGCTAGTGCAAACTTCTGTTCTATAAGACTTAGCTAGTACGCACTTGTGTTCGAAGACACTTGGCTAGTGCAAACTTCAGTTCTATGAGACTTAGCTAGTGCGCACTTGCATTCAAGGACACTTGGCTAGTGCAAACACCATTTTAGAAGGCTTAGCTAGTGCACACTTGCGTTTGAGGACACTTGGCTAGTATGCACTTGTGTTCTATGACAATTGGTTAATGCACACGTGTGTTGTAAGACACTTGACTAGTGCAAACTTCTGTTCTATAAGACTTGCACGCTTGTGTTCAGGGACACTTGGCTAGTGCCAACTTCTGTTTTATAAGACTTAGCTAGTGCACGCTTGTGTTCAGGGACACTTGGCTAGTGCCAACTTCTGTTCTATAAGACTTAGCTAGTGTGCACTTGTGTTCGAGGACACTTGACTAGTGCCAACTTCTGTTCTATAAGACTTAGCTAGTGTGCACTTTTGTTCCAGGACACTTGGCTAGTGCCAACTTCTGTTCTATAAGACTTAGCTAGTGTGCACTTTTGTTCGAGGACACTTGGCTAGTGCCAACTTCTGTTCTATAAGACTTAGCTAGTGCAAACTTCCGTTCTATGAGACTTAGCTAGTGCACACTTGTGTTCTATAAGACTTAGCTAGTGCAAACTTCCGTTCTATGAGACTTAGCTAGTGCACACTTGTGTTCTATAAGACTTAACTAGTGCAAACTTCCGTTCTATGAGACTTAGCTAGCGCACACTTGTGTTCTATAAGACTTAGCTAGTGCAAACTTCCGTTCTATAAGACTTAGCTAGTGCACCCTTGTGTTCTATAAGACTTAGCTAGTGCAAACTTCCGTTCTATGAGACTTAGCTAGCGCACACTTGTGTTCTATAAGACTTAGCTAGTGCAAACTTCCTTTCTATGAGACTTAGCTAGCGCACACTTGCATTCAAGGACACTTGGCTAGTGCAAACACCATTTTAGAAGGCTTAGCTAGTGCACACTTGCGTTTGAGGACACTTGGCTAGTATGCACTTGTGTTCTATGACAATTGGTTAATGCACACGTGTGTTGTAAGACACTTGACTAGTGCAAACTTCCGTTCTATGAGACTTAGCTAGTGCGCACTTGTGTTTGAGGACACTTGGCTAGTGCAAACTTCCGTTCTATGAGACTTAGCTAGTGCACACTTGTGTTCTATAAGACTTAGCTAGTACACACTTGTGTTCAAAGACACTTGGCTAGTGCAAACTTCAGTTCTATAAGACTTAGCTAGCGCACACTTGTGTTCCAGGACACTTGGCTAGTGCAAACTTCCGTTCTATAAGACTTAGCTAGTGCAAACTTCCGTTCTATAAGACTTAGCTAGTGCACACTTGTGTTCTATAAGACTTAGCTAGTGCAAACTTCTGTTCTATAAGAATTAGCTAGCGCACACTTGTGTTCTATAAGACTTGGCTAGTGCAAACTTCCGTTCTATAAGACTTAGCTAGCGCACACTTGTGTTCTATAAGACTTAGCTAGTGCAAACTTCCGTTCTATGAGACTTAGCTAGCGCACACTTGTGTTCTATAAGACTTAGCTAGTGCAAACTTCCATTCTATAAGACTTAGCTAGCGCACACTTGTGTTCTATAAGACTTAGCTAGTGCAAACTTCCGTTCTATGAGACTTAGCTAGTGCGCACTTGCGTTCAAGGACACTTGGCTAGTGCAAACACCATTTTAGAAGGCTTAGCTAGTGCACACTTGCGTTTGAGGACACTTGGCTAGTATGCACTTGTGTTCTATTACAATTGGTTAATGCACACGTGTGTTGTAAGACACTTGACTAGTGCAAACTTCAGTTCTATAAGACTTAGCTAGTGCGCACTTGTTTTCCAGGACACTTGGCTAGTGCCAACTTCTGTTCTATAAGACTTAGCTAGTGCGCACTTGTGTTCCAGGACACTTGGCTAGCGCAAACTTCCGTTCTATGAGACTTAGCTAGTGCACCCTTGTGTTCTATAAGACTTAGCTAGTGTGCACTTGTGTTCCAGGACACTTGGCTAGTGCAAACTTCCGTTCTATAAGACTTAGCTAGCGCACACTTGTGTTCTATAAGACTTAGCTAGTGCAAACTTCCGTTCTATAAGACTTAGCTAGTGCACCCTTGTGTTCTATAAGACTTAGCTAGTGCAAACTTCCGTTCTATAAGACTTAGCTAGTGCAAACTTGTGTTCGATAAGACTTAGCTAGTGCGCACTTGTGTTCCAGGACACTTGGCTAGTGCAAACACCATTTTAGGAGGCTTAGCTAGTGCACACTTGCGTTTGAGGACACTTGGCTAGTGCAAACTTCCGTTCTATAAGACTTAGCTAGCGCACACTTGTGTTCCAGGACACTTGGCTAGTGCAAACTTCCGTTCTATAAGACTTAGCTAGCGCACACTTGTGTTCCAGGACACTTGGCTAGTGCAAACTTCTGTTCGATAAGACTTAGCTAGTGTGCACTTGTGTTCGAAGACACTTAGCTAGTGCAAACTTCCGTTCTATGAGACTTAGCTAGTGCGCACTTGCATTCAAGGACACTTGGCTAGTGCAAACACCATTTTAGGAGGCTTAGCTAGTGCACACTTGCGTTTGAGGACACTTGGCTAGTATGCACTTGTGTTCGAAGACACTTGGCTAGTGCAAACTTCCGTTCTATGAGACTTAGCTAGTGCACACTTGTGTTCTATGAGACTTAGCTAGTGCGCACTTGTGTTCAGGGACACTTGGCTAGAGCAAACATCATTCTATGACACTTGGTTAATGCACACATGTGTTGTAGGACACTGAACTAGGGCAAACTTCCGTTCTATGAGACTTAGCTAGTGCGCACTTGTGTTTGAGGACACTTGGCTAGTGCAAACTTCCATTCTATGAGACTTAGCTAGTGCGCACTTGTGTTTGAGGACACTCGGCTAGTGTAAACACCATTCTAAAAGGCTTAGCTAGTGCACACTTGTGTTCTATGAGACTTAGCTAGTGCGCACTTGTGTTCAGGGACACTTGGCTAGAGCAAACATCATTCTATGACACTTGGTTAATGCACACATGTGTTGTAGGACACTGAACTAGGGCAAACTTCCGTTCTATGAGACTTAGCTAGTGCGCACTTGTGTTTGAGGACACTTGGCTAGTGCAAACTTCCGTTCTATGAGACTTAGCTAGTGCGCACTTGTGTTTGAGGACACTTGGCTAGTGCAAACTTCCGTTCTATGAGACTTAGCTAGTGCGCACTTGCGTTTGAGGACACTTGGCTAGTGTGAACTTGCATTCTAGGACACTTGGCCAACTGCTTTCAGCTACCTTATATCTCAAACCTTCTAGAATTTCTTCCCCACTGGCTGTAAATAAACATGAGACTTATGTTTCTGTATTTGATCAGGAGAAGGTGTTCTATCTTCATTTTTTGGTTTCACCGTTCACGCACTATCCTCTCTGCCCCTCACTGACCCTCTCTGTCCTTCCCTGTGCCTCCCTTACTGTCCCTCGCTGTCCCTCTCTGTATGATAAATGTAGGACATGGGCCCTTTAAAAGTATTCCTCTCAGACAGAGGCCTGCAGTGGCTGTGGGGTGAGCACAGCTGGCCGTCTTTAAAGTTCTAGGCCTGGTGGGTGTTCCTACGTGGCCTGCTGGGATCAGACAGCAGCAGCAGCTGGAAAAGCAAGCGGCTAATCAAAACCACGTTGTCTTCACTCGAACTCACTGCACAGCGTCCACCACGAAACAGCTTTCAGTCTGCCTCAGCGTGGCCTCTAGTGGCCTCAGACTGTAAATACACTGTAATTACACCCACTACAAAAAAGTGAGCACTGGATCATGTGGCCTCGTGATTCATTCATTAACCTGTGATTAATATTTAGACTAATCTCAACTGGCTCACTGCTTCCTACATAGTGTTCTAGGTATGTTCTCAAGTTCTGGCACTCAAATCGTTCTGTGTTATATAGATTTGTCCACTCGTAGCCGAGTCACACAAAGCTATTCGTTAGACATATTAAACCCTGTTTGAGTGCAGGAGCAAATACTTTCACTCCAAGTGCACTATGTAGGGCACAGGGAGCGATTTGAGAGTCAGCCGGAGAGATTTCTGTTAAAGGGACGTTCCAACTCCAGCATTTAGCAGATATGTCATGCAACCTAGTAACCTAGCTCCCACTCACTGTCTCTTAGTGTTCTTCTATGCCCCTCACTGTCCCTCCCTGTCCATCATTCTCCCTCAGGTAACTCTCTGCTCCTTCCTGTCCATTATTGTCCCCCAGTGTCCCTCAATTTTATTCCCTGCCCCTCACTGTCCCTCCCTGCCATACCCTGTTCATCACTGTCTCTCTCTGCCCCTCAATGTCTCCTCCTGCCTGCCCTTCACTGTCCCTTACTGTCCCTCAGTGGTGGTGGTGGTGATAGGTATCACCCCTAAAAGACCCTCACAGAAAGTGGAGTCATAGTTTTACAATATATTTGTGATGAAGTTTTGGCTTCATCACAAAACTATTTGGATTAATGTCTGTTGATCCACAGGTGGTGGAGGGATACAATAAGGAGGTTCTAAGGCAAGATAGTCCCAAAAGAACCATCCTCAACATTACATACATAAACTTGTGTGTATATAGACACGTGTGGGTTTACTGGTTGTTTTGGCTAAAAACCAAAAACTTTACAGAGGCTTACTTCACTTTCAATGTAAATCAATGGAACCTATTTTGGAGCATTTGGAGCATTTCTATTGGTCCATTAATCATGAAATAATGTAGAAAAATAAAAATTGTAAAAAAAAATAGATGTTTGGTTATATTATATTTTGTATTATTCATTAAATATATTACATATCAATTTCGCTCACTGAATTATGGAGATTTTTGTAGAATACATTACATTACATTGATTTTAACTCTAAATTGCGCTTTTAAACTTTAACGTTGCGGTTTCTTTAATCTCGGAACTGCAGCGGACCAATCAGCGCAGCGGTTTGCGACCGCGGCCTGTTCCGAGCGATCCCAAAAATCGTAACAACCAATCAGAGGAGCGGTTTGTAAAAACGGACCAATCAGAGCGGAGGATGTGGTCGTTTCCCTTCCCCCCTCCCACCCCCGCGGTGTGAAGCCTCTTCGACTAATCACAACAGCGATTTGTAAGAACGGACCAATCAGAAGGCGGGATGTGGGCGTTGCTCTTGGTGTGTGAGCGCCGCTCGGCCAATGGAAGGCGCGGCTGGAGCGAACGGACCAATCAGAGCGGCGCTGCTCCGCGTCCGAAATCTTCTGATCCGACTTCAGATTGAGAGAATTCAAGATGGCCGCCTCAGGTGAGTATTTACTTCAGAAACAAAACAGAAAAGTGTGAAAAAATCTGGATTTACGGCGTAAAAACGGGCCGTTTCTCCGGCGGGGGGTCTGCAGGGGGGCGTCGGTAGCCGTGTCCGCTCGGGAGAGCGTGTCTCTCGGTCCGTGCGGGGCGAGGAGAAGGAGGCAGCGCGACTTTTAAACCTAGAAAAGCAGCAGCGCTAGCGACACTTAGCCTGTTAGCTTAGCGGCTAAAAGCAGACTAATCCGTTTTCCGCCTCGCCGCCTCGCCGCTCTCGGTCCCCCTCCTCCCGGACAGACCCCGCGCCGAGCTCCGCGACCTCCCCGCGGCTCGAAACGCTCCTCTCCCCCCGGCGGGAAGTGCTGCTCTCCCCTCCCGACACGGGCCTGTGCTAACAGGCTAAGTATGAATGTGAGTTCCAGCCTTGGAGCCTCTCACACTCCAGCCAGCCGAGCGAGCGGCTACACCGTCCGGCTGCTTTGAGGTAGTAACGGAAGCATGTGTCGCTTTTCCCCGGGCATATCATGCCCCCTGTTCGTGTTTCAGGCTTCGCTGACCGCCCCCTGTTATTAACCTTACAGGCAGGTGACCTGGCAGGTCCGGCTTATCAGGTGTCTGAGCGAGCGGCTGTGCTTTCCCAACTCTCCCGGTCTGTCCCGTCTGCTCGGATCCTCCGGAGCTCCAGAACTACGTTCTGCAGTGTTGATGGTGAAGATCAGGTGCTTTATGAGAAAAGTACGATTGTTGTCTAGAGAAGGAACATGTGTCTACAGTTTGTGGTGGGCTCTCTGATGAATGGACCAGTAGAAACGCTCCAAAATGGATTGAAAATGTTTCTGGTCCATTGACTTCCATTGAAAGTAGAGACAGACAGTGTTTAGTCTCTGCTGTGAAGGGGCCGTTTTGGAGATACTAGTGAAAAGGGGTCTCAGACTTGTGCACAGCGCTGTGAGTGAGTATTAATATAGTAGACTGACTGAATTTCAGCTGATATCATTGTGTATGTTCATGTTTGTGAGTGTTTTAATGAAAACAGTGCTTTACCGACTGTGATTTGTGTTTATGTAGTGTAAGTGTCTGATGAGGGTCTCGTATTAGATTCCTCAGTGAGACAGGATTTTCGCCAGTAGTGATAGAATCTCTGCTCGCTGGTGTGTGTTGGTCTCTACGTGTGTGTTGTTCTGTGTTGTTGATGGCTGATCAGGTGCTTTATGAGTGAGATATAGAGCAGTGTTTGTGGAGGGGGTCAGTGATTTATACTCAGTGACTGTACTGAGTGAATAATAGATACGGGTACGGGGGTCTCAGACTTTTACACCGAGCTGTGAGGGAATGTGAATATAGTAGAGATTAGTGCTGCTGCTGGTTAAAACATTGACTGACTGAATTTCAGCTGTTTGTAAGTGTTTTAATTAGAATAGTGATTTACTGACTGTGATGAATGTGATTATGTGACTGTGTGACTATTTAACTGTGTGACAATCTCTGGTTGGATATATATATATATATTTTTTGATTATATGTCTATCCATCCAGAGATTGATTATATATGTCTATCTAACCAGACATTGATTATATATGTCTATCCAACCAGAGATTGATTATATATGTCTATCTAACCAGACATTGATTATATATGTCTATCTAACCAGACATTGATTATATATGTCTATCTAACCAGACATTGATTATATATGTCTATCCAACCAGAGATTGATTATATATGTCTATCTAACCAGACATTGATTATATATGTCTATCTAACCAGACATTGATTATATATGTCTATCCAACCAGAGATTGATTATATATGTCTATCTAACCAGACATTGATTATATATGTCTATCCAACCAGACATTGATTATATATGTCTATCTAACCAGACATTGATTATATATGTCTATCTAACCAGACATTGATTATATATGTCTATCTAACCAGACATTGATTATATATGTCTATCTAACCAGACATTGATTATATATGTCTATCTAACCAGACATTGATTATATATGTCTATCTAACCAGACATTGATTATATATGTCTATCCAACCAGACATTGATTATATATGTCTATCCAACCAGAGATTGTCGGGCAGGGGGGGCTGGAATGCTAATTTTATACGAATCGATATCGGATTATTCAAATGAAGATCGATTTGAATTGAAAAATTGATTTTGTAAACACGCCCCTAATATGTATATGTCCATGTGTATATATATATATATATATATATATATATATATGTGTGTGTGTGTGTATATATATATATATATATATATATATATATATATATATATATATATATATATATATATATATATATATATATATATATATATTTGTTTGTGGAGGGGATCAGTGATTTATACTCACTGACTGTATTGAGTGAATGGGGGTCTCAGACTTCTACACAGTGGAGGTGAATATAGTAGAGTTTAGTACTGAGGCTGGTTTAAGTGGTAAAACATTCTGACTGACTGAATTTCAGTGGATATATATTTATATATATATATATATATTTATATTTTCAATTCTAATTTGAAGTATAACAGTAATATACTGATTGTGACTTGTGTGTGTGTGTAGTGTAAGTGTCTAATGAGGGTCTCATATTAAATTCAGTGAGGCAGTTTTTCACCAGTAGTGATAAAATGTCTGGTCGGCGGTGTACGTGTTGATCTCTTCAAGTGTGTTGTATTGTGTGCTGTTGATGGTTTGTGAGTGAAATGTGAAGGAGTGTTTGTGGAGGGGGTCAGTGATTTATACTCAGTGACTACTGAGTGAATAATAGATACGGGAACGGGGGTCTCAGACGTTTACACAGTGCTGTGAGTGAATATGAATGTAGTAGAGTTTAGTACTGATGCTGGTTAAAACATTCAGAGCGACTGGATTTCAGCTGATATGATTATTTGTAGGTGTTTTATGTAGTTTAATGTCTAACGAGGGTCTCAGATTAGATTCACCAGTAGTGATAGAATCTCTGCTCGCTGGTGTATGTAGGGTTCTCTGCTCTGGATGGTTGATCAGGTGCTTCATGAGTGAAGTATGAAGAACTGTTAGTGGAGAGGATCTACCTTCGTGCTGACTTCAGCTCCAAGTGCTCCATCTACTTATTGCCTGAAGTCTTTGATTGGCTGAAGGAAGTGTTTCAGATGTTGACTGAGGTATGGGTCCGGCTCTGATGCGGGTTTGCCGTGTGGTTATAGTTGCTGATTCAGCGTTTGTGTGTGTTCTGATTTCACTAGGGTTAGGGTTTTGCTGGAGAGCCCAGAGTAAGTTTCTGTCGGTGAAAGTCAATACAGTGAATATTCTGGAAATACTTGTTTCTGCTGCTGCAGACAGACGGTGACGAGAATCACGTGGTTAGTACGTATGGACGTTTGTGGAGAGGTGCTGTGGTGCACATGCATATGTAGCCTCTTATCTCTCACAGAGTGTTTAATGAGTGTGTTTGCAGATCGTAGAACAGGAAGTATCCTGAGCTTGCTCTGATTCGGCTGTAACTGTACGTTGGGGGTTTGGTGTCTGGTATGTACGACTGACTGGTTGGTCGTTTTGTGCTGAAATCTCGGGGGCTGTCATTTTTAAGCCCATGCTGCTTTAAGCCCATGCTGCGTTTGAGCCGAAAACTAGTGTTGCAATAGAGAGCGCCGATACCATGAAGCTTATTGACTAAATAGCTGCATGTGTTTCAGCATTATGGCAATTTTTATTTTTTCATAGCTCAAACCTTTTAATGTGCAGCTACTCAACCAGTAAATGGTGTTTATTCAAGGTTATTATATCTTATTCAGGATAAGACATAAAAATACAACATATAAAAAGTGGAACACTATAAATATCAGGATTTATAGCCATATATCCAGCATTTAAGTCAGAGTTGGTATCGGTACTCTGTATGGGCAGATACCTGAAAAGCTGGTATCGGTAAGGAAAAAGTGGTATTGGTACATCCCTACCGAAAACACTAGGGAAGGGGGTATTTGGGTGCTTAATATAAACTTAGCTTATGTACTTGTTCAGTGTTACTCCTTTTATATTCATCCATTCATTTTCCATTGATTTGATCAATAACACATTAAATAATGCTGAATAATATTAAACCCAGAACAGAGCCTAAACATGTGGCGTCTTTAAATGTTTAAATGAGAGAGGGGAGTCAGAGGACCAGCTGTAGAGATCTGTAGTCCCCCCCCAGACTCCCAGACATCCAGGGGGTCTCTCCTCCAGCAGGTGTATATAAATAGACGTGGCCTGTCCATTACAAGCCTTGAAGTGTATACTCCTCTTTCACCTACAGAGAGCTTTTCCTGGAGTTCAGTGTTTCTGGAAAGAACTGTGTGTCTCTGAATGTTGTGATGTAACACAACTGGCCACCGTCGTTGGGGATCAGATATTTATGGTTTGATGTCCTGAACTAACAGGACTACAGTGCCCTTGAGCAAGACACCTAACCCCAGCTGCTCTCTGGGTACCGTGAATAGGGCTGCTCACTGCCCCCTAGTGTGTGTGTGTGTGTTTCACTGACTCCTAGTGTGTGCATTCATTAGTGTATGTGTGTGTGGGTGTTTCACTGCCCCCTACAGCCTCCTGATTGTCCCCCCCGTTGCGTTTCCCCCCAGGCTCCAGGTGAGGGCGCTTGTCTGCTGTGCCCTGGTTGATGTGCTGTCTTGCTGCTGACTGACCTTCTGTGCTGCGAACCCCTGTCTGTTTCCGTGGAGACGCCATGTCCTCCACGTCCTCCTGCTCCTCGTCGGGGGAGACCAGCCCGGAGGATGTGCCCCGAGGAGGCGGGACCATCCGCGTCTACCTCCCCAACAAGCAGCGCACGGTGGTGAGTATCCCGCGTTCGGCTCGGATGCGGACCCCTGAGGACGCTGGGTCGGAGCTGTAGAAGCTGATAAACGAGGAGGTGCAGGTTACTGCCTCTTCACTGACTGGCTGTTTAAGAGTGAGAAACAGACTAGGCTGCTAACGGCCGCTGGGCTAACAGACCCTTAGACCCTTTGTCCATCCGTTATCTTCTGCTTTATCCCGTACTTGGGGTCATAGGGGGCTGGAGTTAGGGGTGCGCGAGCTGACGTTATTGAGTACGCTACTGACTGGGGGGGAAACAACAACGACCAACAGCCTAAATAGCTGAAACTGAGTGAACACACTGGACCAGGAGAAGAAACTCAGACACTGCCAGCCTCGTCTACAGTCTACTGCCTTCAATTTAACTCCTAGACGAGGATCATCTTCACTCGTGTGGAGCTGGTCTGGATCTAAAAAGACTGATGTTGTTCAGAAGACGGTAGTTTACAGACTTTGTAAGAAAGTAGCCGTTAAAGATCCACACAGCTAACCTGTTCATCACCTCCCAACAAACCACCACACAGAGTATGAGGAGAGTATGAGGAGAGTATGAGGAGAGTATGAGGAGAGTATGAGGAGAGTATGGAGAGAGTATGAGGAGAGTATGAGGAGAGTATGAGGAGAGTATGAGGAGAGTATGAGGAGAGTATGGAGAGAGTATGGAGAGAGTATGAAGAGAGAGTATGAGGAGAGTATGAGGAGAGTATGGAGAGAGTATGAGGAGAGTATGGAGAGAGTATGAGGAGAGTATGGAGAGAGTATGAGGAGGGAATGGAGAGAGTATGGAGAGGGTATGAGGAGAGTATGGAGAGAGTATGAGGAGGGAATGGAGAGAGTATGGAGAGGGTATGGAGAGAGTATGGAGAGGGTATGGAGAGAGTATGAGGAGAGTATGGAGAGGGTATGGAGAGGGTATGGAGAGAGTATGGAGAGGGTATGGAGAGAGTATGAGGAGAGTATGGAGAGGGTATGGAGAGAGTATGGAGAGAGTATGGAGAGAGTATGAGGAGGGTATGGAGAGAGTATGAGGAGGGTATGGAGAGAGTATGAGGAGGGTATGGAGAGAGTATGGAGAGAGTATGAGGAGGGTATGGAGAGGGTATGGAGAGAGTATGGAGAGAGTATGGAGAGAGTATGAGGAGGGTATGGAGAGAGTATGAGGAGGGTATGGAGAGAGTATGGAGAGAGTATGGAGAGAGTATGAGGAGGGTATGGAGAGAGTATGGAGAGAGTATGAGGAGGGTATGGAGAGAGTATGGCGAGAGTATGGAGAGAGTATGAAGAGAGTATGAAGAGAGTATGAAGAGAGTATGAAGAGAGTATGAAGAGAGTATGAGGAGAGTATGAGGAGAGTATGAGGAGAGTATGACCCTCACCTGTTCCATCATCTCCCAACAAACCACCACACAGAGTATGGAGAGAGTATGAGGAGGGTATGGAGAGAGTATGGAGAGAGTATGGAGAGAGTATGAGGAGAGTATGAGGAGAGTATGAGGAGAGTATGGAGAGAGTATGGAGAGAGTATGGAGAGAGTATGGAGAGAGTATGAGGAGAGTATGGAGAGAGTATGGAGAGAGTATGGGGAGAGTATGGAGAGAGTATGAGGAGAGTATGGAGAGAGTATGGAGAGAGTATGGAGAGAGTATGAGGAGAGTATGAGGAGAGTATGGAGAGAGTATGGAGAGAGTATGGAGAGAGTATGAAGAGGGTATGGAGAGAGTATGGAGAGAGTATGAGGAGGGTATGGAGAGAGTATGGAGAGAGTATGAGGAGGGTATGAGGAGGGTATGAGGAGGGTATGGAGAGAGTATGGAGAGAGTATGGAGAGAGTATGGAGAGAGTATGAAGAGAGTATGAGGAGCATGAAGAGAGTATGGAGAGAGTATGAGGAGGGTATGGAGAGAGTATGGAGAGAGTATGGAGAGAGTATGAGGAGGGTATGGAGAGAGTATGGAGAGAGTATGAGGAGGGTATGAGGAGGGTATGAGGAGGGTATGAAGAGAGCATGAAGCTCACCTGTTCCATCATCTCCCAACAAACCACCACACAGAGTATGAGGGGCACAACTTAGGGAGCACTCTGTCCAAGACAGACCTAAACCAGCGAAGGTGTCTGGAAAACACACACTCAGCAAACTTTAGCCAGCCATTCACTAAAGAAGAGGCTTCACCCGAGGACCCTGGGATTGACTCCAGATTATGCTGAAAGGTGATCGGCGATTGGAATCGGCCTCAAAAACACTGATCGGTCCGTCTCTACATCTAATATACATGAGAAACTCGAACGTGGGCCCTTTAAACATAACACAATGGCTATCGCTCAGATATCAGTAGGAAAGCTGTGTCTCTGTATCAGTGCAGTGAAGCCAGCCCTCCTGTCTGGAGTCAGTAGATAAGAGTAGTAGGTCTTCTTCTCAGAGTTAAACTGAGTTTGGGAATGGAGCAGGTGCTCAGACTGTAGTCGTGTTGATTGTTTGCAGTGTGGGGGTCACTGAGAGCTGTTCTTGAGCCGCTGATGGTGGTCGTATCTGTTCGTTGTCATTGAAAGGCTGTTTTGTGTCCAGGTGAACGTGCGGCCGGGGCAGACGGTGCACGACAGCCTGGACAAAGCCCTGAAAGTACGAGGCCTGAGCCAGGAGTGCTGCGCCGTTTTCCGCCTTCTCGAGGGGTGAGTGCACCACGCAGACCACCCACATCCTCATACTTTTCATTAAAGCCCCAATCGGGCGATCGCAGCAACTGAGCCTTAAGAACGAGACTGACACAGTTAACCATGTCCTGGTTTGAAGATGTGGCCAAACATCCAATATACACCAGCTTACACTCCAGGTGTGACTGAGACACACCTGGTGTTCACGCTCTGCTTCTTTATTGTACAGCTGGTCACGATTGCTGGCAAACACTAGAACTCAGTAGTCACCCAAAGCGATTCTGTGAAAGTACAAGCCACTTCGTTAAGGTGCTGCTGACTTGTCAGTTGTTGTAGGATGAAGGATGACTTCAGTCAATCAAGCAATCAATCAACCTTAATTTTCACTCGGGGGTACATTGAGGGAGACCCTCATTTACAATGTCGCCAAGCATTACAATTATAAAACAAAAAGGGATTGAAAATGACTTTTAATGAGTGCTTAGAATGTAAAAACAATAAGAACAGAGACAAAATTGAGATAAACTGAATAAGAAACTAAAATCAGGAATAATAATAGATATAAATATAGTAGTAAAACATAAAATAGCAAAAGAAATAATAAAAAAAAGTAATAAATAAATACATTTAATAAATAAAATAACTAATAATTATTATAGTGACAAAAATCAAGATAAAATAATAGTAAACGGGAAAAAAAATAAATAAATATAAAACTATTAAAAGAAATTAAACTCCACGAACAGAAGTGCTGATCTAGAACCAGCCTTGTAGCTTCAGTTCTAAATACTAGAAGAAAAAAAATTGTCCACCTGACACGTCTCGGCTGGCTATTGACTGTAGTTGTGTGTTCATTCATTCATTCATTCATTCATTCAATTATTTATTTATTTATTTATTTAGCCATTGATGCTGTGGTTCTTAGGAATTCCTGACATACAAACACTAATTAAATTAATTATACATACATTTAATTAAATGCTTGAATAGAACAATGAAGATATATATATATATATATATGTGTGTGTTTGTACATGTGTGTGTGTTTCAATGTAAATTCACTCGCCATCTTCTTTCTCTTCTGGTGGTCAGCCGAAAGAGGCTCACGGAATGGAACACTGATATCACGCCCCTCGTGGGGGAGGAGCTTCTAGTCGAGGTTTTGGATGACGTCCCCTTGACCATGCACAACTTCGTAAGTTATGAACACCCGCTGTACGCAACACCTCAGCGTTCACATCTGTCTGCTTTAACAAACAGCTGAACACACTGGAGACCAGCGCTGTGTAAACAATACCATCAAATATCACCACAATTTCAATCCACGACGACATCGAGCCAATTATCACCAAGAGCTTCCAATCACGTAACGAGCCTGAGCTACATATACGATAATAAAATATCTGCAACTAATTAACTGCTAATATAAATGTTTACAATTCCACCTAATAAATCTAGTTCTAGTCTGGTAAAGAATTCTGGGAAATTCTGGGACTCGCTCTCTCTGCTGGATGGTGGAAAAGATGGAGGAGCTCGTACAGAACTAGGGGTGGGCCATATCGTATCGTACACAATAATATCACCAACATTTTTGAATATCGTATACGATATTATACCCTGAAATATCATATCATATCACCCATCACTAATTATCACACCAGGTACTACTTTTACTGTTTTTAGTAAAATAAAAATTCACACTTTTCTCATTTCTCATTATATCTACTAGAGACAGAGTTTATCTCCAGTATCATTCACTTTACTTCAGTCCTGGATATATGGAGATATCTGGAGTTCATTATTTAGTATAGTCACATTCTGGATCATTGACTTCTGTTACAATCTGATGAAAATTCTTGTATTTTTTAATATCTCAGTTAGGGGTGTGCCATATCATATCATATCATATCATATACAATAATATAATTTAATTTTCATGTTGTTGCAGTAGTGTATTCTTAAAATATATATATATTTTTTTAATTCAGTGTTTGGTCATATCGCCAAGAGTATCGTTATCTTAAAAACACCATGAAATATCGTGATATTATTGTAGGGCCGTATCGCCCACCCCTACTATACAGAAGAAGAGTTGCAACTTAGAGTTGGGGCTCCCTATGTGAGCTGGACTTGATCTAAAACAGCTTGTGGAGCAGCTTCTCCTCCACAGGCGTGTCTGATCCGTCACTAGAAGATCACAGAGGTTGCAGTGAGGCAGTCGTTATTGTTACCGCCTCGTGTCGTTTCTGAGAATCACGACAAACAGCGTGAAGTCAACGCCTCCAGCTTTCACGCGCCGCCAGCCCAGTCCTGCACGAGCTGCCCTCTGCTGCTGAAGGACACTCGGCCTGAACCACACGTTCACACTTAGAGCTGGAGCGGCGCGTCGGCGTAATCGGAATTACGCCGATTAGCAAAACGTGCGTCACAAAGATGGCCACGCCCACTGGCTCTATCTGTGTGTATCTAAAGTTGTGGGAGGGGCCCTCTCTTCTCTGCGTCAGCTCCGTTTACATGGTTGCTGAGCAACACGTCCAGTTGAAGTAAATCAAGCATGGCGGCGGTGGTGGAGGAGCTCGTAGTTCTTTATTTACTTCGAACACTAAGTAAAGACGACTGTTGGTCTCGCCGCTGTGAAGAAGGTGTTTCGAAAAATTTCTAATGAACGTACACCTCTCTTCAGAAAGTCCCCCGTCTCTTCTTCGTTGTGTCCACCTGGAAGTGGTCTCCAGCGGTACGAGATGAAATGAGAGTACGAACTCCATGCATATCCATATTTAACGTTGAGCGTAAACGAGTCTTTAACATGGTTCTATCAGTAGAGTCACTAGACTACGCATCACTAACCGTCTCTTAATCGTCCAGTGTAGAACCTGAGACTGTTCTAGATACCAGGGGAGCTTTAAAACACACAGGTTCACACGCTGGTTCTCAAACGACTCTCTGCCTATATATATATATATATATATATATATATATATATATATATATATATATATATATATGTGTGTATATATATATATATGTATATATATATATATGTGTGTATATATATATATATATGTATATATATATATATATATATATATGTGTATATATATATATATATATATATATATATATATATATATATATATATATATATATATACACACACAGTCCACAAACTGTCCGGTTACTTGTGTGTGAGGCGTGTAGTCTACGTGTCATTTGTGCCTCTATAAGTTGAGTCAGAGTGTAGACTCTTAACCATTCAATACATTATTTTTATATATATATATATATATATATATATATATATATATATATATCAACAAAATAATCGTTAGATTAATCGATTCTGAAATGAATCATTAGGTGCAGCCCTCGCTGACTCCGCCGTCAGCTTCGGTCTCACCCTGGACAAGCTTGTGGTTTGTGTGGTGACGTGGCCCGTCACGCTCGGCGCTGATTGGCCACCGCGCAGTGAAACTCGCTTCTCATTTACATAACGTTGGAAAAACCTCAACCTGTGGCCGCCTAAGTCCACAGTGTGGCGCTGTTGCCGATTTCCATAGAAAGTGAAGGGCGTGCTGTGTGAATGTATGGTTTGTTTATAACACGGTAATAACGTTTATCGTGATGATTCTGCCTACATTTACATTATGGTCCCACTGGAGACCCATCCTCATCCTGGAGATCAGCCGTCCTGCAGACTTCAGGTCTAACCTGCTGCCTCCTTCACTTACATACACACACTAGGGCTGCGTCCCAAATCTCCTACTTCTGTACTACATAGTAAGCAAAATCAGTGGGCGAGTACTGAACCAGGTCGACCAGCTGTGACCACTGGGTCCAGTCTAGTACCTACAGTCTTAAATTATACAGAAACCTTGGTGAAACTCCCGTCTAAGAATAAGTAGCAAGGCCTTCCAGTGCACTGAATTTTAATATGTGGTGTTCTGCCCCTTCCAGGTTCGTAAAACCTTCTTTAAGTTAGCGTACTGTGACTTCTGCCACAAGTTTCTCTTTAACGGCTTCCGATGTCAGACGTGCGGCTACAAGTTCCACCAGCACTGTAGCAGTAAAGTCCCTACGGTCTGCGTGGACATGGACACGATGACCAAACGGTGTGTATCTCTGTGTGTGTCTGTGTCTGTGTGTGTTTGTGTATCTCTGTGTGTATCTGTCTGTGTGTATCTGTCTGTGTGTATCTGTCTCTGTGTGTGTGTGTGTGTGTGTGTGTGTATATCTGTGTGTGTGTCTGTCTGTGTCTGTCTCTGTATGTGGCTGTGTGTATGTGTGTATCTGTGTGTGTGTCTGTGTTTGTCTGTGTTTGTCTGTCTCTGTATGTGGCTGTGTGTGTGTGTGTGTGTGTATCTGTGTGTTTGTCTGTGTCTGTGTGTGTGTGTGTGTGTCTGTGTTTGTCTGTGTCTGTCTGTCTCTGTATGTGGCTGTGTGTGTGTGTGTGTGTGGCTGTGTGTGTGTGTGTCTGTTTGTCTGTGTCTGTGTTTGTCTGTGTCTGTCTGTCTCTGAATGTGTGTGTGTCTGTGTTTGTCTGTGTCTGTCTGTCTGTGTGTGTGTGTGTGTGTGTTTGTCTGTGTCTGTGTTTGTCTGTGTGTGTGTGTGTTTGTCTGCGTTTGTCTGTGTCTGTCTGTCTCTGTATGTGGCTGTGTGTGTGTGTTTGTCTGTGTGTGTCTGTGTCTGTCTGTGTGTGTGTGTTTGTCTGTGTGTGTGTGTGTGTGTTTGTCTGTGTGTGTCTGTGTGTGTCTGTCTCTGTGTGTCTGTGTCTGTCTGTGTCTGTCTGTGTCTGTCTGTGTGTGTGTGTGTGTTTGTCTGTGTTTGTGTCTGTCTGTGTGTGTGTGTGTGTGTTTGTCTGTGTCTGTGTCTGTCTGTCTTTGTGTGTGTCTGTCTGTGTCTGTCTGTGTCTGTCTGTGTTTGTCTGTGTCTGGCTGTCTCTGTCTCTGTGTGTGTGTGTGTGTGTGTTTGTCTGCGTTTGTCTGTGTCTGTCTGTCTCTGTATGTGGCTGTGTGTGTGTGTTTGTCTGTGTGTGTCTGTGTCTGTCTGTGTGTGTGTGTTTGTCTGTGTGTGTGTGTGTGTGTTTGTCTGTGTGTGTCTGTGTGTGTCTGTCTCTGTGTGTCTGTGTCTGTCTGTGTCTGTCTGTGTCTGTCTGTGTCTGTCTGTGTGTTTGTCTGTGTGTGTGTGTGTTTGTCTGTGTCTGTGTTTGTCTGTGTCTGTCTCTGTATGTGTGTGTGTGTGTGTGTGTGTGTGTGTGTGTGTGTGTGTGTGTGTGTGTGTGTGTGAGAAACTCAGACTGATCCTGTGTTTTCTGTATTGGGGTCTTCTCTCAGGTGTGTCCCCTCGACAGAAGACTTCCCCCAAATACCTATTTTAATGACGCCTGACCTCAACTTAACATCGCAGGGTGACATCCCCCTCACCCCCGAGCCGGGGTACGTGTGGTTTTGTTTTGTTTATGTTTGTATGTATGAACCACTGATGTTCTTATTACTATCTGTTTATGCAGAACAGCTTTAACAGGTTCTAAGTCCAGGATTTGGGGGTAGAACTAGATACAGATTAATAATAAATAATAACGATGTGGTCCACTTATAATTAAATTATCAGAAGGAACCGGAGCTACAGATGATTCTATAGTAACTGAGACAGCAGTGTAGCATCTAGAGTGAAGTTCTAGTCTAACTAATATCTAGAATGACCTTCTAATCAAATAACATCCAGAATCAAGTTCTAATCAAATTAATATCCAGAACAAAGTTCTAATAAAATCAACTTCCAGAATCGAGTTTCAATCAAATCAACATCCAGAATGAGGTTCTAGTCAATTTAACTTCCAGAATGAAGTTCTAATCAAATTAACTTCCAGAATCGAGTTTCAATCAAATCAACATCCACAATGAGGTTCTAGTCAAATTAACTTCCAGAATCGAGTTTCAGTCAAATCAACATCCACAATGAGGTTCTAGTCAAATTATCTTCCAGAATAAAGTTCTAATCAAATTAACTTCCAGAATGAGGTTCTAACCAAATTAACTTCCAGAATAAAGTTCTAATCAAATTAACTTCCAGAATGAGGTTCTAGTCAATTTAACTTCCAGAATGAGGTTCTAACCAAATTAACTTCCAGAATAATTTTCTTATCAAATTAACACCCAGAATAAAGTTCTAATCAAATTAACTTCCAGAATCGAGTTTCAATCAAATCAACATCCACAATGAGGTTCTAGTCAAATTAACTTCCAGAATAAAGTTCTAATCAAATTAACTTCCAGAATAAAGTTCTAATCAAATTAACTTCCAGAATCGAGTTTCAATCAAATCAACATCCAGAATAAAGTTCTAATCAAATTAACTTCCAGAATGAGGTTCTAACCAAATTAACTTCCAGAATAGTTTCTTATCAAATTAACTTCCAGAACGAGGTTCTAACCAAATTAACTTCCAGAATAAAGTTCTAATCAAATAATATCCAAAATGAGGTTCTGATAATTTGGCCAAAACTTTATTCTGAATTTTAACATTTTAACATCCTGAATAAAGTTCTAGTCAAATTTATTTCCAGAATGAGGTTCTAATGTAACTATAATCAGAATGAGGTTCTAATGTAACTGTAATCAGAATGAAGTTCTAATGTAACTATAATCAGAATGAGGTTCTAATGTAACTGTAATCAGAATGAAGTTCTAATGTAACTATAATCAGAATGAGGTTCTAATGTAACTGTAATCAGAATGAAGTTCTAATGTAACTATAATCAGAATGAAGTTCTAATGTAACTATAATCAGAATGAAGTTCTAATGTAACTATAATCAGAATGAAGTTCTAATGTAACTAATCAGAATGAGGTTCTTATGTAACTGTAATCAGAATGAGGTTCTAATGTAACTATAATCAGAATGAGGTTCTAATGTAACTATAATCAGAATGAAGTTCTAATGTAACTATAATCAGAATGAAGTTCTAATGTAACTGTAATCAGAATGAGGTTCTAATGTAACTGTAATCAGAATGAGGTTCTAATGTAACTATAATCAGAATGAGGTTCTAATGTAACTATAATCAGAATGAAGTTCTAATGTAACTATAATCAGAATAAGGTTCTAATGTAACTATAATCAGAATGAGGTTCTACTGTAACGATAATCAGAATGAGGTTCTAATGTAACGATAATCAGAATGAGGTTCTAATGTAACGATAATCAGAATGAAGTTCTAATGTAACTATAATCAGAATAAGGTTCTAATGTAACTATAATCAGAATGAGGTTCTACTGTAACGATAATCAGAATGAGGTTCTAATGTAACTATAATTAGAATGAGGTTCTAATGTAACTATAATTAGAATGAAGTTCTAATGTAACTATAATTAGGATGAAGTTCTAATGTAACTATAATCAGGATGAGGTTCTAATGTAACTGTAATCAGAATGAGGTTCTAATGTAACTGTAATCAGAATGAGGTTCTAATGTAACTATAATTAGAATGAAGTTCTAATGTAACTATAATTAGAATGAGGTTCTAATGTAACTATAATTAGAATGAAGTTCTAATGTAACTATAATTAGGATGAAGTTATAATGTAACTATAATCAGGATGAGGTTCTAATGTAACTGTAATCAGAATGAGGTTCTAATGTAACTGTAATCAGAATGAGGTTCTAATGTAACTGTAATCAGAATGAGGTTCTAACGTAACTGTGTGAGGTGCTGGGTTTTAAAGGGAGGTAGAACGTGATTCTGTGTTAATATTAATGTTTGTTTTTCGTCTGATCTCAGTCCGGGGCTGCTGTCTCCGCCCTCAGCCTTCCACTTCCCCTTGCCGGGGGCGGACGGCCAGTCCCTGCAGAGGCATCGGTCCACTTCAACCCCCAACGTCCACATGGTCAGCACCCTGAGCCCCGGCGCCATAGAGGTCAGCCACGCTCCGCACGAACACACCGTTTAGTTCAGGCCGGTTCTCGAGCCAAAGCTGCCATCAGTGTGATTCGAGACGAGGGATTTGCCGACTCTCAGAAATCATACCCTGATGGTGGCTTTCAGCACGTCCGCCGCTGACGGTGCCTCATGTTCCGGCAGCTTCACCTTCTTAGGTTTTCTACATCACATCGTTTGTTCATTTATTCACTCATTCCTTTTTCCACTCTCATTTAGGAGGCATTAAAAATCAACAACACGATGGGTGAGTTCTGTTTTTATTTAGGTCATGAAGGTCAAACACACTTTGACTCGAGTCTAGGGCTGGGCGATATGGACCAAATATAATATCTCGATATTTTTAGCTAAATATGTCTCTCGATTATTCTTCTTCCCAGAAGGTGATAACAAAAAAAGATTTTTATTTGGATCTTGTTTGAACAAACAATGAGCCTCTTTGTGCTGCTTTATTAAGAATAAACATTAGCATTACTTATGTTTAAACTATAAAACTATGCAATCCTTTATAAATATAACAATAAAACTGGTTACTGCTCTGTGGCGTTCGTCGGAGCTGCTTCTCCGTAAATCAATACACAAGTAACTGTTAGTTAATATTATATTCATACAGTGAGTGAATGTAAGCCATGTTGCTAGCTAACTAGCTAATACGTGCTGGTACTGTGCTAAGGCTATCTGAATTATAACTGCTATTCAGTGCTAACAGACGACAGTAGAGTTAGTTTCTCTTGCAAAGCAAGAAATCAGCTCAGTGAACTGTTTTTTATTTATTTATTTTTTTTATTTTGAGTTATACGCAAGTACTGAAAATAGGCACAGGTTTTGTTTTTTGTTTTTTTTTTTTCTTTCTAAGACTTTTCAGTGCTTGGTAGTTTTGATAACCTGCCCTACTTTCGACGGCCATTGTTTTTCTTTTTACTAGAGATGGAAAGATCGATCGGCTATGTATCGGCCAATTTCTAATCAAAATATGTGATCGGCCAATATTTCTCCAATTTAGCCGATCCCGAGAGCCGATCGATGGCGTTAAACAAATGAGCCTAATTTCTGTATTTCCAGCTAGTGTTTCATCCAGTAAGAGGAGACCTCCTTTAAACCCCCTCCGGCCAGCTCCCTGCAATTCCTATCTGAACCACTAGGTGGAAATACATACCGTTTCATTTTCCACAGACTGACTGAAGCAGCGGCCTCGTGAGAAAAGCATGTCGTCTGTCTGGCAGTTTGTTACCGTATGTGACTCAGACTCATCCAGAATGTTTTTAAAATTAGTAAAATCTGTGTGTCTCGTTGAGGAACCAAGATTAAGATATTTAACTCTACTAATCTGATACAGCACTGCACACAGCTGAGTACAGAGAGTATCAGTAAACAGCAGAGCTACACACACAGCTAACACAAAACAAACAACCCAGAACACCTACAGACCAGATCTGACCGGTACAAACAGAACAGCAGCTACAATTCAATATTCTACATTTAATGATTACAGATTTAGTTTAAATAACAAAGTCTGAGTTTAATGACTGTAGTTTTTACTGTATTTATTTAATTAATTTTTTTAGTTTTAAATTAAGGGTCTAAATGTAATGATTACAGTATTTGGAGATATTAGTTTGAGTTACTTTGTTTATTTACTGATAATTTAGTTAAAAATATTATACTGTTTCATATGAACTTGTTAAAAATGGTAATAAACCAGTTTAGACCATGTTTCATGACTTGCTTGCGCTAATAACTACATGTAGCCCTGTTGTGGTATATAACTCCGCCCTCGATCGGTATTGGCTATCGGCCAATTGCGCTGAAAGATGATCGGCGATCAGAATCGGCCTCAAAAACGCTGATCGGTCCATCTCTACTTCCTCACTAACCAGCTGCTCTCGATAGCTTCTTTCGTGTGTTTATCGTCTCCATGCTGTCGCTGTCTGTGTTTACGGGTGAAGTGGTGGGGAGGGGGGAGTTTTGTGAGGGAGAGGGGCGGGGTGAGGTTTTTGAGGGAGAGGGGCGGGGCAGTGTAAAGATAAAGGCGAACTGGTGGATCTACAAGTGTAACTGCAGCACAACACAGACTATATCAATATAAACAATATTGTCTCATCTTATATCTCATATAAAAATATATAGATATTTCTTAAACTCGATATATCGCCCAGCCCTACTCGAGTCACATGACCAGCCATTGCACCATGAAGACATTATACGTTTCCTACAGCGTTTGTCCATCATTAAACCAGCTGTTAACTCTTACAAGTCCAGTTATTGCTGGTGTTCTACTAAATTATCTAAACATAGTCACATGACTATTTCATTTAATGTTCGTCTACCAATATTTAAGTCTGTACTTTGGACTTTTGATGTTTGTTTTATGTAAAAACTTGCCAAAGTATAAATTAACGTTTTTCATTCTTCGGAATAAGACGCTAAACTTCATTAGTAGCTTCAAATTCAAGTCCTAATACAATTTCTTCTCTTCTACTTATATACTCAGGCTCTGTCTCAAACCCTAGTAAGTGTCTAAGTAGGCTGTCTAGGTAGTGAGTGTGTAAGTATCAGCGTTCTCTCCTCATCTCTCCTCATCAAACAGATTACTGAGACGCTCTAGTTAGAGAGAGACTGCGTCACGGCTTGTTCCCGCCCACTGCAGCACACCACCGATGGTATAGCTGGTTGCTAAGTTACCGGGCGGCATCCAAAACAATAGCCCGAGGCTTAAAAATACGCTAGCGTAAATGCTAATGTCTGGAGTATAAAGTGTAAATGGTGAAGGACTCGTTACAGAGTTGATAATAAAATACTGTTTTGTGTGATTATATGACCAGAAACACATTAAAACTCCAGAGAAAATCAAAATAACTCACATTTTAAAACCACTTCACTGCTCCTAGATTAGCCTGCGGTGCATCATGGGATTGTCTTAGCCGCGGAGGAAGAGTTCAATGCTTCTTTAAAATCAGGTCTAAATAAGGTTCCTCAGTAGACAGTATGTTTAAGGTATGTAAGAATTGGGACAGTCTACATGTCGGGAGCGCATACTATGAGGTAAAATGCTGCCTATGTAGGAGATCAGTAGGTTTTGAGACAGACCCTCAGACTTGGTTCAGATTGAAAGTATAGACTCTGTATGTTCAGTTTCTCCACTTACCTGAGAGAGTTATTGAATTATTTCCTATAAAATTACAACAGGTTTATATCTGCACCAGCAATAACTGACTCTACAGCAGCACTAAGTTCTCACATCACCACTGTAGGAAAACTGTGTTGGCAAACAGTGTCATTAACAGAGTCCGTCCCCCCTACAGGACCAGAACCCTCCCCCAAAGCCTCGACCAGTCCTCCCCAGCTGGGCTCACCGGGCCGGAGACCTCCCAAATCACCCTCGGAACACAAAGAGCGCAAGCCGTCCTCCTCCGACGAGAAGAAGAAGGTGGTGAGTGGTCTCCGGAGATGATCTGTTCTTAGATAGTTGCGCCGTGGAGTTGGTCTGCCCTGACGTTGACCGTTGGTCTCTCCTGCAGCACCGTGTTGGCTATAGGGACTCCAGCTACTACTGGGAGGTCCATTCGCGGGAGGTGACCATGCAGAAGCGCATCGGCGCCGGCTCCTTCGGCACAGTGTACAAAGGCAAGTGGCACGGAGACGTGGCCATCAAGATCCTCAAGGTGACGGAGCCCACGCCCGAGCAGCTGCAGGCCTTCAGGAACGAAATGCAAGTCCTACGGTGAGTCAGAACGGGCTGTCCAGTCGCTATGTGGAAACATTCAGTCTACAGCAGTTTAGCTCCACCCATTCAGTCTACAGCAGTTTAGCTCCACTCGTTCAGTCTACAGCAGTTTAGCTCCACTCGTTCAGTCTACAGCAGTTTAGCTCCACTCGTTCAGTCTACAGCAGTTTAGCTCCACCCGTTCAGTCTACAGCAGTTTAGCTCCACCAATTCAGCCTACAGCAGTTTAGCTCCACCCGTTCAGACTACAGCAGTTTAGCTCCACCCGTTCAGACTACAGCAGTTTAGCTCCACCCATTCAGACTACAGCAGTTTAGCTCCACCCATTCAGTCTACAGCAGTTTAGATCCACCCATTCAGTCTACAGCAGTTTAGCTCCACTCATTCAGTCTACAGCAGTTTAGCTTCACCCATTCAGACTACAGCAGTTTAGCTCCACCCATTCAGTCTACAGCAGTTTAGATCCACCCATTCAGTCTACAGCAGTTTAGCTCCACCCATTCAGTCTACAGCAGTTTAGCTCCACCCATTCAGACTACAGCAGTTTAGCTCCACCCATTCAGACTGCAGCAGTTTAGCTCCTCATTCAGTCTACAGCAGTTTAGCTCCACCCATTCAGTCTACAGCAGTTTAGATCCACCCATTCAGTCTACAGCA
>CM038725.1:32681426-32788926 GCA_021613375.1 Megaleporinus macrocephalus | reverse complement strand
TATTAACCATCGTTAGATTAATGTTGACATAACACTGAATTCCCCATTACCAGGCTAGTGGAAGTTAGCATTATCTTAGCACTGGCAGAACAGGTAAACAAAAGCTCCTACAAAGCGGATTAGAAGGTTCCGCACTGCAATGACATGCTTGGCTGGAACAGGATTTGGTGACTGTAACTGGTTCTCAGTGTAAATAGGCTGTGTGTTGCTGTGCGGCAGTAATTATTGAGCTTTCCAACATGGACCACACCCCTTTTACTCAGACAGCCAAAGAGAGAAACTGTCATTAGCATGTTCCTCAAAGTTCCTCATAGACACACAAATGCCAGAGTAGGAACCCACACCATACGACAACTGAATTAAAGTGTTTACGCTTTATATTTCATTGAAAAAAGGAAAGTACACTATATTAACAACATTAACAGGTGTATAAAACCAAGCACGTAGTCATGCAGACTGCTTCTACACACATTAGTAAAGAGTGGGTCTCTCTCAGGAGCTCAGTGAACTCCAGCGTGGTACCGTGATAGGACGCCACCTGTGCAGCAAGTCCAGTCGTGAAGTTTCCTCACTACTAAATATTCCACAGTGGACTGTCAGTGGTGTTAGAACAAAGTGGAAGTGATTGAGAACGACAGCAACTCAGACACCAAGTGGTAGAACACGTACAATGACAGAGCGGGTCAGCGGATGCTGAGGAGCATAGAGCACAGAGGTCACCAACTTTCTACAGAGTCCATCACTACAGACCTCCAAACTTCATGTGGTCTTCATATCAGCTCAAGAACAGAGCGTAGAGAGCTTCATGGAATGCAGTGGTGTAAAGCACGCTAACACTGGACTCTAGAGCAGTGGAGACGTGTTCTCTGGAGTGACCAATCACACTTCTTCATCTGGCAATTCGATGGACAAGTCTGGATTTGGTGGTTGCCAGGAGAATGGTACTTGTCTGACTGCATTGTGCCGAGTGTAAAGTTTGGTGGAGGGGGAATTATGGTGTGGGGTTTTTCAGGAGTTGGGCTCGGACCCTCAGTTCCAGTGAAAGGAACTCTTAATGCTTCAGCAGACCAAGAGACTTTTTTCAACTTTGTGGGGACAGTTTGGGGACGACCCCTTTCTGCTCCAACATGACTGCCCACCAGTACACAAAGCAGCTCCATAAAGACATGGAGGAGCGAGTTTGGTGTGGAAGAACTTGACTGGCCTGCACAGAGTCCTGACCTCAACCTGATAGAACACCTTTGTTATGAATTAGAGCGGAGACTGTGAGCCAGACCTTCTTGTCCAACATCAGTGTCTGACCTCACTAATGCTCTTCTGGAAGAACCATCAAACATTCCCATAAACACTCTCCTAAACCGTGTGGAGAGCCTTCCCAGAAGAGCTGAAGCTGTTACAGCTGCAAAGGTTGGGCCTACATTATATTAAACCCTATGGATTAAGAATGGGACGTCACTCAAGTGTGAAGTTGAGTGTGAAGTCAGTCTTCTTTAAATATAGCTACACTTTTTCATCTAAGAATCCAAGAGACACCTCTTTCCCCCAGTCGTAGACCTCTACAGCTCCTCTTATCGTATGTATTTCTGAGGAAAGTAAACTCCACTTGGCAGAGCTTGCTCTACTGACCGTTCTGGCGATCCAGCACCGTATGGACTGAGGGGTCCGATCTGAAGTGTATTGTTCTTATACATCGTAGACAGATCTCTCACCCCGGCGATTAGCGCAGCCCCTCTTTCGCAGTGATTAGTGGAGCTGAATGTAAATTCTCTCTCTCGTTTGGGGTGGTAATTAACGGCGGCCCCTCTTTGTGCGCTTTGGAGGAGCCACTCGTGCCTTTTAATCACCTGAGTTTGAATGTCAGAGATAATCTCCCCGGGAAGCGGAGCTCTTCAGCTAATAGCTCTTCTAGCTTCAGAATGGAGGCCGGAGAGCCGCGAGTGCAGCACTTGAACCTGTGAAAGATGACCGCTGTAGTCTCTGTCAACGTATCTCTCTCTTTCTCCTTCCCTCCGTCTCTCCCAGTCCATCCATCCATCCATCAATCTCACGACGGCGCTCCCGGACGGACTTGCCTTACTTACTTACAGCACATCTATCCATCCATCTATCCATCCATCCGTCTCCCTGCCATATCTCTGTTTATCCCCCCGTCCTCAGTCCTCATCAGGGGCTTGTTGACTCCATTTTTCTAAACATGCTTCGACTCACTCCAGCTGGAGTTGCAATTCTACTACCAGGCCAATCCACGCAGTGGGCATCATTAGCGCGCCCCCGTGTAGCCCCCGGTTACAGCCAGCATCAGCAACACCTGCGCTCTCTTGCACGGCCTCCGCAGACGCAAAGGTCCTCGGTCTAGCAGAAGGGGACGGTGGGGCGGGTTTGTGTCGACGCAGCACCCCACTTTGTCCTGCACGTCCCCTGGGCCAGCCTGTTGAGAGGGTCGATCCAGGGAGCTTGCGAGGTGAACATGAGAGGGCCGCTGAGGACTGCCCACCTCCTTCCCTGTCTCCGGGGATAAATGCGAGGAGGAGCTGATTTCGACTCGAGTGGAGGCGTTCACTCAGTCTCCAGTTGTGCTGATAGCCTTACCTGCTTAAACACCCCATCCACACCCCCTCAGCAGCCCAGAGCGGAGACCGCCGCCGGCTTAAGGAGGCTTTGGCGGAAAAAAAGCTCTACAAGAGAGGGGCCGCGGCGAAGAGCTCAATAGCCCAGTTGCCGGGCCCTCCGGGGCTCATCCGGACGCAGATTCAGCCCCGTCCGTCAATAACTGACAAAGCTCCTGCGCGTCAGTCAGAGCTCCCGAGCTCCCTCCGGCCTCCCGGAGCGAAGAGAGGAGTGGGCCGCGCCCGCATAACTGACACGCCGGCTGATCTACGGGCTGTAATTATTCCAGAAGCGTCCTCGCGAGAGCACGCCGGCGAGGTCGCACGGGGGCCTGACGTGCCGGACGCGTAATTGCCCTTCATAGACGCGGGGAATGGATGTGAGGCTTGTTTTGTAGTGGAGCTAACCTTTCGGATTGATCGCGCTGTAGCGCAAAACGCTCTTTTTCAAAGCCTTGTCAGGCGCGCCCGCTTTTTTGCCCCCGCAATAATAGCACAGCTCAGCTCTCAGCGCGTCTCGCAAGACAAACACCGTTTGAGTGCGTACGATTTTATAGCAATCTGTCTTAGGAGATCTCCTCCTCCCCCCACCACCACCAACCCATGACGAAACCCGTCTTCCCTTTTTGCTGTCTCATACAAACCCCACAGGTTTCCAAACAAAACAACCTGCACCTGAGTTTGGAGCAGGACCAGCATGGAAACCACACACTGTCTGACAGGTGGGCTGGGCTAAAGCCAGCCTGAGATAACCAAATAGTTTTAACTAGAGATGGACTTATGAGCGTTTCTGAGGCCGATTCCCATCACCAATCACCTTTCAACAAGATCAGCCGATAGCCGATACCAATCGAGGGTTTTAAACTGGTTTATTACCATTTTTAACGAGCTCATATGAAACAGTATAATATTTTAAACTAAATTAACAGTAAATAAACAAAGTGAATCAAACAAATATCCCCAAATACTGTAATCATTACATTTAGACCCTTAATTTAAAACTAAAAAAGATAATTAAATACATGCAGTCATTAAACACAGACTCTGTTCTGTTTGTACCAGTCAGATCTGGTCTGTATGGTGTTCTGGGTTATTTGTTTTGTGTACTCTATAAACTGTATCAGATTAGTAGTGTTAAATGTCTTTCCCAAGGAAAGACATTGGGTTCCCCAATGAGACGCGGTTAATTTTAAAGATTTTAAAAACTTTAGTCAGTCTGTTGAAAATTAAAGGGTCTGTGTTTCCACCTAGTGGTTCAGATAGGAATTGCAGGGAGCTGGCCGGAGGGGGTTTCAACAAAACGCTAGCTGGAAATACAGAAATTAGGCTCATTTGTTTAACGCCATTGATCGGCTTTAGGGATCGGCTAAATTGGAGAAATATCGACCGATTGCATGTTTTGATTAAAAATCGTCCGATACCGATACATAGCCGATCAATCCTTCCATCTCTAGTTTTAACGCCTCAGCACCAACATTTTAATGGCTTTAACCGCCTTAGAGTTTTCCTGTATAAATAGGCCTTTATGTAACACGGAGACCACCTACTGGGTGGACGGGTTTAGAAGTTCCTGTCTGTGACATCACTGCAACCAAAACAAGCTCTTCAAACCCAAGATGTAATCCAAACCCAGCCAAATAAACAGGCAACGCTGGCAGGGACACTCAAGCCGGCGACAACTATGTGCACACCTGACGAAGAACCGAACAAATAAGAAGGTCTGGTCTAGCAAGAAGCGCAGAGGAGGAGATGTGGGCGGTCCCAGGCAGCCAGTCAGGCCCAACCAATCTCCGAAACTGCAATTAGAAGCTACCTTCATGTCCTGGTTTGATGGTCGTGTAGGACAACATCACAGAGATCATTTGGCGTAACATGGGTCTGGTTCAATTCTGAAGACCATAGGAATCTTGTTACAATGCATGGCATCATGTACACCAAGGTATCCAACTTAGAATTGTGGGTGCTTCTGCCAGGAGTCCAGGATCCATACCTCCAGATCCACTCGAAAATGGACTTCTTGGCCACAGATTCAAGCTTCTGCCCGAACTGTCTCGGCCCTCAGACCGAAAGCCTTTAAATTAGTGTGGTGTGAGCTGAGGAGCAGTGAAAACTACAGATTAAATGCTATTAATTTTAAACAAACTTGATAGTAGCATGTTTATTTCTGGATAAAAACACGTTTATGAAGCTGGATGGACTGGCCATGAGAACTGGGGAAGGCTCCAGGACCCCTTCCAAAGAGCCCCAACCAACCAAACAGAAAAAGTGGCTTAGAAGATAAGATGATGATGATGATGAGTTTTCTTTCCACTGGAATTTGAAACTTTGACTTGATACTACAGATAATGTAGAAAGCTTGTAATCAAAGTATGAAATCTTTTTGTGACCTAGTAATGAAAACCCAATCTGGGAACTAAACAAGGTTCATTTTGGCACATTGATTAAGTTTTAGTCTTAGTCTTTTGACTGTCGTGTTTATTAGTTATTTACTTATTGTTAGTTTTAGTCTCTTAGTCTAGTTTTAGTCAATTAGTGTCAGATATATAGTCAAATATATGTATATGTATATAAAGTAGCTAATACAAAACGAAAATTTAAAAATAATAGTGAATATAAAAGTAGAAATAATAATAATACTCAAAATAGATAAAAGTTAAGATTTAATTAGTAAGACATTAAGATAAAACGAAATTACAAATAATAATAATAATTAAAAGTCTTAGTCTTTCGACTGTCGAGTTTATTAGTCATTTACTTATTGTTAGTTTTAAACAAATTTTTGTCTAGTTTTAGTTAATTAATGTCAGATATATATTGTCATATATATATATATATATATATATATATATATATATATATATATATATATATATATATATATAAAGCAGTTAATACACATTAAACGAAAATGTAAAAATTACAGTGAATATAAAAGTAGAAGTAATAATAATACTAAAAATAGATAAAAGTTAAGATTTAATTAGTAAGACATTAAGATAAAAATAGATTACAAATATAATAATAATAATTAAAAAATGTCTTAGTCTTTCGAGTGTATTAGTTATTTACTTATTGTTAGTTTTAGTCTAATCTTAGTCTTGTTTTAGTCAATTAGTGTCAGAAATATATATCAATCAATCAACCTTCATTTAAGCTCAGATGTTCATTAAGGGCAACCCTCGTTTCCAATGTAGCCGAGCATTTACATGAACAGGGATTGACATAAAGAAAATAAAAACAAAATGTAATCATTATAAATTAAAACAACTGAGAATAAAGTAGCTAATAGACATTAAGCGAAAATTTTAAAAGAACTGAATATGAAAGTACTATAATAATCATACTAAAATTAGATATAAGCTAAGCTTTAATTAGTAAAACATTAAGATAAAAAGAGGGTAAGAGGTTACAAATAATAATATTAAAAAAGTAAAATAGTTAAAAAATAATGTAAGAGGAAAAAAGATATAATAATAAATTCATAATAGAATAATAATAATAAAAGTAAAGTAAAATAACATTAAAATAAAATAAGATAAAATAATAATACATATAGCAGTGTGTATATATATATATATATATATATATATATATATATATATATATATATATATATATATATATATATATATGCTGTTCTACACTGCTACTACAGTAGACTGGCACTAGTCTTTAGTCAGGTGGCCAGATATAAGGAATTCCTTATATCTGAATACTAGGAATACTAGGAATTCCAGATATGACTCTTTGTACCACCTACAGCCAAGTCATGTCTGACTGGTCTGTAACGTTACTATAGATACACATATACTTTGCAAGAACCTACACAGGTGTGGCGATCTGCTCGGCCCAGTACCATATCCATCAGAACATCATCCCTGTACACTCTTTAAACACTGTTTGCCTCCAGAGCTTTCAGCCAGGAACGGTTAGAGTTAGAAAACAGAGAAACGGGTTAGATGCAGATAGAAAGGCTTTTTGGCAGAAAGCCCTGAAAGCAGATTTCTCCCGCTCGCTAATAACATTAACCCTTTCACGTTCTTGCTCAAATTAATGTGAACTTGCTCTGAAAGTGGCTTCGCTCGGTTAATGCCAATAACAGTAATAATAAACAGTATTAAAAGCTAAACAAGAAACAGATGAAACTAGAGTCCTGTGTACAGCCTTCCTCTATGAATCTGCAGGTAACAGTAGCAGACGTTTTCATACATTTCTGGGTGATGGTACTTAAATGTAACTTGAGATTTGTCGTCTCTTAGTTTTAAAAGAAAAGTGCAGATAGATTGTATGCTAGGGGTGTAAGAAAATATAAAAAATATTGAATATCAGGATATTATGTTTAGTGATACTGTATCGATTCTCAACAACACAGTATCGATACACAGATTCCTTGTAGACAGTGTTGTAATCAATTTTCAGCTCCACTCCAACATTAACAAGCAGCACAAGGGCACAATGCTGTTGTAAGAATTGGTAAACCTGTTTATACAGTTGTATGTTTTAATAGTAGGATTTGAAAAATCACAGTATATCACTTTGCTCACGGTATCACAGTATATTGTGATATATTGAATTGTGATCGCTGTATCACGATACTTATTGTATCGCCAGGTTCTTGCCAATACACAGCCCTATCATATATATATATAGTAAGATAGTAAATAATAAAGCTATATTCAACAAACTAAGTCTCTAATAAAACAAACTCAAAGGCTACATAGAATAAGATTTCAGAAGACCATTTGCCTCTTGACATGGGTGGGGACCTATGAAGCCCTTCCCCCTGATGATATATTACATATTGTTGCTGTCTAATGAAAAGTATATATTTTCATTTTTCTTGATTTTAAGTTCTCTACATCATTTGAACACACCAATGCTTGTTTACATTGTGGGAGAATTTCATGATGAATGGACCAAAAGAAACACTCCTAAATAGTTTGGAAAAAAATCTGGTTTCTTTGACTTAGTGAGGTATGTTTTTGGTCTCTCTTGTAAAGTTGTAATTTTGGAAATACTTGTTTTTCATTGGACAGCGGCGATATGCTAGTCTTGCACCGTGATCCCAAACTTTTGAGCGGTAGTATATATATATATATATATATATATATATATATATATATATATATATATATATATATATATATATATATATATACTCTGTATGTATATATACGACTGTATGTATATATGAGACTGTATGTGAGTGAGAGTGAAGGAAGGTGATCTCAGATCAGATGTGTATATATGAGACTGTATGTGAGTGAGAGTGAAGGAAGGTGATCTCAGATCAGATGTGTATATATGAGACTGTATGTGAGTGAGAGTGAAGGAAGGTGATCTCAGATCAGATGTGTATATATGAGACTGTATGTGTGTGAGAGTGAAGGAAGATGATCTCAGATCAGATGTGTATATATGAGACTGTATGTGAGTGAGAGTGAAGGAAGATGATCTCAGATCAGATGTGTATATATAAGACTATGTGTGTGAGAGTGAAGGAAGGTGATCTCAGATCAGATGTGTATATATGAGACTGTATGTGTGTGAGAGTTTAGGAAGATGATCTCAGATCAGATGTGTATATATGAGACTGTATGTGTGTGAGAGTGAAGGAAGGTGATCTCAGATCAGATGTGTATATATGAGACTGTATGTGTGTGAGAGTGAAGGAAGATGATCTCAGATCAGATGTGTATATATGAGACTGTATGTGAGTGAGAGTGAAGGAAGATGATCTCAGATCAGATGTGTATATATGAGACTATGTGTGTGAGAGTGAAGGAAGGTGATCTCAGATCAGATGTGTATATATGAGACTGTATGTGTGTGAGAGTGAAGGAGATGATCTCAGATCAGATGTGTATATATGAGACTGTATGTGAGTGAGAGTGAAGGAAGGTGATCTCAGATCAGATGTGTATATATGAGACTGTATGTGAGTGAGAGTGAAGGAAGGTGATCTCAGATCAGATGTGTATATATGAGACTGTATGTGTGTGAGAGTAAAGGAAGATGATCTCAGATCAGATGTGTATATATGAGACTGTATGTGTGTGAGAGTGAAGGTAGATGATCTCAGATCAGATGTGTATATATGAGACTGTATGTGTGTGAGAGTGAAGGTAGATGATCTCAGATCAGATGTGTATATATGAGACTGTATGTGTGTGAGAGTAAAGGAAGATGATCTCAGATCAGATGTGTATATATGAGACTGTATGTGAGTGAGAGTGAAGGAAGATGATCTCAGATCAGATGTGTATATATGAGACTGTATGTGAGTGAGAGTGAAGGAAGGTGATCTCAGATCAGATGTGTATATATGAGACTGTATGTGTGTGAGAGTAAAGGAAGATGATCTCAGATCAGATGTGTATATATGAGACTGTATGTGTGTGAGAGTGAAGGGAGATGATCTCAGATCAGATGTGTATATATGAGACTGTATGTGTGTGAGAGTGAAGGAAGATGATCTCAGATCAGATGTGTATATATGAGACTCTATGTGTGTGAGAGTGAAGGGAGATGATCTCAGATCAGATGTGTATATATGAGACTGTATGTGTGTGAGAGTTTAGGAAGATGATCTCAGATCAGATGTGTATATATGAGACTGTATGTGTGTGAGAGTGAAGGTAGATGATCTCAGATCAGATGTGTATATATGAGACTATGTGTGTGAGAGTGAAGGAAGGTGATCTCAGATCAGATGTGTATATATGAGACTGTATGTGTGTGAGAGTGAAGGAAGATGATCTCAGATCAGATGTGTATATATGAGACTGTATGTGTGTGTGAGAGTTTAGGAAGATGATCTCAGATCAGATGTGTATATATGAGACTGTATGTGTGTGAGAGTGAAGGAAGATGATCTCAGATCAGATGTGTATATATGAGACTGTATGTGTGTGAGAGTGAAGGTAGATGATCTCAGATCAGATGTGTATATATGAGACTGTATGTGTGTGAGAGTGAAGGAAGATGATCTCAGATCAGATGTGTATATATGAGACTGTATGTGTGTGAGAGTGAAGGAAGATCTCAGATCAGATGTATGTGTGAATGAATCTGTGCTTCAGTTCATATGAAGGTCACAGAGAGATGGAGACAGATTGTAAACATAAGCAAAGCTCTTTCTCTCTTTCAGCTTCTTCCTCTCTCTCTCTCTCCCCCCCCTCTCTCTCTCTATCTCTCTCTCTCTCTCTCTCTCTCCCCCTTTCTCTCTGTCTGTATCCCTCCCTCTCACTCTCTCCCTCTCTCTATCTCTCTATATATCTTCCTCTCTATATCCCTCTGTGTCTATCCCTCCCTCTCTCTACCTTTCTCTATCTCTCTCCCTCGGTCTCTATCCCTCCCTCTCTCTCCCTCTCTCTATCTCTCTCTCTTCCTGGCTCTCTCTGTCTTTATCCCTCCCTCTCTCTCCCTCTGTCTGTCTTTCTCCCCCTCTGCCTCTCTCTCCCTCTCTCTGTCTCTCTCTCTACTCATCTTCTCTCTTTGTCCCTTTTTACTGTCTCTCTCTCTCTCTCTCTCTCTCTCTCTCTCTCTCTCTCTCTTTCTCTTTATCTCTACCTCTCTCTCTCCCACTGTATCTCTTTCTCTCTATTTCTATCTCTCTCTGTCTATATCCATCTCTCTCTCTCTCTATCTCTATTTCTTTCTCTCTACCTCTCTCTGTCTTCCTCTGTCTCTCTCTCCCTCTCTTTCTCTTACTGACCCTCTCTCTCTCTCCCTCTCTCTATCTCTATCTCTATCTCTATCTCTATCTCTATTTCTTTCTCTCTACCTCTCTCTGTCTTCCTCTTTCTCTCTCTCCCTCTCTTTCTCTTACTGTCCCTCTCTCTCTCTTCCTCTCTCTATCTCTTTCTCTCTCTCTTTCTCTCTGCCTCTATCCATCTCTCTCCCTCTCTATCTCTATCTATACCTCTCTCCCTCTCTCCCTCTCTCTATCTCTATCGCTTTCTCATTCTCTCTCTATCTCTACCTCTCTCTCTCTGTCTTCCTCTCTCTCTCTCTCTCTCTCTCTCTCTCTCTCTCTCTCTCTCTCTCTCTCTCTCTCTCTCTCAGCAGAGGGGATTATCTTGACTCTTCCTGACACTTCTGCCTTCTGAAATGAATCCTCAGCTCACTGAATCCAACAGAGTGGTCACTGTGTAACATGCGCACTCTCCTCCTCTAACCCCACCCCCCCACCCCCCCGTCCCCCCGTTGCGGCCGCTGTGCTCAAGTGCTCCCCAGACGCGCTCTCGCCGGCGTGGGAGAATAAAATGCATGGCTTTAAAGCACTGGGGGCTTTTACAGCAGCCAGTGCGGCAGCGGCGTGTAACTCACTCGGATGGATTGTACAGCGTGGGGGGCGGAGACAGCTCTCCTCGCTGACTGCCTCAGCCTGCCTCAGCCTGCCTCAGCCCTGGCTGCAGCCGGTGGCCTTTGATCGCGGGAAGCCGTCACGGCGGAGTAGCTGATGTGGGACTCGTTGTAAACTGCGGCACATGCTAAGAGGAGCTCGTGCGATAGGCACTCCCCCGCGCTGTCTTTGCTGCTGGTTTTTTTTAAAGCCGCATCGATCGCCGTGCCGACGGCTGCCACCGCGGAGCAAATCAAACACTCCTAATAAAGCTGGATTAAAGTGTACGTGCACTAAGGTACAGAACTCCGCCTCAGCGACTTCAGAGCCTCAGAGCCGTGTTAGACAAGCTGTGATGTAAACAATGTCACCTTAGAACAATAGCACTGCTAATAATGCAGTAATGTAAATACACAGGCCTTAAGGTGCAGTTCACATAAACACACACAAATAAATAAATAAATAAATAAACACACATCTGCAACGTTAAGGTAACGTTAAGATAAAAGTTTGGTCTACCATTCGAATGTGCTAGTCAGTTTCAGGTAATCCGGTGTGGGTAATAACTGCAAAGCCACTAATGGGGGAAAAGAAGCTGTACGTGTGTTCAGAATAGGGCTGGACGATATGGACCAAAAGTAATATCTTGATATTTTTAGCTGAATGGCGAGATACGATATATATCTCTCGATAATTTTTTCTCGTAAGGCACTTCTGCATCAAAGCTACACGTCCCAACTGTCACACAGCCACTTGTGGGAAACGGATACAAATCTGTAAAAATACAAAAACGTATGTATTTAACAGAAGTCAGTCTCATACTATAACACAATCTTTTTTTTAACCTTTTTATTTGGATCGAGTTCCAACAATGAGCCTCTTTGTGCTGCTTTATTAAGAACAAAACATTAGCGTTACTTATGCTTAAACGATAAAACTATGTAATCCTTAAATAAAAAAATAAAACTGGTTACTGCTCTGTGGCGTTCTGCTCCAGTGAAAGGAGCTGCTTCTCCGTGAAATCAATACTCAAGTAACTGTTAGTTAATATCATACTTACAGAACACGAGCGATACCTAACAGCATTACAGGTATACGCTGACTGAATGTTAGCCATGTGGCTAGCTAACTAGCTAATACGTGCTGCCGTTGTGCTAACGTTATCATAACTGCCCTTCGGCGCTAACAGACGCAGTTGCGATAGCCAGCCCTATCTTTCGACTGGCATCCTCTTTAATAGCTTCTTTCGTGTGTTCGTCCGTCTCCATGCTGTCGCTGCCTGCGTTTACGAGTGAAGCGGTGGTGAGGGGTGAGGGAGGGGTGAGTTTGTAAGGGAGAGGGGCGGGGCAGTGTGAAGAGAGAGGCGAACTGGTGGATCTACAAGTGTAATTGCAGCACAACTCAGACTATATCGATATAAACAATATTATTGTCTCGTCTTAACAACCACCTGGGAGACACTGGTTTTCTTCTATCCTTCCACTGTGAGAAGACAACTACATGTCTTTAAGGACGTGTAGCTGTCACGAAGCTCCTCACTGAGACAAGAAGGTGGACACACAGTGTGCTTCTTTGGTATTTATATATATATATATATATATATATATATATATATATTATCAGCTCCACTGACCATATAGGAGCTCCACTTACAGACTGTAGTGGAGACCAGCACAACACACACTAACACACCACCACCATGTCAGTGTCACTGCAGTGTTGAGAATGTCCCACCTCCCTAATAGTATCTGCTCTGTGGTGGTCCTGTGGGGGTCCTGATTATTAAAGAACAGAGTAATAAAGTATACAATTACAGTCTGTAAGTGGAGCTCCTGTATGGTCAGTGGAGCTGATACAGTGAGTGTAGATACTAGGAGGAGTTCTGTGTGGAGTGTGTATGTTCTCCCCGTGCTTGAGTGGGTTTCCTCCGGGTCCTCCTGTCCATGGTGTACCCCACCTTCGCCCATTGACTCTACTCTACTCAATGGAACCAGAGTGGAGTCCATTAACCAGAAGATTCTGATACAGTGTTCCCGGCAGCTGCTTCATTCAGACAAAGATATCTTTGTTTATCTTTGCACAGCGACGACGTGACTCATCGATCCTGCTGTTCTCCGTCCACCCTCCGTTCAGCAGGCGCCCCCCCCGCGCTAGAGCCCCCTCATATTTCCCACGGCTCGCGGGAAGCAGCGCTCCGTCAGCAGCGGGGCTACATTAAGAGGCTATGTAAAAATTAACTAGCGTAATGAGAAGATAAGTGACTTATAGGTGGGCCACTCATCGGATTCATTAAAGGCTGGTCTTTACGAGCATCGATCATGAGACGAGCAGCCGAGAGCGGGCTCTCCTGCTTTATGAAGCGTGGATTGTCACCTTGTTCCAATTATCCGTTACCTTTGACAGCCGGTAAGTGTGCAGGCATTACTAAAAGGACGAGGCCTCGTAATTAGCGCGCCACAGCGGGGAGGGAATGTGAACTTGGGGCCAATCAGAGGCTTCCCCGGGCCCATTATTCACCTCGCAAGCCTTTTCTTTTATACCTTGTTACGGCTCCTCGCTGAATTAGTGCATAGTAATGAAGATATCCGTAATTAGATGTTTTGGCGGTGATTGATTTTACTTTTAGCAGCTGCTTCGCCGCCGCTTCGGGGGTTTAGCGGGGCCGGGCTTCTCGGCTCCAACCAGAAAGCCTACGTGGAGGAACTCGGGCATGCATGCGTATATTGTGTTAGCAAATGAGTCTGTCCTTGCCTCGGCCCCGCGCTCGCTGCCTTAGCATGCATTGGCATATGCCCAAGGCTCCATATGGGCGCTTTGTAGCAGTAATAAATGGATGGTATCTGGTCTGAGGAGATCAATGCGGGTTTGCATTTAGATGACAGAGCAGAGGTCAGTACGAAGAGACTCCGATAAACATCAGCTTCATCCTTCACCGCGTGGCCCGTGCGCTGAACTCTCGATATAATTACCATGTTCTTTTTCCATAATGAAAATTCATACCAGACTGGAGGCCCACGTTTCCAGCACTGCCGCAGCCCTCTCTCTTCTTGGGGGGACCCTGTTTGCTAGGCTTTGGTAAACAACAGGACCAAACCTGTGGTCAGTGTGAAAGAGTTGCGCCATCATGGAAGATTGGACCATCCATCCATCCATTATCTGCCGCTTTATCCCACTAGTCAGGGTCAAGGGAGGCTGGAGCCAATCCCAGCCAGTTCATCACATGGCCAACATTCATTCACACACTCACACCTACGGACAGTTAAGATCGACCAATCAATCCTAACATGCCTGTGTTTGGACTGTGGGAGGAAACTGGAGTATTCAAACACGGAGAGAACATACACACTCCACACAGAACCACCCGGACCGGGAATCCAACCCAGATCATCTTACTGTGAGGAGACAGTGTTAACCACTACACCACCATACTGACCACTACACCACCGTACTAACCACTACACCATCATACTAACCACTACACCACCATACTAACCACTACACCACCATACTAACCACTACACCACCATACTAACCACTACACCATCATACTAACCACTACACCATCATACTAACCACTACACCACCATACTAACCACTACACCATCATACTAACCACTACACCACCATACTGACCACTACACCACCATACTAACCACTACACCACCATACTAACCACTACACCATCATACTAACCACTACACCACCATACTGACCACTACACCACCATACTAACCACTACACCACCATACTGACCACTACA
This sequence comes from Megaleporinus macrocephalus, assembly GCA_021613375.1. Classification (NCBI taxonomy): domain Eukaryota; kingdom Metazoa; phylum Chordata; class Actinopteri; order Characiformes; family Anostomidae; genus Megaleporinus; species Megaleporinus macrocephalus. The sequence goes on along the minus strand of CM038725.1, from coordinate 32,774,213 downwards.
CCACCGTACTAACCACTACACCATCATACTAACCACTACACCACCATACTAACCACTACACCATCATACTAACCACTACACCACCATACTAACCACTACACCACCATACTAACCACTACACCACCATACTGACCACTACACCACCATACTAACCACTACACCACCGTACTAACCACTACACCACCGTACTAACCACTACACCACCATACTAACCACTACACCACCATACTAACCACTACACCACCGTACTAACCACTACACCACCATACTAACCACTACACCACCGTACTGACCACTACACCACCGTACTAACCACTACACCACCATACTGACCACAACACCACCGTACTAACCTCTACACCACCGTACTAACCACTACACCACCGTACTAAACACTACACCACCATACTAACCACTACACCACCGTACTAACCACTACACCACCGTACTAACCACTACACCACCATACTAACCACTACACCACCATGCTGACCACTACACCACCGTACTAACCACTACACCACCGTACTAACCACTACACCACCGTACTAACCTCTACACCACCGTACTAACCACTACACCACCGTACTGACCACTACACCACCGTACTAACCACTACACCACCGTACTGACCACTACACCACCGTACTAACCACTACACCACCATACTGACCACTACACCACCATACTAACCACTACACCACCATACTAACCACTACACCATCATACTAACCACTACACCACCATACTAACCACTACACCACCGTACTAACCACTACACCACCATACTAACCACTACACCCCCATACTAACCACTACACCACCGTACTAACCACTACACCACCGTACTAACCACTACACCACCGTACTAACCACTACACCACCGTACTAACCTCTACACCACCGTACTAACCACTACACCACCGTACTAACCACTACACCACCGTACTGACCACTACACCACCGTACTAACCACTACACCACCATACTGACCACTACACCACCATACTAACCACTACACCACCGTACTAACCACTACACCACCATACTAACCACTACACCACCGTACTAACCACTACACCACCATACTAACCACTACACCACCGTACTAACCACTACACCACCGTACTAACCACTACACCACCATACTAACCACTACACCACCATACTAAACACTACACCACCATACTAACCACTACACCACCGTACTAACCACTACACCACCGTACTAACCACTACACCACCATACTAACCACTACACCACCATACTAAACACTACACCACCATACTAACCACTACACCACCGTACTAACCACTACACCACCATACTAACCACTACACCACCGTACTAACCACTACACCACTGTACTAACCATTACACCACCGTACTAACCACTACACCACCGTACTAACCACTACACCACCATACTAACCACTACACCACCATACTAACCACTACACCACCATACTAACAACTACACCACCATACTAACAACTACACCACCATACTAACCACTACACCACCATACTAACAACTACACCACCATACTAACAACTACACCACCATGCCACTGGAAGGTTAGACCAGCCTAAGTAAAACCAAAGAAGTTCAATTCATAGTATATACTAGAGATGGAAAGGTCGGTTGATTTTTAATAAAAGTATGTGATTGGTGATCGGCCAATATTTCTCCAATTTAGCCGATCCTGAGAGCCGATCGATGGCGTTAAACAAATGAACTTAATTTCTTTATTTACAACTAGCGTTTCGTTGAAACCCCCTCCATGAAACCCCCTCTGGCAAGGTCCCTGCAATTCCTTTCTGAACCACTAGGTGGAAATACATATTGTTTCATTTTCCACATTTTCCAACAGTTTATGGCATTTACGGCATGTGCTGGTAGAAAACATGTCGTCCGTCTGGCAGTTGTTTACCGTATGTGAAGCAGACTCATCCAGGAAGTCCTGTAAAAGTTGTTAAATCATCGTGTCTCGTTGGGGAACCAAGACAAAGACATTAAAAACTCATTTAACGATTACAGATTGTCGTTTAAATGCGTTTAATGACTGTAGTTTTTACTGCATTTATTTAATTATCTTTTTTAGTTTTAAATTAAGGGTCTAAATGTAATGTACTTTGTTTATTTACTGATAATTTAGTTTAAAATATTATACTGTTTCATATGAGCTCGTTAAAAATGGTAATAAACCAGTTTAGACCATGTTTCATGACTTGCTTGTGCTAATAACTACATGTAGCCCTGCTGTGGCATATAGCCCCGCCCTCTATCGGTATCGGCTATCGGCCAATCGGCCTCAGAAACGCTGATCGGTCCATCTCTAGTATATACCCAGGACACTTTACCTCAGCAGGGTAGAGTACTAAGTAAACAGTTATGAAGAGATTGTGGTAATGTGTCCCACAGTTTGGGGGGCCATGACACTTGAAGCACTTCCCACCCAACAGTAACCAATCTAAATTTTGATTAAGTGAGCCGTTGCTGGGCCGTGTGGAGATGTGTATGTTAGCAGGAGGGGTTTAAACTGGGGGGAAGCTTGACAGGTAGCCAGTGTAGCTGTAATAGAATTGGGGTGAACTGATTTTAATGAACTGATTTAATAGATTTTAATCGATCAATTGTTTTGCTGTTTGAAGGCAGACGCTTCGCAGAGTCGTAAACAAGGTGTAGCGTGAAACTCATGTAGGGCTGCATCGTTCGGCTGGACCACAGGTCAGTGGTGGGGGGCATGATACAACACCTCCTCCAGCTCTCTAGTGATTCTTTGGCGTGTTGTTATAGAGTATCCATGTCTTTTACAATAAACATTGCTATCCATGTCCTTTACAATAAACATTGCTATCCATGTCCTTTACAATAAACATTGCTATCCATGTCCTTTACCATAAACATTGCTATCCATGTCCTTTACCATAAACATTGCTATCCATGTCCTTTACCATAAACATTGCTATCCATGTCCTTTACCATAAACATTGCTATCCATGTCCTTTACAATAAACATTGCTATCCATGTCCTTTACAATAAACATTGCTATCCATGTCCTTTACCATAAACATTCCTATCCATGTCCTTTACCATAAACATTGCTATCCATGTCCTTTACCATAAACATTGCTATCCATGTCCTTTACAATAAACATTGCTATCCATGTCTTTTACAATAAACATTGCTATCCATGTCTTTTACAATAAACATTGCTATCCATGTCCTTTACCATAAACATTCCTATCCATGTCCTTTACCATAAACATTGCTATCCATGTCCTTTACCATAAACATTGCTATCCATGTCTTTTACAATAAACATTGCTATCCATGTCCTTTACCATAAACATTGCTATCCATGTCCTTTACCATAAACATTGCTATCCATGTCCTTTACAATAAACATTGCTATCCATGTCCTTTACCATAAACATTGCTATCCATGTCCTTTACCATAAACATTGCTATCCATGTCCTTTACCATAAACATTGCTATCCATGTCCTTTACAATAAACATTGCTATCCATGTCCTTTACAATAAACATTGCTATCCATGTCCTTTACCATAAACATTGCTATCCATGTCCTTTACCATAAACATTGCTATCCATGTCCTTTACAATAAACATTGCTATCCATGTCCTTTACCATAAACATTGCTATCCATGTCCTTTACCATAAACATTGCTATCCATGTCCTTTACCATAAACATTGCTATCCATGTCCTTTACAATAAACATTGCTATCCATGTCTTTTACAATAAACATTGCTATCCATGTCCTTTACAATAAACATTGCTATCCATGTCCTTTACAATAAACATTGCTATCCATGTCTTTTACAATAAACATTGCTATCCATGTCCTTTACAATAAACATTGCTATCCATGTCTTTTACAATAAACATTGCTATCCATGTCCTTTACCATAAACATTGCTATCCATGTCTTTTACCATAAACATTGCTATCCATGTCCTTTACCATAAACATTGCTATCCATGTCTTTTACCATAAACATTGCTATCCATGTCCTTTACAATAAACATTGCTATCCATGTCCTTTACAATAAACATTGCTATCCATGTCCTTTACAATAAACATTGCTATCCATGTCCTTTACAGTAAACATTGCTATCCATGTCTTTATGTGTGTCTATGGCTAGCGCACGGAGGGGGAGGGCGAGGGATCACTCTATACTATGGAAGCCCAAAGGTTGGTGTCGGAAGTTCAAACTGAGAGAAAACCGATTTTCATGAAAACACATGGTTCGTAGCTCTACATTGGAATTAATCGATAAAATCGATTTATCGGCCAGCTCTAGCAAGTGAGTATTCTAGCGAGTACTGTAGAAGACGGATGGTTCCGTGAAGAAGGTATTACAGTGACCTAATCGGGAGGATACTAAAACTTAAACCAGACTTTCAGTGTCTTTCACGAAGAGCGAGTGTTTCAATCAGAGCCTCGATATGATGTAGGTTGAAGGTTCTACAGTGGCGCCATCTACGTTAAGCGAGACCCTCACCAGCTAAGCCTTTCCATGGTGAAAGAAGTGGGCCTAGAAGTCTAGAAGCTCCAATCTCTACCAGACTCCAAATTCAGACGCCAAACAAACGAATGCACTTTTAAGAAGCGCTGGTACGAGGGTGGGGGAAGCAGCACAGTTTGATAAAGCCGCGGCGAAGGGAGTGGGAGCAGACTTTGTTTGATCATGTTTAATTCATGGCGAGGGGGAGTTAAGGTGAAGGAAAGTTTAAAGCTCTGCTCGCAGCAGCAGACAGAAGAATGCAAAGTGATTCCAGGTTATTCCTTCACTCCTCTGTTTAGTGAGAGAGAGAGTGAGAGAGAGATGGAGAGTGAGCGTTGATGATTTGATATGGTGATAGAGAATCGGGCACAGTTCTGTTTTTCTCATCGCTGCTTTGTGACGGAGTGTGTCGGCCAATCAGGCTGTTTATCCTCAGAGGGAGCCGCCGGAGGAAAAACAAGGCGGAACCGTGCGGCGGGGGGGTGGCCGGGTTTTGGAGGGGGTTGGGAAGGGGGGTGGATAGAAAGAAGCCTCGACGTACAAAAGAGACTCGTTGCAGCGCTCCACGGTACACGGGCATCAGATTCGCTTTAACCACTTAAGCACGGGGACATGCAGCCCGCAAATGAGTAGCTGCCACTCAGGTGCCTTCGAAAACACGCAGCCGCAGCGAGGAAGCGAGTCGTCTGTCGAGAATGAGGTGCGCAGAGAGGTGCGGGCGCTCGGCAAGAAAATGAATTTTGTCCGCAGGTCGCGCCCCCACCCGCTTCCTCCCTTTCTCCCGGTACCTTGGCTGGGAGTAGATCGTAGCAATCTCGCTCGACTAGTGAAACAATTTTCAGATTGTCATTCACCGGGGCCTCGCGCGAGGTCACGTCCGGCTTTCTCTCGCGCTTGCTCATTTGCCGGCGACGTATGTAGGATACCCGGCGACTCGAGACCATATAAAAAGGAACCCGGCTGTATTAGATTTGTGACTCGAAAACAATAAAGAAAAAAGAAGAAGAGGAAGAGCGTCCAAGAGCAGCACTTCTAGGAAAAGAAGTTACTCAAAGGTACTCCAAGGGCACAGGAGCTCCGAGTCCTGGCACAGTCCCCGATGCCTACCATCTGCCGCCGAGTGGTGTCTGCCACTCGATCCCAGACTAGAAAAGCTGTGGTACGAGTGCAGCGGTGCTTTTTTTTCCCGCTCAGTCACATGTAAATTGACCGGCGTCTTCCTCCTCCTGGCTTTATAATAAAGGAGGCCTTCTGTGAATCAGATCAGCTCCGGGATGAATAATAATGACTTCCAAATGTGTTTAGAGCCAACAAATCAAAGGCGCTGCTGCTTATTACTCACAGGGATTTCTCTACATGGAGTGTTTGTCTAATCCACTGTGAAGGAAGAAAGGCAGCGGCGGGGGACGCTGTTCCTCAGACGGCGCCAACAGCCCAACAAAGCCTCTGGAATCAAAACCTCAGGCTCACCCAATCTAAGTGAGAACGTACCTCACAGGTGACTTGCCACCCAGAGCGAACGTGCAAGGCTTTCATGCTGACATGTAGTCTCGGAAGACGTACACGTGGGTGACAACTTGTTAACCTGTCGGCGCTGGATTGCGACAGGATCCAAGGCAAGTGAGCACGTTCCCCCCAGTCCATCTTCTTTTAAGATCCAGAGAAAAGAGGCAACAGGAGAAAAGAGGTAGCAAGTGAAAGGCTGCCGGTAATCGATTTAATGGGGATTGAAGCAAGTTGGAGGGCTGAGAATCATGTGTTCCTATGAGGATTCTGGGAAATGGAGACCTCTGAGCCTGAGGGATGCCTGATATATATCTTGTGGAAGTTATATGTTGACTGGACCAATAGAAATGCTCCAAGACTTACATGCTTACATTAACTAACATTGGAAAACCCACCCCTACAACCCACCCCTCGTCTTTTAACGTCCGGAGAAGAAAACGAGGAAGCAAGTCAAAGGCTAACCGTTGTTTAGATTTGTTACTTGATGCACGAAATCGATTTATTGGAACCACTTTCCAAGATATCAACTGAAGATCACCAGTTAGCGGTGATTGAAGCAAGTTGGAGGACTGAGAATCATGTGATCACCCTGGGGTTTCTAGGAAATGGTCAATAGAGACTTCTGAGCCTGAGGGGTACGTGACATATATATCATGTGGAGGTTTCATGTTGAATAGACCAATATCACTTGGAATAAAACCTTCTTACATTAACTCACATTGGAAAACCCACCCCTACAAATCTGGTCCATGGTCTTTTAACGTCTGGAGAGAAGAGGTAACAAGAGAAACGAGGTAGCAAGTGAAAGGCTGCCGGTAACCGTTGTTTAGATTTGTCTCTTGATGAACCAAATTGATTTAATGGAACCATCTTCCAAGATAGAGAGTGGTGATTGAAGCAAGTTGGAGGGCTGAGAATCATGTGTTCACATGAGGATTCTGGGAAATGGAGCCTGAGGGATGCCTGATATATATCTTGTGGAAGTTTTATGTTGAATGGACCAATAGAAATGGTCCATAGAGACTTCTGAGCCTGAGGGGTACGTGACATATATATCATGTGGAGGTTTCATGTTGAATAGACCAATATCACTTGGAATAAAACCTTCTTACATTAACTTACATTGGAAAACCCACCCCTACAAATCTGGTCCATGGTCTTTTAAGGTCCAGAGAAAAGCAGGTAACAAGAGAAACGAGGTCTCTTGATGCACCAAATTGTTTTAATGGAACCACTTTCCAAGATATCAACTGAAGATCCCACTGCAGAGTGGCTCAAATCCAAACACACCCAATCAGACATTTTCAATTCCAGTTTTCTGGCCAAGGAAAAATATACATCTCCATTTTTCTCAATTTTCATGTTTTTGACCACGACAGCTGCTCTTTATATATAGTGACGCTCACGGTTAAGAAAAAAGTAGCGATGGGCAAATGATACCGAGGCTTCGGCGCTGGTGTCCAGGAGAGATCCTGGATGTCGTTTATCGAGGCTTGCTTCCTTAAGGCCGAACAACGTCACTGATGACCTCCAAAGCCTCGCTGGTTCAAGAAATGGTTTGAGTAGCGGCGTGATTTATTGTTTCTTAATAAAAATCGATAAAGTCACCATCGACCCACAATCACGGTCCCATCTCTTGAAAGCACCGCAACGGGTTTAACATAACCATCTCACATCCTATTGGATTTATTTACTGTTTTTGAACCAGCGGTCTGGAAAGCTTCAAGGCTTTATGATGCTTCATCTGGCCATCACTAGAAATCATAATCCGAAGACATGGTCAAACAACAGGCAACGGTCAAATCTAATAAAGACGAGCAACACAAATAAACAAACATAACCAGGCAACCAAAGTCCAAAGAGCGAAGGCTTCAATCACTCTAGGATCGAGGATACCTCACCAAGGACTAGACTAAAAGCTTTGGCTTTATACCAAACCAGTTATCTCAGAACAGGTATAACCAGTTAGTACTCCAGCGACAGGTGATTGAAGCAAGCTGGAGGACTGATAATCATGGCAAATGGAGTCCCTAGAGACCTCTAAGCCTGAGGGATGCGTGATATATATATCCTGTATATAATATATATATATATATATATATATATAAACCTCCTTACATTAAAAGTAATGGCTTCATTCTGTTCTGTGAAGTTACTGTTTTAGAGATACTCGGCTTTCTTTGGACAACGACGGTATTGAAGCCGACTTAGCCTGAACAACCAGTCCAGCCTTGACGTTCGCGATAGTTTCCTGCTGCCCAAGTGCTTCTCAGATGTTTGGTGTTTGAAGGCATTTTAACCAAACACGGCCGCAGCACCGAAGAAAGTCTGAAAGCAAAGTTTAAAGAAACCAAGCAAAGCGAACAAGTGTCAGCGGCCAAATAACGAGCCCTCTTTACAGTGAGCTTCAACGTGTTCTCGTCAAGCTTCCCAGCTGCCAAGGACTGTTTACCTCTGGAGGAGCGTGCCACGTAAATCAAGTGTCCTTTTGAGCATGCGGGTCAGTTGAGGAGCTGAGCTGGTCAGACTGATGACAGATATACAGGGGTTGGACAATGAAACTGAAACACCTGTCAAAGAGGACAAACTGTTGGTGCACGTCTTGCTGGCGCATCTGTGACCAAGACAGCAAGTCTTTGTGATGCATCAAGAGCCACGGTATCCAGGGTAACGTCAGCAGACCACCAAGAAGGACCAACCACATCCAACAGGATTAACTGTGGACGCAAGAGTGATCATGCAGTGATGGTTTGGGCTGCCATATCATGGAATTCCCTTGGCCCAATACTTGTGCTAGATGGGCGCGTCACTGCCAAGAACTACCGAACCATTCTGGAGGACCATGTGCATCCAATGGTTCAAACATTGTATCATGAAGACGGTGCACCAATGCCCCAATACACACAGCAGGACTGGTGAAAGATTGGTTTGATGAACATGAAAGTGAGGTTGAACATCTCCCATGACCTGCACAGTCACCAGATCTAAATATTATTGAGCCACTTTGGGGTGTTTTGGAGGAGCGAGTCAGGAAACGTTCTCCTCCACCAGCATCACGTAGTGACCTGATCGCTGTCCTGCAAGAAGAATGGCTTAAAATCCCTCTGATTATTGTGGTCTAAAACCAGGTGCTTCAGTTTCATTGTCCACCAACCCCTGTAGATCACAGAGTGTGAACAGCTTGAACACTGGATTTGGTTCTAAAGTCAGATGTGTGCCACCTGTTTGCCATCGGATGTACATGGTAAATGTTTAATCTACCATGCGATGGACTGGTGGCCTGTCCATGGTGTATCCCGCCGCCGCCTGTTGACGATGGGACTAGTCTCCAACCCCCTGGTGACCTTGACTAGCGGGGTAAAGCAGAAGATAATGTTTAAATGGATGTTTAATCTAACCAAGGCTGACAGGACTGGTTCTCGGTGGTGAGAACATGTTAACCGCATTGCTGTGGATACCCGCTATCCTCTTCGTAGGCCTGTCCGCTGGGCAATGTTGGTGAACGCGCCTTCACCCCTACTTTGACACATTGAATTGGATTTGAAATGTCACTCTCGCTTTGTTCCCATCTTCGTTCGTCCCCGGTCGTGTATTCGCGGTAGAGTTTTTGACGTGTGACTGACAATGTGAGCAAATTCGGTTCAAGGATGCCCTCCTCGTTCTCAACGCTGGCACACGCACATGTCTTGTTTTGAAACACCGCCGTGGCTTCAATGAGGATTCCCACCAGTAATTGGCTCGTACCGTCCGGGTAACTCGAGTCGAGTCGACTCGTCTGACTTGTTATTTTGCCCAGAGTTCTCGGCACTCTCCGGGAAAGATCCCAGCAGACCCAGAGAACCAGATTAGAATATTATAGCGTTTTTAATGTCTACTTTAAAAGAGCTCTATTGTGGTTTGTAATAAAATGACTAACGTGGAATATAAACCAACGAAAGCCATGGGGATGAGTAATGCCGTGCCTGACTGGAATGCCGTGAAGCTCAGGAAGTAGCAGCAAAGAGCTTAAAATGGTTAAAATTTTATTATTTTTATCCACAATTCTTCCCCCTTTGAGACCGGGACGGTGGAAAGGCAGATCAGGGAGAAGACTAACACAACACCCTGAATTATTTAGAGGAAACTTAGTGCTATATGGCTTGAACTTTGAAATCCAAGCCAACATTATCCATTTTAGATCCGATTTTGTAGCCTCCTCGCCACTCAGGGGACGCCGCATGGCGCTCTCGTGATATTCCAGGTCTCCTGACAGTTCCCCCCGCTCTGTACGTCTGGAGATAAAGCAGAACTGTGAAAGCAGGTAGCGAGAGAAACGTGGGATCTTCTGAAGCTTGGATTTGAAAGTCAGCTTCTGTTTACGACTTCTGAGCTTTTCCTGCGATGCCATTTCGCTCTTTGGTCAGGAAAAGAGCAGCGGCGTCACACTTCACTCAGAAGCAGAACGTTCGTGGGGTTTGATGGCCCACTGAGAAGATCCTTGATGGAAATGCAGAGTTTGACATTTCCTGCTCTTCGGGGACCGAGCGGGTCTCCAGGTTTCGGGATGATAGGGGGCATGAAACGTGGTGTTTTTTCAAGGTACCGATTGTCATGCGCAAGACCACCTCAATGTCAGTATGACTGCAACAGGCTTGGAAGCCCCTGCTTCGAGGGGGCTACTCATTAAAACATTGCTTTCAGACCGTTGTGGACCACCCGAGATGCCCGTGGTCCGGTGACTCGTGTGTCGCGCCGTTTGATGTTTCACACTTGGGGCCCGGCGAGCTAGAGCGAAGCAGAGCATGGCAGCGAAAGAGGTGGCGGAGCCTCCATGGTCCCCAGCCGTCTGTACTCATTAGGGCCGGCCGAGGCGGAGGGGCTTTAAACAGTCAGTCGGAGGTCAGAGGAAAAGGATGCGCAGTGTGGCGGCCGGCCAGGGCAGCGGTAGGCAGGGAACATGCTGTGCTGAACTGAAAGTTTGGGTTTTATTATTTTTCCTCCCGTGTCGCCCACCACTTTCCGAGCCTCAGAGTTTTAGCCGAGTTGCGCTGGAGAGATGGAGAAACTTTCCAAGGAAGAAGTGGAAACATTAGCATAAGCAGTCCACCATCTCCTTCCAGACCTGCTTTCAGTCCACGAAGGAAAATACTGAAATAAGTTCAGTCTTAGAAGCTGGTTTAGTGTTTACTGCTAGTGATGTTGAGGTTCTAGACTCAGTCAAGTGTTCTGAGATGTCACGCCCTACCTTGTTCTCCCTGTCTATGTCCTTGTTTACGTTCCCTTATCTTCCACATGTGCGTCTGTGTATGTTTTGATCACGTGCTCCTTGTCTCCGCCCCTCACCTGTCTCTAGTCTCTAGTCTTGTCTCTTTGTGTTTGTGGTCCATTGATGTTTATGCTGTTCTTGTTTGTATTTCATGTTTGTTTATGTACTTTGTTTTTAGTGTTTGGTTTCATTCTTATTAAGTTTATCAAGTTTAAGTGTGTGTCCACCTTCCCATCACCTTCTCCTCATCTTCGCCACGACCCCCCATGACATGAGAACACCAGCAGCTTCTTTGTCTACACGTCCTTTGGCATATTCGGGCTAAACATTGATTAATATCGATGGACACTAGGGGTGGGCGATATGGCGCTACAATAATATCAAGATATTTCATGGTATTTTTGTGATAACGTTGAGTTAAAAAAAAATATTTCAAGAATACACTACTGCAACAAAATGAAAATTAATTTAATTATTGTATACGATATGATATGGCACACCCCTAACTGAGATATTAAAAAATATAAGAATTTTCATCAGACTGTAACAGAAGTCAATGATCCAGAATGTCACGATACTAAATAATGCACTCCAGATATCTCCATATATCCAGGACTGAAGTAAAGTGAATGTTTCTTTTGCTAAAAACAGTAAAAGTAGTACCTGATGTGATAATTAGAGATGGGTGATATGATACGATACAATATTTCAGGGTATAATATTTGTTTACGATATTCAAAAAGTTGCCGATATTATTGTGTACGATAAGATATGGCACACCCCTAGTGGACACTGATGAATCATCTCTACTCTATGAGTCTGAAGGATTGATTCATCAATGTCCATCAATTCAGTCAACCATATTGACCAATTGGTCGCCCAAATATCTATATTTCTCCAACTCAGACGTTCCTGAGATCTGATCAGTGATAAAAAAAAAACATGTTTCATATTTCAGAAGTAAGAATTGATGCAGTCCTCTGTGAGGCTCTTGATTGCAGTTCCTAGCATGTATTCGCCATCCATGGTCTTCTATCCAGACACTCTGCTGTGAGGCAACGCTCTTCAGTGGTCCAAACAGTCAACCCTGAATCCCTCAATCGGTCTTGGCTATCAACCAACCGTGCCCCAAAAACACTAATTGGTTCATAGCATTGCGGCATCTTTTCACAGTGGAAGCATGAACAGAAACACCTAAAGCTTGGAGCTTGATGTTCTCTCGTAGTCTACAAGGTCTTGCGGGTGGTTGTTAGGATTTTTTGAAATCCAGTTTTGGAAACCTTCTCTTTCTTTGCACTGGTGAATAACCTCACGTCCGATCTTCTCAGCGAAGTCTTCTGAAAAGGAAAATAAAGGAAAGGTCATCGTTGAGCTGTACACTGAGATGGTTACTTGAAGTTGGAAATGAATGAGTATTTAGTAGCTCTACGTTATTAAACGTTATTCGAAGTTAAAAGCAACCCCAGCTCTGGAGAAGATCTCTGTAGGGGCCCTAATTATTTAGCAGTCACTGTTTTTGTTTTTTGTTTTTTTTTTGCAAATGCGGCACGGCCGTTCGCTTATTTATCCACTTAACGTCACAACTAACGTGGGAGGTGGTGCGTAGTGTTTGGGCCCATTGGATTTCGTTGGGCAGGATTGGATTTGTTGGCGCTATAACGATTTTCAGGGCTTCTTTTTTCCGCCGCTGACAGGCTTAGCTCTATCAGGCTCTCTCCAGCCAGTGTTGATGGGCTGGAGGTTTTATTCCAGCCTGAATCCCCAAGATGGCATGAACACAACCGTCTTGTTCCTTGTTGTTCCGCCCTCTAGAGAAATGCAGAGATTGGAACGGGGGATTGGCGTCGTTTCGCCAAATTCTCATCTGCTTTCTTTGGAAGGAGCTTCACTATACCATGTCGTGTCTCACTCTTTCTCTCTCTCTCTCTCTCTCTCTCTCTGGTTTTGTTGGTCTGGCTCTGTCTTCTTCTTCTTTTTCTCCCCCCTCCCCTCTGCTCTTATGCTCGCTCTTATTGCGCTCCCTCGCTCGGCGATTGTTTAGATTTGATCAAAACACAATAACCCAGCCTAGATTGTGTACACAGTTCAGAAAGTTGATGCAGGGAAGGGAAGCGTTCTCCGCCATGATGAGATGCATTTGGGCTCATCAGTCAAACACAAAGCATTCCGTTTGCTGCCTTTGCTCATGCCTTTTCAATTCATCAGGCTCTCGCCCGGAGGAGGCTGCTCCTTGTCTTCAGTGGACAAAAAAAAAAAAGAAAAAAATCGCACCATTTGTTCTGGCAATATTCCTCATTTCGTGCCCTGTTAAAAGAAATCAATGGCACGCGGTCCGAAGGGAAATTAACATATTTACAATCTGAGAAATGAGAGAGAGCGCGGAACGTGGCGGGTCTGAAATTTGCCTGTTCTGAAAATATGCTATTTGTGTCTCCTGTTGTTATTTAACCCACATAGTGACCAGTGTTTCACTTACTTCTTAATTTTCACGTGTGGCAGCGTGTGTAGTGGTTAGTACGGTGGTGTAGTGGTTAGTACGTTGGTGTAGTGGTTAGTACGGTGGTGTAGTGGTTAGTATGGTGGTGTAGTGGTTAGTACGGTGGTGTAGTGGTTAGTATGGTGGTGTAGTGGTTAGTACGGTGGTGTAGTGGTTAGTACGGTGGTGTAGTGGTTAGTATGGTGGTGTAGTGGTTAGTATGGTGGTGTAGTGGTCAGTACGGTGGTGTAGTGGTCAGTACGGTGGTGTAGTGGTTAGTACGGTGGTGTAGTGGTTAGTACGGTGGTGTAGTGGTTAATATGGTGGTGTAGAGGTTAGTATGGTGGTGTAGTGGTTAGTAAGGTGGTGTAGTGGTTAGTATGGTGGTATAGTGGTCAGTATGGTGGTGTAGTGGTTAGTACGGTGGTGTAGTGGTTAGTACGGTGGTGTAGTGGTTAATATGGTGGTGTAGAGGTTAGTATGGTGGTGTAGTGGTTAGTAAGGTGGTGTAGTGGTTAGTACGGTGGTGTAGTGGTTAGTACGGTGGTGTAGTGGTTAGTATGGTGGTGTAGTGGATAGTATGGTGGTGTAGTGGTTAGTATGGTGGTGTAGTGGTTAGTATGGTGGTGTAGTGGTTAGTATGGTGGTGTAGTGGTCAGTACGGTGGTGTAGTGGTTAGTACGGTGGTGTAGTGGTTAGTATAGTGGTGTAGTGGTTAGTATAGTGGTGTAGTGGTTAGTATGGTGGTGTAGTGGTTAATACGGTGGTGTAGTGGTTAGTACGGTGGTGTAGTGGTTAGTATGGTGGTGTAGTGGTTAGTACGGTGGTGTCTATGGTTAGTACGGTGGTGTAGTGGTTAGTAAGGTGGTGTAGTGGTTAGTATGGTGGTGTAGTGGTTAATACGGTGGTGTAGTGGTTAGTACGGTGGTGTAGTGGTTAGTATGGTGGTGTAGTGGTTAGTATGGTGGTGTAGTGGTTAATACGGTGGTGTAGTGGTTAGTATGGTGGTGTAGTGGTTAGTATGGTGGTGTAGTGGTTAGTAAGGTGGTGTAGTGGTTAGTATGGTGGTGTAGTGGTTAGTATGGTGGTGTAGTGGTTAGTATGGTGGTGTAGTGGTTAGTACGGTGGTGTCTATGGTTAGTACGGTGGTGTAGTGGTTAGTATGGTGGTGTAGTGGTTAGTACGGTGGTGTCTATGGTTAGTACGGTGGTGTAGTGGTTAGTATGGTGGTGTAGTGGTTAGTATGGTAGTGTAGTGGTTAGTACGGTGGTGTAGTGGTTAGTACGGTGGTGTAGTGGTTAGTATGGTGGTGTAGTGGTTAGTACGGTGGTGTAGTGGTTAGTACAGTGGTGTAGAGGTTAGTATGGTGGTGTAGTGGTTAGTATGGTGGTGTAGTGGTTAGTATGGTGGTGTAGTGGTTAGTACGGTGGTGTAGTGGTTAGTACGGTGGTGTAGTGGTTAGTACGGTGGTGTCTATGGTGTACCCCAGTGTCCCCGTGACCCCGACTACTGGGATAAATGATGATGAAAGAAGATGATTTTATGGACGTGTGTTTATTTCTTTTTCAGGACCGACAGGGGACGCGGCTGCGGATTCACCCTCGGTGGGTGGGACTTTACCTCACTTCCTGCAGGAGCCAGAGGACGCCTACATCATAAAGAGCAACCCAATCAGACTGCGGTGTCGCGCAGCTCCCGCCCTCCAGATATTCTTCAAGTGCAACGGGGAATGGGTCCATCAGAACCAGCACACGTCCCAGGAGTACATGGACCAGGACACTGGTACGTACCTTGGACGTCTCTGGTCTGCTTCTTCTTTAGGTCAGACTTGAACTGATGTGGAATTTCCAAACGATTAATGATAATAATTATTGTTTATTAATATGTTTGACTAATAACTAAACCAAAACCTGATTAATTTATTCTGTGTGATGTATAAGCACTGCTTACTGCCAGATCAGGAACAATACTGGGAGAGTTTGGCTCGTTTGTTTGCCCAGTTGGATTTGAGTTGTGCTGATGTTGGGTGGTCCCAGACAGAAACACAGCCAGGCCCACTCGAAGGCTCTTTAGCTGTGCCTGACCCACTAGCAAAGAAAAAAACCTAACGTTTCAGAAACACCTCTTGACTGCGGTTTAATGACTGCCATGCTTAGCTTTCAGTTCAAGTGTAGCCAGGCTTTGAAAAGCAGCTTGTTTGTAGAGCTGTTCCTGCTTCCTTGTACATCTACCGCCTTGTTACGCTCTGCTTTTCCCAGCAAACGCTGTATCTGTTCTCCAGAGTTGAGGTGTGAACTTGACACACAGCAAATGGGTCTTTGTTTCTGTGATTCTGTTTTATTATTAAATATCGTTACTTCCTCAGGAAAATGAAGGCTTTCCTACCAATGTTAGCCACACATTCCAGAATTACACCCACACCTCGATCACACCCTCAACTCCACAATCTAATATTTCAGACTAATTCAAAACCTGATTCCTGCCAGAAAATAAAAGCTGTGGCCAGTTCTGATTTACAACTTTGTCCTGTTTACAACTTTGTCTAATAATTAAGCCACAAAAACCCCCCAAAAATGTTTAAATTTAATATTTGCAGTCGATTAAAAAAACCCCAAGAGAGACTTAAATGCTGCTGCTTTCTGTTTTGTAGGCTGAAGCTCTGGAGTGATGGGTTTTCAAGTATCTAAATAGATTCGTCCTGCCTTCATTAAGCCCCTCCTTCAGTGTATCATAGCTGAAAGATGATTAGATGATTAGATTAGAATTAGCCACGTGTGCCTTGCTCAAGGGCACTTCAGTCCTGGCCTGCTGGTCCAAGGGGATCTAAGACCGGATCCCTGACCTTCAGCCCACGGCTGCCCAGAAAAAGCTTTAGAGTTCTATTGTTCTACCTCCAAAACATCCTGCACAGACTTGTTGGCAGTACTGGTCTCAGAGAAGACGACAGGTGAAGAGCCTGGTGATTTCATGGTTCCATGTCTTGTGTTTCATTCTAACGTTTCTCAGATCTACAGATCAGATCCTGAACGTAGCTGTGTCTGGTTTCTGCTGTAACGTTCTATAATCCTTCAAAGTTACTCTTATTTTTGAGCTCCGGGGCTCTAACTTGCTCAGACCCTCTGGATCTTCACCGTGGACCAGTGTTTGGGCAGGACTGTTAAGGGTTTGACCATGTCTGATTAGCTAAATTTGCTAAATTCTGGGGTCTGCATCTCCGGTTCCTTGAAGACTAGCAATGCAAACCATTGGGTCGCTGTGTAGGAAACGTCACGCTGTTCAGATCAGTGGCTTCAGTACAGTCGCGAGGCTTTTCCTTCTTTGCTGGTTTTAGTTATGACATCATCAGGGATTAGTCAACGTCGGCTTGACTTTCATCATAACTGTTGACATGCAGCCCTCCCACCACCGAGACCATCACCTCACAGAATAACAGCTATACTTGGACGAGTGCTTGCACAAAGGTGAAGCAGTCAGCCATATATCAGACCAGAATTAATAATAATAATAATAATAATAGTAATAATAATACATGGGCTCCTGTATATTCTTGGCTTGTGGGTTGCCTCAGCTTTAGTCACCCCCAGTCATCAGTCATTGGAGGAGACCAACGCAGTTCCTGGGAGTGATTTCCAGGTGAACGCCAGCCTGGTATGGCCTGTTCTGAAGCATTACCACTTAAGAGAGTCGTAAAGTGACAGACGTTGGAGTTTACTGCCTCCGCACCAAACTTCTTCAGCAGTTCATGTTCAGCCAGTCAGATTGCATTCGGCTTTATAGCCGTGCAGGAGCAGTGAATCCAGACTGCACAGCGCAAACAGCAAACCCGCAGGAGCCGCGAGGACGAGGCCTAGATTCACTTTCATAGCTACACATGTTAGTTCCATGAGTGTATCTCAACCAATCAGCACACAGTAGCAGTACTGATAACCAGTCAGCACTCAGTAGCAGTACTGATAACCAGTCAGCACTCAGTAGCAGTATTGATAACCAGTCAGCACTCAGTAGCAGTACTGATAACCAGTCAGCACTCAGTAGCAGTACTGATAACCAGTCAGCACTAAGTAGCAGTACTGATAACCAGTCAGGACTAAGTAGCAGTAATGATAACCAGTCAGCACTCAGTAGCAGTAATGATAACCAGTCAGCACTCAGTAGCAGTATTGATAACCAGTCAGCACTCAGTAGCAGTACTGATAACCAGTCAGCACTAAGTAGCAGTACTGATAACCAGTCAGGACTAAGTAGCAGTAATGATAACCAGTCAGCACTCAGTAGCAGTACTGATAACCAGTCAGCACTCAGTAGCAGTACTGATAACCAGTCAGCACTCAGTAGCAGTACTGATAACCAGTCAGCACTCAGTAGCAGTACTGATAACCAGTCAGGACTAAGTAGCAGTAATGCTAACCCATTAGCACTCAGTAGCAGTAATGCTAGCCAATCAGGACTAAGTAGCAGTAATACTAACCAATCAGCACACAGTAGCAGTAATGTCAGTCAGTCAGTCTTCCCCTCTCACTCTCCAACTTTCCCTCTCACTCCATCTTTACCACTCACTCTCCATCTTTCCCTCTCACTCTCCATCTTTCCCTCTCACTCTCCATCTTTCCCTCTCACTTTCCAACTTTCCCTCTCACTTTCCAACTTTCCCTCTCACTCCATCTTTACCACACACTCTCCATCTTTACCACTCACTCTCCATCTTTACCACTCACTCTCCATCTTTCCCTCTCACTCTCCATCTTTCCCTCTCACTTTCCAACTTTCCCTCTCACTCTCCAACTTTCCCTCTCACTCCATCTTTACCACTCACTCTCCATCTTTCCCTCTCACTCTCCATCTTTCCCTCTCACTCTCCATCTTTCCCTCTCACTTTCCAACTTTCCCTCTCACTCTCCATCTTTCCCTCTCACTTTCCAACTTTCCCTCTCACTTTCCAACTTTCCCTCTCACTCCATCTTTACCACACACTCTCCATCTTTACCACTCACTCTCCATCTTTACCACTCACTCTCCATCTTTCCCTCTCACTCTCCATCTTTCCCTCTCACTTTCCAACTTTCCCTCTCACTCTCCAACTTTCCCTCTCACTCCATCTTTACCGCTCACTCTCCATCTTTCCCTCTCACTCTCCATCTTTCCCTCTCACTCTCCATCTTTCCCTCTCACTTTCCAACTTTCCCTCTCACTCTCCATCTTTCCCTCTCACTTTCCAACTTTCCCTCTCACTTTCCAACTTTCCCTCTCACTCCATCTTTACCACTCACTCTCCATCTTTACCACTCACTCTCCATCTTTACCACTCACTCTCCATCTTTACCACTCACTTTCCATCTTTCCCTCTTACTCTCCGATTCCAGCTCATATTCCTGCTTGTCTTGTCTGGCCACTCGTACCTGCGCCAGAAACACAACAACAGAAACACCTTCGGAGAAGTTCGGCTCGGTGTCTCGGCAGCTCACGCACAAGCCGGTCATGTTCAATGCAATTTAGCTCCAATCAGCGGCGGTGTCAGAGAAATGAACACATGGGCGTTCTGATGAGAGCCAGCTTTCCTGCAGGGATTTCCAGAAGAAAACACAAACTAATCCGACAGCCTCGGTGAAACGCGCCGTGATTAGTTTGCGCGGAGGCGAGGAAGGAAAGCTGCCTCGCATTCATGAAGCCTCGGCGGCAGGAAGAGGCTCTTAATTGCTTGTGGAAGTTCATTATTGTGAAATTGTTGTGGGACTGATAACGGGGAAGTGAAGGGGACAGCTTTGATTATTCTCTGGCCTGAGCGTTTCGGCAGATGTGCTAAAATAAAGTTTCCTTTGATTTCGTAAGCAAAATCTGCTTAAAGGGGTCTCTGAAAGCAGGGGACGCCAAGACGCCCGTACAGGACGTCTCCATTCCTGGCCTTGTACGGTGTGTTCTTTCACTACAGTACCCAGCATGCATTGCACAAATACAGCCCACAAAGTGCCAAAGAAATCCTGAAAATATTCCTTTCGATTAGGGGATGAGCGTGCCAGTGATCAGTAATGTTAGTGCTGTCGTGCTGTCAGAAGCTAGAGGGCGCTCCTGAGCTAGTCCAAAATGAATGGGCTCCTATGAAGCTAACAGGACTTGTTACGGACTTTATTTCAGGCTCATGCTGTACGCAGCTAATGAGTTGATCAGTAGCAGTATTATTAACCAATCAGCACTCAGTAGCAGTATTATTAACCAATCAGCACTCAGTAGCAGTAATACTGAAAATATCAGCACTCAGTAGCAGTATTATTAACCAATCAGCACTCAGTAGCAGTAATACTAAAAAAAATTGGCACTCAATAGCAGTATTATTAACCAATCAGCACTCAGTAGCAGTATTATTAACCAATCAGCACTCAGTAGCAGTAATACTAAAAAAAATCAGCACTCAATAGCTGTATTATTAACCAATCAGCTCTTAGTAGGAGTATTATTAACCAATCAGCACTCAGTAGCAGTAATATTTTTAAAAAATCAGCACTCAATAGCAGTATTATTAACCAATCAGCACTCAGTAGCAGTAATACTAAAAAAAATTGGCACTCAATAGCTGTATTATTAACCAATCAGCTCTTAGTAGGAGTATTATTAACCAATCAGCACTCATTAGCAGTAATACTAAAAAAAAATCAGCACTCAGTAGCTGTATTATTAACCAATCAGCTCTTAGTAAGAGTATTATTAACCAATCAGCACTCATTAGCAGTAATACTAAAAAAAAAAATCAGCACTCAATAGCAGTATTATTAACCAATCAGCTCTTAGTAAGAGTATTATTAACCAATCAGCACTCAGTAGCAGTAATACTAAAAAAAATTGGCACTCAATAGCAGTATTATTAACCAATCAGCACTCAGTAGCAGTAATATTTAAAAAAATCAACACTCAATAGCAGTATTATTAACCAATCAGCAGTCAGTAGCAGTAATATTTTAAAAAATCAGCACTCAATAGCAGTATTATTAACCAATCAGCTCTTAGTAAGAGTATTATTAACCAATCAGCACTCAGTAGCAGTAATATTTAAAAAAATCAGCATTCAGTAGCTGTATTATTAACCAATCAGCACTCAGTAGCAGTAATACTAAAAAAATTCTGCACTCAGTAGCAGTATTATTAACCAATCAGCACTCAGTAGCAGTATTACTAACCAATCAGCACTCAGCAGCAGTAATGATAACTAGTGATCATATCTTGAGCTCCAGTTTGAAGAACAAAGTTAGGTTCCAGATTTCTCCTGGACGCCCCAGACATTGTATGAATGTGTTCAGTTCCTTCAGCAGTAAATCTTGATTTAGTTTAATGAAGTACTGAACAGTCAAAGCAGGTATTAGATGAGAACTGATAATAATACTGGGTTGTTTATAGAAGGAGAAGCTTGGAAAGGGTTAAATAAACACACTGACGTATGTAAAAGCTCTGCTTACTGTATTAATACTGAGTAAATAAAAGTTTCCTGTCTGGAAAAAACAGGTTTTATATATAATAACGTCCCCAGGTGTTCCTAAAACTCTCTCAGTGGCGTAGCAGTGAAGCGTCTTCATAAGAAACGTGTGGGGAGTGGTGGGATAGCTGCTTTGTACCTTAGCTTCATTAAGTCATTATGTAAGCTAAAGTGTGATGATTTCCATACATTCTCTATTATTTTATGTGATTAAACTGTTTCCCCTCGAATTAATTCAGAGCAGAGGAGAGCGTCTCAGCACACGCCAGCTAATTAGCATTCCGGCAGGAGTTGTGTTTCTGTTGTTGCTTCTTTTTTTCTTCTTTCAATCCGAAATTGTGCATAATTGGGATATTCCTGAAGCCGCGTCTCCTTTTTATTTCAAGTGAGGAATTAGCATAATGCTAAATGAAGCGTTTGACGGTGGCAGATGATGCTTATCGGCCTGAAATCACAGGTACGCGCGTTGCACGACTTTTGATGCCTTTATTTAGGTTTTAGTCGTCTTTTTATTTTTTTGATTACTAGCGTTCTTCTCCTTCTCCTCTGTCTGGCTGTAAAATCAAGAGTGATAACCCTAGTGGTTAGTACGGTGGTGTAGTGGTTAGTATGGTGGTGTAGTGGTTAGTACGGTGGTGTAGTGGTTAGTACGGTGGTGTAGTGGTTAGTAAGGTGGTGTAGTGGTTAGTAAGGTGGTGTAGTAGTTAGTATGGTGGTGTAGTGGTTAGTACGGTGGTGTAGTGGTTAGTACGGTGGTGTAGTGGTTAGTACGGTGGTGTAGTGGTTAGTACGGTGGTGTAGTGGTTAGTACGGTGGTGTAGTGGTTAGTACGGTGGTGTAGTGGTTAGTATGGTGGTGTAGTGGTTAGTACAGTGGTGTCTTGTTAGTATGGAAGTGTAGTGGTTAGTACGGTGGTGTAGTGGTTAGTATGGTGATGTAGTGTTAGTATGGAGGTGTAGTGGTTAGTACGATGGTGTAGTGTTAGTATGGAGGTGTAGTGGTTAGTATGGTGGTGTAGTGTTAGTATGGAGGTGTAGTGGTTAGTATGGTGGTGTAGTGGTTAGTACGGTGGTGTAGTGGTTAGTATGGTGGTGTAGTGGTTAGTACGGTGGTGTAGTGGTTAGTATGGTGGTGTAGTGGTTAGTATTGTGGTGTAGTGGTTAGTATGGAGGTGTAGTGGTTAGTATGGTGGTGTAGTGGTTAGTACGATGGTGTAGTGTTAGTATGGAGGTGTAGTGGTTAGTATGGTGGTGTAGTGGTTAGTATGGAGGTGCAGTGGTTAGTATGGTGGTGTAGTGGTTAGTATGGTGGTGTAGTGGTCAGTATGGTGGTGTAGTGGTTAGTATGGTGGTGTAGTGGTTAGTATGGTGGTGTAGTGGTTAGTACGGTGGTGTAGTGGTTAGTACGGTGGTGTAGTGGTTAGTACGGTGGTGTAGTGGTTAGTACGGTGGTGTAGTGGTTAGTATGGTGGTGTAGTGGTTAGTACGGTGGTGTTGTGGTTAGTATGGTGGTGTAGTGGTTAGTACGGTGGTGTAGTGGTTAGTATGGTGGTGTAGTGGTTAGTATGGTGGTGTAGTGGTTAATATGGTGGTGTAGTGGTCAGTATGGTGGTGTAGTGGTTAGTACGGTGGTGTAGTGGTTAGTATGGTGGTGTAGTGGTTAGTACGGTGGTGTAGTGGTTAGTATGGTGGTGTAGTGGTTAGTACGGTGGTGTAGTGGTTAGTATGGTGGTGTAGTGGTTAGTATGGTGGTGTAGTGGTTAGTACGGTGGTGTAGTGGTTAGTAAGGTGGTGTAGTGGTTAGTACGGTGGTGTAGTGGTTAGTACGGTGGTGTCTTGTTAGTATGGAAGTGTAGTGGTTAGTATGGTGATGTAGTGTTAGTATGGAGGTGTAGTGGTTAGTACGATGGTGTAGTGTTAGTATGGAGATGTAGTGGTTAGTATGGAGGTGTAGTGGTTAGTATGGTGGTGTAGTGGTTAGTACGGTGGTGTAGTGGTTAGTACGGTGGTGTAGTGGTTAGTATGGTGGTGTAGTGGTTAGTACGGAGGTGTAGTGGTTAGTACGGTGGTGTAGTGGTTAGTACGGTGGTGTAGTGGTTAGTATGGTGGTGTAGTGGTTAGTATGGAGGTGTAGTGGTTAGTATGGAGGTGTAGTGGTTAGTATGGAGGTGTAATGGTCAGTATGGTGGTGTAGTGGTCAGTATGGTGGTGTAGTGGTTAGTACGGTGGTGTAGTGGTTAGTACGGTGGTGTAGTGGTTAGTACGGTGGTGTAGTGGTTAGTATGGTAGTGTAGTGGTTAGTATGGTGGTGTAGTGGTCAGTATGGTGGTGTAGTGGTTAGTACGGTGGTGTAGTGGTTAGTATGGTGGTGTAGTGGTTAGTACGGTGGTGTAGTTGTTAGTATGGTGGTGTAGTGGTTAGTATGGTGGTGTAGTGGTCAGTATGGTGGTGTAGTGGTCAGTATGGTGGTGTAGTGTTAGTATTGTGGTGTAGTGGTTAGTATGGTGGTGTAGTGGTTAGTACGGTGGTATAGTGGTTAGTATGGTGGTGTAGTGGTTAGTACGGTGGTGTAGTGGTTAGTATGGTGGTGTAGTGGTTAGTACGGTGGTGTAGTGGTTAGTATGGTGGTGTAGTGGTCAGTATGGTGGTGTAGTAGTTAGTATGGTGGTGTAGTGGTTAGTACGGTGGTATAGTGGTTAGTATGGTGGTGTAGTGGTTAGTATGGTGGTGTAGTAGTTAGTAATGTGGTGTAGTGGTTAGTACGGTGGTGTAGTGGTTGGTATGGTGGTGTAGTGGTTGGTATGGTGGTGTAGTGGTTGGTATGGTGGTGTAGTGGTTAGTATGGTGGTGTAGTGGTTAGTACGATGGTGTAGTGTTAGTATGGAGGTGTAGTGGTTAGTATGGTGGTGTAGTGGTTAGTACGGTGGTGTAGTGGTTAGTAAGGTGGTGTAGTGGTTAGTACGGTGGTGTAGTGGTTAGTATGGTGGTGTAGCGGTTAGTACGGTGGTGTAGTGGTTAGTATGGTGGTGTAGTGGTTAGTATGGTGGTGTAATGGTTAGTACAGTGGTGTAGTGGTCAGTATGGTGGTGTAGTGGTTAGTATGGTGGTGTAGTGGTTAGTACGGTGGTGTAGTGGTTAGTATGGTGGTGTAGTGGTTAGTATAGTGGTGTAGTGGTTAGTATGGTGGTGTAGCGGTTAGTACGGTGGTGTAGTGGTTAGTATGGTGGTGTAGTGGTTAGTATGGTGGTGTAGTGGTTAGTATGGTGGTGTAGTGGTTAGTATGGTGGTGTAGTGGTTAGTATGGTGGTGTAGTGGTTAGTATGGTGGTGTAGTGGTTAGTACGGTGGTGTAGTGGTTAGTATGGTGGTGTAGTGGTTAGTATAGTGGTGTAGTGGTTAGTATGGTGGTGTAGTGGTTAGTATGGTGGTGTAGTGGTTAGTATGGTGGTGTAGTGGTTAGTATGGTGGTGTAGCGGTTAGTACGGTGGTGTAGTGGTTAGTATGGTGGTGTAGTAGTTAGTATGGTGGTGTAGTGGTTAGTATGGTGGTGTAGTGGTTAGTATGGTGGTGTAGTGGTTAGTATGGTGGTGTAGTGTTAGTATTGTGGTGTAGTGGTTATTAGGTTTTAGTCTTTTTATTTTTTTGATTACCAGCGTTCTTCTGCTCTGTCTGGCTGTAAAATCAAGGGTGATAATTCCCCCCCAGTTAGGCCAGCCTGGGCGGTTGCCTAGGCAATGAAAGGTACCAGCCTGGGCCTCGTGTGGATTTGCAATTAAAAAGAGTCAAAGAAAAGCCTGGGCTCAAACTCATAACCTCCGATAACGACACCCTTTATAGCGCCTCCGCCGTAATGGACGCCCAAACCGGGGGATTGGATTAGAGCGTGGGGCTAATCGCGGACGCTCATCTACAAAGAATTGGACTTTATTGATTAGACCACGGGCACCTCAGTGCCATAGCAAGCGGCCGATAGCATCTCTTATTTACCAGCGCGCTAGATGAGACCCCGACACGCGATAAGGCCCGCTTCCAATGCCCTTGAGTTCAGTCGGAGAGGAGGAGCGGTCCAAACGAGCCGAATAGAGACCCATTACCCCGGTGACCGTGTTAAGAGGAGGCGAACGTCCACAGTCCTCAGCGATCTGCACCTAAATTGACAATTTCAGGCGGAACATTGGGCAAATGAAACGAACAGGGGAAGCGCGGTTAGCGTAGCAGGCCGTTTTAACTAGTACGGCTCCTAACAGATATAATAGATTGCACTCAGGCAAACTGAATCCAGCTGTAATTACTGTCGGAGCGTCGCATTCCAGGAAAGCGCGTCCTCGCCTTCTTCAACGGTTAATTAGGCCAGAGTATTATCTGCGCAGGGCTCTAATCAGAGATTAATACTTGGTAGCGTAGATCCAGGGCCACCCTCGGCACGGGAGAGACAATTGCTGATAAGGCCGGCCGTATCTACAGCAGCCGCCAGGATAAGCTCCAGCCAGGATGAGCTCTGTTAATTATTTATTTATTTATTTATTTATTTATTTTTATTATTTATTCTGGGGGTGGTGGGGGGATGGTGTGGGGTCCTCATCTATAATTCAGACAGAGTCGTATCTGCAAGGCTGTCTGGAGGCTTTCGAATAGGAAAGAGAAGGAGTTTGGTTGGAGTTGGGTTGGTTGATTATCGTGGAGCCTCCTGCTTTGGCGGGGCTGGAAATGGAAAGTTCCAGCAAACCTAAATCTATCACTTCTTTCTTGTTGGGTCAGTCTGGTGGGGAAACAGCACGCAAGTGTAAAGCGTGGTGGTGGTGTAGTGTTTAGCAACGGTGGTGTAGTGGTTAGTACGGTGGTGTAGTGGTTAGTACGGTGGTGTAGTTGTTAGTACGGTGGTGTAGTTGTTAGTACGGTGGTGTAGTGGTTAGTACAGTGGTGTAGTAGTTAGTATGGTGGTGTAGTGGTTAGTATGGTGGTGTAGTGGTCAGTATGGTGGTGTAGTGGTTAGTATGGTGGTGTAGTGGTTAGTACGGTGGTGTAGTGGTTAGTACGGTGGTGTAGTGGTTAGTACAGTGGTGTAGTAGTTAGTATGGTGGTGTAGTGGTTAGTATGGTGGTGTAGTGGTCAGTATGGTGGTGTAGTGGTTAGTATGGTGGTGTAGTGGTCAGTATGGTGGTGTAGTGTTTAGTACGGTGGTGTAGTGGTTAGTACGGTGGTGTAGTAGTTAGTATGGTGGTGTAGTGGTCAGTACGGTGGTGTAGTTGTTAGTACGGTGGTGTAGTGGTTAGTAAGGTGGTGTAGTGGTTAGTATGGTGGTGTAGTGGTCAGTATGGTGGTGTAGTGGTTAGTATGGTGGTGTAATG
Organism: Megaleporinus macrocephalus; assembly: GCA_021613375.1. Classification (NCBI taxonomy): domain Eukaryota; kingdom Metazoa; phylum Chordata; class Actinopteri; order Characiformes; family Anostomidae; genus Megaleporinus; species Megaleporinus macrocephalus. The sequence continues at coordinate 32,747,641 of CM038725.1, read as the reverse complement.
GTTAGTATGGTGGTGTAGTGGTCAGTACGGTGGTGTAGTGGTTAGTACGGTGGTGTAGTGGTTAGTACGGTGGTGTAGTGGTTAGTAAGGTGGTGTAGTGGTTAGTATGGTGGTGTAGTGGTTAGTACGGTGGTGTAGTGGTCAGTATGGTGGTGTAGTGGTTAGTATGGTGGTGTAGTGGTTAGTACGGTGGTGTAGTGGTCAGTATGGTGGTGTAGTGGTCAGTATGGTGGTGTAGTGGTCAGTATGGTGGTGTAGTGGTCAGTATGGTGGTGTAGTGGTTAGTAAAGTGGTGTAGTGGTTAGTGTGGTGGTGTAGTGGTCAGTATGGTGGTGTAGTGGTTAGTATGGTGGTGTAGTGGTCAGTATGGTGGTGTAGTGGTTAGTATGGTGGTGTAGTGGTTAGTATGGTGGTGTAGTGGTCAGTATGGTGGTGTAGTGGTCAGTATGGTGGTGTAGTGGTTAGTACGGCGGTGTAGTGGTTAGTACGGTGGTGTAGTGGTTAGTATGGTGGTGTAGTGGTTAGTACGGTGGTGTAGTGGTTAGTATGGTGGTGTAGTGGTTAGTATGGTGGTGTAGTGGTTAGTAAGGTGGTGTAGTGGTCAGTATGGTGGTGTAGTGGTTAGTACGGTGGTGTAGTTGTTAGTAAGGTGATGTAGTGGTTAGTATGGTGGTGTAGTGGTCAGTATGGTGGTGTAGTGGTTAGTATGGTGGTGTAATGGTTAGTATGGTGGTGTAGTGGTCAGTACGGTGGTGTAGTGGTAAGTATGGTGGTGTAGTGGTTAGTACGGTGGTGTAGTGGTTAGTACGGTGGTGTAGTGGTTAGTATGGTGGTGTAGTGGTCAGTACGGTGGTATAGTGGTTAGTACGGTGGTGTAGTGGTCAGTATGGTGGTGTAGTGGTTAGTATGGTGGTGTAGTGGTTAGTACGGTGGTGTAGTGGTCAGTATGGTGGTGTAGTGGTTAGTATGGTGGTGTAGTGGTCAGTATCGTGGTGTAGTGGTTAGTATGGTGGTGTAGTGGTCAGTATGGTGGTGTAGTGGTTAGTATGGTGGTGTAGTGGTCAGTATCGTGGTGTAGTGGTTAGTATGGTGGTGTAGTGGTCAGTATGGTGGTGTAGTGGTCAGTATGGTGGTGTAGTGGTCAGTACGGTGGTGTAGTGGTTAGTACGGTGGTGTAGTGGTTAGTATGGTGGTGTAGTGGTCAGTATGGTGGTGTAGTGGTCAGTATGGTGGTGTAGTGGTCAGTACGGTGGTGTAGTGGTTAGTACGGTGGTGTAGTGGTTAGTATGGTGGTGTAGTGGTCAGTATGGTGGTGTAGTGGTCAGTACGGTGGTGTAGTGGTCAGTACGGTGGTGTAGTGGTCAGTATGGTGGTGTAGTGGTTAGTACGGTGGTGTAGTGGTTAGTAAAGTGGTGTAATGGTTAGTGTGGTGGTGTAGTGGTCAGTATGGTGGTGTAGTGGTTAGTATGGTGGTGTAGTGGTCAGTATGGTGGTGTAGTGGTTAGTATGGTGGTGTAGTGGTTAGTATGGTGGTGTAGTGGTCAGTATGGTGGTGTAGTGGTCAGTATGGTGGTGTAGTGGTTAGTACGGTGGTGTAGTGGTTAGTATGGTGGTGTAGTGGTTAGTACGGTGGTGTAGTGGTCAGTATGGTGGTGTAGTGGTTAGTACGGTGGTGTAGTGGTTAGTATGGTGGTGTAGTGGTCAGTATGGTGGTGTAGTGGTTAGTATGGTGGTGTAGTGGTTAGTATGGTGGTGTAGTGGTTAGTATGGTGGTGTAGTGGTCAGTATGGTGGTGTAGTGGTTAGTACGGTGGTGTAGTGGTCAGTATGGTGGTGTAGTGGTTAGTACGGTGGTGTAGTGGTCAGTATGGTGGTGTAGTGGTTAGTATGGTGGTGTAGTGGTCAGTATCGTGGTGTAGTGGTTAGTATGGTGGTGTAGTGGTCAGTATGGTGGTGTAGTGGTTAGTATGGTGGTGTAGTGGTCAGTATCGTGGTGTAGTGGTTAGTATGGTGGTGTAGTGGTCAGTATGGTGGTGTAGTGGTCAGTATGGTGGTGTAGTGGTCAGTATGGTGGTGTAGTGGTCAGTACGGTGGTGTAGTTGTTAGTACGGTGGTGTAGTGGTTAGTACGGTGGTGTAGTGGTTAGTATGGTGGTGTAGTGGTCAGTATGGTGGTGTAGTGGTTAGTATGGTGGTGTAGTGGTCAGTACGGTGGTGTAGTGGTTAGTACGGTGGTGTAGTGGTTAGTATGGTGGTGTAGTGGTCAGTATGGTGGTGTAGTGGTCAGTACGGTGGTGTAGTGGTCAGTACGGTGGTGTAGTGGTCAGTATGGTGGTGTAGTGGTTAGTACGGTGGTGTAGTGGTCAGTACGGTGGTGTAGTGGTCAGTATGGTGGTGTAGTGGTCAGTACGGTGGTGTAGTGGTCAGTATGGTGGTGTAGTGGTCAGTATGGTGGTGTAGTGGTTAGTATGGTGGTGTAGTGGTTAGTAAGGTGGTGTAGTGGTTAGTACGGTGGTGTAGTGGTTAGTACGGTGGTGTAGTGGTTAGTACGGTGGTGTAGTGGTTAGTATGGTGGTGTAGTGGTTAGTATGGTGGTGTAGTGGTTAGTATGGTGGTGTAGTGGTTAGTACGGTGGTGTAGTGGTTAGTATGGTGGTGTAGTGGTTAGTATGGTGGTGTAGTGGTTAGTATGGTGGTGTAGTGGTTAGTATGGTGGTGTAGTGGTTAGTATGGTGATGTAGTGGTTAGTACGGTGGTGTAGTGGTTAGTATGGTGGTGTAGTGGTTAGTATGGTGGTGTAGTGGTTAGTATGGTGGTGTAGTGGTCAGTACGGTGGTGTAGAGGTTAGTACGGTGGTGTAGTGGTCAGTACGGTGGTGTAGTGGTTAGTATGGTGGTGTAGTGGTTAGTACGGTGGTGTAGTGGTTAGTATGGTGGTGTAGTGGTTAGTATGGTGGTGTAGTGGTTAGTACGGTGGTGTAGTGGTTAGTATGGTGGTGTAGTGGTTAGTATGGTGGTGTAGTGGTTAGTACGGTGGTGTAGTGGTTAGTATGGTGGTGTAGTGGTTAGTATGGTGGTGTAGTGGTTAGTACGGTGGTGTAGTGGTTAGTACGGTGGTGTAGTGGTTAGTATGGTGGTGTAGTGGTCAGCTCTGTCTCCTTACAGTAACCTTATCCAGCAGCAATGCGAGTATAAACCATCACATTCTTTCCAGCACCCACATATAAATGCTGGGGAGTGTTATTAGTGAGTGGACACAGCAGGGTGGACAGCGCAGACTGTATGGGCAGTGTCTATTTACTGGTCTCTCTGTTTCTGCTGCTGTGTTTAGCTCTGTTTCGTGTTGGACGAAGGGATGTCAGTCAAGCCGGCTCATTAGAATATTAGTAAACTGCCCATGCGGGGTCTTATAGAGGTCCGATCAGCAATTTGTAGGCTTATTTAATTTATATTTTAAAATTAATTCACATTAAATTCATATCAAAAAAGTTGTTTTTGTTTTATTTTCCAACTTTGTAGCTTGTTTAACGTACATGACGTGTAGTAAAGTATTAAACGAACATTTATAATATTCAATCAATCAAACAATCAATCAATCAGTCAACCTTTATTTGAACTCGGAAGTACATTTTCCATGTAGCCGAGCATTTACAAGAACAGGGATTGACATGACAATGAAAATAAAAACAAAGTTTAATCATTATAAATTAAAACAACTAAGAAGAAAGTAGCTAATACATATTTAAAAAAAATAAAAATAACAGTGAATATAAAAATATAACTAATAATAATACTAAAAAAGATAGAAATAAAAGAAAAGATTAAATTAGTAAGATAAAAAGAGGATAAGAGATTAATAATAATAAAAAAAAGTAATATAGTTCCAAAGAAAACAAAAAAAACAGGCTAAATCTAACTTTAAAATATTATAAAAAGTATATATATTATAACAAAAGTAATAATAATAAACACATTAAAGAACTAAATTGAAAATAGATCAAAAATGAAGCTAAAATATGAAATAAAAATTAAGTACAAGATTTTGTAAAACAGGTAAACATGTTTTATTTTCCAACTTTGTAGCTTGTTTAACGTACATGACATTTAGTAAAGTATCAAACGAACATTTAAAATGTTCAATCAATCAATCAATCAATCAACCTTTATTTTGACTCAGAAGTACATTTTCAATGTAGCCGAGCATTTGACTTGACAAAGAAAATAAAAACAAAATGTAATCATTATAAATTAAAACAACTGAGAAGAAAATATCTAATACATATTTTTTTTAAAATAAATATAACAGTGAATATAAAAAAGAAATAATAATACTTAAAATAGATCGAAATAAAATATTAAATTAGTAAGATATTAAGATAAAAAGAGTGTAAGAGATTAATAATAATAATAATAATAATAATAACAAAAAAGGTAAAATATTTAGGGATGTTTTTTTAAGAAAACAGGTTAAAACTAACTAAAATATGAAAAAAAAAAAAAAAAAAAAATATATATATATATATATATATATATATATAATAAAAGTAAAAATAATAAAATTTAAAGTGATAATACAAAACTAATTGAAACAAATAAAATAATAAAATAAATAAATTAGATAAAAAAAATAGATAAAAAATCAAGCTAAAACATGAAATAAAAATTAAGTATAAGTAGGATTGGGTAAAACAGGTACAGGCTGTCTGAAGGTGGTTAGATAATAAAAGTGAGCTGAGTTTTAGTGTTAGTTTATTGTAGTAGTTTCCAGCTCGCTGGTGCATTGTAGCTAAAAGCAGATTTTCCCAGTTCTGTAAAATCTCTTGGTACCTGGCAGCTGATCCAACCACTAGAGTGAGTCTGATAATTACTGTTATCTATACTCCTCAGTGAAGTGATGCTCCTGAAACGAACAGAAGCTGTAATAAAGGTAAATACTGAAACATACTATATGCTCATATTAAATTCATATTAAAAAAGTGTTTTTGTTTTATTTTCCAACTTTTTAGCTTGTTTAACGTACATGACGTGTAGTAAAGTATTAAATGAACGTTTATAATATTCAATTAATCAATCAATCAATCAATCAACCTTTATTTTAACTCGGAAGCACATTTTCCATGTAGCTGAGCATTTACAAGAACAGGGATTGACATGACAAAGAAAATAAAAACAAGTTTAATCATTATAAATTAAAACAACAGTAAATATAAACATAGAAATAATAATAATACTAAAAATAGATCGAAATAAACGATTAAATTAGTAAGAAATTAAGATAAAAAGTGGGTCAGAGATTAATAATAATAATAATAATAATAATAAAGTAAAATATTTCAGATTTTTTTAAGAAAACAGGTTAAAACTAACTTTAAAATATGAGAATATGATAAAAAATAAAGTAATAATACAAAACGATTTAAAACAAATAAAGTAATAAAAGAACTAAATTAAAAAAGATAAAAGATAAAGCTAAAAAAATAACAATTGAAGTGATGAAGTGATGCTTGTGAATCGAACAGAATTTGTAATAAAGGTAAATACTGAAAAATGAGTGACTTGAACTTAAAGACTGTTTTGATTGGACACTGAATCAGTGGTCTCTGACTTTGGCACAGTGCTGTACATCCTGACTTTGGGTTCCCCAGCGATGCGACGGGATGCCAGTCTGCATCCGTTCCTAGGGAACGAGTATAGAGTGAATTTGTTTGGCTAGTCTATCTCTCGCGCTCTAAATTGCGCCTTTGTTGCCGCGCTCCGTGTGGAATGCTGATGACGGCTCGGGGTTGGAGGAGTGGGTAATGCAGGCCAGCGCATGCACGTTCACGGCTGACAGCAGTTTGCGGCGAGACTTGGTGATGGGCGAGGCGAGGTCCTTAGTGCGGTGTAAATAAGTTAAGTAGATCATACATATTCCCAGGCTGGCCCGCATTACCGGCCTGCCTTCCCTTCACAGGTGTCTGAATCACTCCGGCTTTCAGCGCTCGTGAAGTGGGCCAAGTCCTGCACCTGTTCGAGGAGAGCAGATCTTTCAGAATCACGTCTCGTACTTGTTCTTTAAAGCACCCTCCAGTGTAACCAGACAGGGCTAGCCAAAAAACCAGCACGCCAAGGTGCTGACGCGTACAAGAGCTCTCCGTTCAACTCAAACCACTCAGACAGCTCTATCCACACGCCAGGACGAAGGCTTGCGTAGGTACTTTTTCGACTACGAGGTTTTCCGTTCCTTTACTAGGACTTTGTAGTAGGGGTGGGCGATGTGGTCCTACAGTAATATCACGATATTTCATGGTATTTTTGCGATAACGATACTCAAAACATTAAATTAAAAATATATATATTTCAAGAATACTCTACTGCAACAAAATAAAAATTACATTTTATTATTGCATACGATATGATATGGTAACTGAGATATTAAAAAATACAAGAATTTATGAGGTTGTAGCAGAAGTCAGTGATCCAGAATGTCACGATACTAAATAATGCACTCCAGATATCTCCACATACGCACCACTGTAGGGATGATTAGCGCCCTCTTTCGTTTCGGAGACAGAACTGCACGTAAACTTCAAGTTAAGAAGAAGTTACGAGTGGCTCAGACTACATACTACGTAGTAAGAACGTTGTGGGAAACACCCCAGGTTAGCTGTGGAGAGATCTTTAACAGCTGCTTTCTTACAAGTCTTTTCAGATCCAGACCAGCTCCACATGAGTGAAGATGATCCTCACCTAGGAGTTATCCTCGATGCACCTGTACTAAGGCATGTGGAGTCGAGGCGTTCTGATTGGTGTTTTTTCTGTCAGTAGCGAGGTTCTCCATAACGCCAGCTCGCGGATCATTAACACGGCAGTTCAGATATTATCGTAGACCATTCTTCCTTGTCTTCCAGTTCCTTCCACCATACTTCCTCGTAACGTGGTCCAACCTCAAACCAGCAAGCACAAGGTATTTAAGACCAGCTGACTTCAGGGTCCAGCCTCGACCTGTATGGCCAGATCGTTATCTCCTGAGGTTGGGGCTGATGTTCTCGGGCAGTTCCTGCCGTAACCCAGCAGACCCATAACTATATGGTGGGATTCACTGATCTTGGTAGCATTCACTGTATATATATATATATATATATATATATATATATATATATATATATATATATATATATATATATATATATATATATATATATAATCATTGCTGTCCAGTGGAAAACAGGAGAGACCAAAAACATACTTTACTTTCAGTGTAAGTCAATGGAACCAGAATTTTTTCCAAGCTATTTTGGAGCTCTTCTATTGGTCTATAGGTATTAAGTAGTGTTGCACCGATACCGATACTGTATCGGTATCGGCGCCGATACTGGCACTTACACACAGTATCGGTATCGGCAATAGAGAGCGCCCATACCATGAAGCTTATTGACTAAATGGCTGCACATGTTTCTGCATTGTGGCGATTTTTATTTTTTTCATAGCTCTGAAACTTTTTAATATGCAGTTACTCAACCAGTAAATGGTTCTTTCAAGGTTATTATATCTTATTCAGGATAGGACATAAAAAAATACAACCTATAAAAAGTGGAACACTATAAATATCAGGATTTATAGCCATATATCCAGCATTTAAGTCAGAGTTGGTATCGGTACCCGGTATATAAAGATACCTGAAAAGCTGGTATCGGTATTGGTATCGGTAAGGAATCAGTGGTATCAGTGCATCCCTAGTATTAAGTCGTGACACTTTCACTTCTAAACTCTACAGCAGACTGAAGAACTGTCCTTCACTCTTAATGCAAACCAGCATAACCAGATCTTCTTCCAAGTTCTCAGGGGACCCTTACCTTCTATCCATCTATCCAAGAACTACAAGACACAAGGATTGGTTCCAACAGCAGCTCCCGACCCTCGCCTTGTCTAACTTTCCGTATAAACTTTCTGGAGCTCTCTCATTCGCTTGCAGCTGCGTTTGTTTTCCCGACTCCTGTCGAAGTCGTCCCCGAGGACAGTCGGCAGGCCGAACCGCGGCGCGAGGAATCGTCTTCCACAAAGCCATTTATCATACTTCTGTCTGAGCGCAGAGCTATGAAGCCACGTGAAGGAGCGGCTGTCATGCTCCTCACCGTTCCTTTGTCATTTTCTCTTCCCGATAAACGACAAGCTAAATCGCGTCTGCGGCTTACGGACCCCGTCGCCGGCGGACTGTGCTATTACGGTTTATTGCCGGCGAAGAGGGAGCGGCGCCCTGATCGCCGCTTGTCGCCGGGCGTCTGAGGAGCGCCGAGGAGCGCCGAGGAGCGTGAATCTTATCACGGCTCAGCAGAGAGCAGACAAAGACTCCCTCCTCGGCCCTACAGATTGGAAGCAAATGGAGAATGGCAGGCCCCAGCGGACTTGGGGGCACTGTTGGGAGCACCAAGCTTGTCCAGGTTTGATAACCAGCTGCATTCGTCCTGCCCCGCGGAGCTCTTCACGCTCAGGGTTGGATTCATCCAGCTTTGCCGAGTACGATTGCTTGGGATGCTCTGAAAAAGTTAGGGCGAAACGAAGAGCCTCTGTTTTTTCTTTTAGCTGAACGAGTCCAATAGCCAACGATTTTGAAAGTAAGGGAAGCTCTTGAAAGTCATTCCAACGATAATGAGAATCAGAACCGGACTCTGGTTCGTTTAGTGCGGTTCGTTTGGGGGGGTGTGAAAGGTTTGGCAGATCAAAACAACCCCACTGAGACCCTCGAGAGGAGGTGGTCTCGGTCTGGTTCCAAATGAACTCGGGAACAGTTAATTTGTGGTGAGAACGTGATCCGACCCAAGTATTAGGTGTACTCCACAAGTTTGATCTAAACATCTCCTGCAGCCAGGTGTGCTTTGCATTATGGGATGCGGCAGATGGCGTAAACAGAGAACTGGAGAACTGGAGCAGCTAACAGGGCGAGGACAATGAAGCGAGGTCTCTGTTGGACTAGCAGTGAGGGATGTTGTCTACTTGATGTTTGGAGTGAGCTGGGTGGTCTGCAGGTGGACTGTAGTGCAGGTATATTATCAGATTATTATTACAGCTATGAACAGATGCTGTCTCTGCCGCTGCTCCGTGATACGCTCTACAAGAACTGTGTAATAGTTTGGGAAGACTGGATCTTCTCCCTGTGTTTACTTTCTTGCTCGCACGCCAGATAGCTCTGACCAATCAGAGGAGACGACGTGGTCACATGGTTAGTTGGGGCGAATTTTGGTGCGTTTCGGTTTTTACCTTGAAAACAAACTTAACCGAGGAGGAAACGCTCGAAGTACACAAACTCATTAACTGATCCGGACCAGTGAAACTAACTACAGGTGTGTAAACGGCCTAAGAATTGGGACTGTCTATGTAGACCCTCACTAGGTTTTGAGACACACCCACTGTTTGCTTTGTCCAGAGTGGCCTGAAAAAACCTAAACTGATTTTCCTTTAATTAGATTTAAAGTCAAAGACAACTTGGATCTTAGTTTTTTATTTTTTGCCTCTCGGATTCAGAATTAATTACGGCCGCGTTGCCGTGGAGCTGGTCCCAGTCCGGTACTCACGGCGAGGTGCTTAATGAATATGGATCTCGCACTGGTAATCAAAAGGCATCTCAGTTAAGGTGGTTTGTTTCATGGTCAGCCTCCAGCGACTCCAATCAATGAGAACGGGGAGGAATCCAATCCTAAATCAGCACCCGGGAAGGGCTTAGTGAAAGCTAGCCCCCGAGGCCCCGTGGCTCGGCATCTCAGTGCTGTCTCTGGATCAGTCGTGCTCCGCGCCGCACGGCGGTGAAGGTCAACAAAGAACGTGGGAAACCTGATCTCCCGTCAGCGCTGCTATTTTTAAGAGGCTCTGTTGATCGCCGAGCCTCCGGAGAGGAGCTGTGAAGACAAGGCTGCGACAAACCAGTAGTGACATGATCTTCCCTTTGGTACGCGTCCGCCCCACCTTCGCCCCCCCCCAAGTACCCACACTGGAAGGCCCGTCTGGAGCGGCCCAAACACCGGTTCCTCTCTCTAGTGACAGCTAAGGCTAGAAATGAAGACAGCATGCTCGAGGATCTACCTGAGGAGCGGATGAGATGGTAGAGGGTGGATGCGCCAAACCCTCTTCTTTAGTTGGGTGTTTTAAACTGTTGAGGACGGCATGAGGGAGCAGCTGTGAGCTGGAAGGTCTTGGAGGAGCTGGAGGAGCTGTTTGTGACTCTGAAGAAGACCACCACTGAAGAAGACCACCACTGTACACGTCCCGCTATTCATTATAAGCTCCAATCAGACCTAATTTTAGATACTGTTTTTGACACTAAAGAAGACCACCACTGAAGAAGACCACCACTGTACACGTCCCTGTATTCATTATAAGCCCCATTCAGACTTAATTTTAGATACTGTTTGTGACATTGAAGAAGACCACCACTAAAGAAGACCACCACTGTACACGTCCTGCTACTCATAATGAGCCCCATTCAGACTTAATTATAGATACTCTTTGTGACACTAAAGACCAACACTGAAGAAGACCACCACTAAAGAAGACCACCACTGTACATGTCCCACTACTCATTATAAGCTTCATTCAGACTTAATTTTAGATACTGTTTGTGACACTGAAGACCACCACTGAAGAAGACCACCACTGTACACGTCCCGCTATTCATTGTAAGCTCCATTCAGACTTAATCTTAGATACTGTTTGTGACACTGAAGACCACCACTGAAGAAGACCACCACTGAAGAAGACCACCACTGTACACGTCCCGCTATTCATTATAAGCTCCATTCAGACTTAATTTTAGATACTGTTTGTGACACTGAAGACCACCACTGAAGAAGACCACCACTGTACACGTCCCGCTATTCATTGTAAGCTCCATTCAGACTTAATCTTAGATACTGTTTGTGACACTGAAGACCACCACTGAAGAAGACCACCACTGAAGAAGACCACCACTGTACACGTCCCGCTATTCATTATAAGCTCCATTCAGACTTAATTTTAGATACTGTTTGTGACACTGAAGACCACCACTGAAGAAGACCACCACTGTACACGTCCCGCTATTCATTATAAGCTCCATTCAGACTTAATTTTAGATACTGTTTGTGACACTGAAGACCACCATTGAAGAAGACCACCACTGTACACGTCCCGCTATTCATTATAAGCTCCATTCAGACTTAATTTTAGATACTGTTTGTGACACTGAAGACCACCACTGAAGAAGACCACCACTAAAGAAGACCACCACTGTACATGTCCCGCTATTCATTGTAAGCTCCATTCAGACTTAATCTTAGATACTGTTTGTGACACTGAAGACCACCACTGAAGAAGACCACCACTGTACACGTCCCGCTATTCATTGTAAGCTCCATTCAGACTTAATCTTAGATACTGTTTGTGACACTGAAGACCACCACTGAAGAAGACCACCACTGTACATGTTCCGCTATTCATTATAAGCTCCAATCATACTTAATTTTACATACTGTTTGTGACACTGAAGAAGACCACCACTGAAGAAGACCACCACTGTACACGTCCTGGATGAGTCTGCGTCACACACGGTAACTGCCAGACATGTTTTAAGAAGTTCATAAACTGTTCTCGCGAGGCCGCTGCTTTAGTCAGTCTGTGGAAAATAAAAGGGTATGTGTTTCCACCTAGTGGTTCAGATAGGAATTGCAGGGAGCTGGCCAGAGGGGGCTTCATGGAGGTCTCCTCTTCCTGGATGAAACGCTAGCTGGAAATACAGAAATTAGGCTCATTTGTTTAATGGGTCTGATTAAACGGAGAATCAGACTCGACTTGGACTCCCACCTTAGAGACTCAAAGCTTAACTCGCACCCCAAAGACTTGTGACTTTACTCAGACTTCTTCTGTAATAATAATAATAATAATAATAATAATAATAATAATAATAATAATAAATTACATTTATATTCCCAAGGATGCTTACATACTCAAGATTGACTGTACCTTCTTTTCTGCATGTGATATTCAGGTTTACTGAAAGATTCGTATTTGAAATGCGTCATACATTAAATAATCATTAGAGACTTATTTTATACAGGCTTCCCTGCTTCCTGTCAGCCCTCCAGTAGGTTCCTCTTTGTAAACGTTAAGCACTTTAGCCCGGTCACGGCCTGTAAGCAGAGCCGGGATTTCATTTTCAATTCAAATTAAGATGCCACCAAAACCTCAAATCAGGCTTCTGGAAATGCCTGAAAGGAAGCAGAAGAAAGACGAGCAAAAGGGATAAACAGGAATACAGTATATTACCTAGTAATTCAGAGGAAAGGTGGGTTGTTAAGATATACTGGCACTGTTAATAAAACGGAAACTACAGTAATGGAGGCCATGCGACAGAGCTGTCCTCGTTTAAGCACAGGCTTTCCTTCATAAATCAATATCTTCTATTCTTGTGTTGTTTTATATATGTATATATATAGACAAAAGGATTCACCCACCCATCCAAATCATTGAATTCCAATCATTTCCATGGCTACAGGTATATAAAACCAAGCCCCTAGTCATGCAGACTGCTTCTACACACATTAGTGAAAGATTGGGTCTCTCTCAGGAGCTCAGTGATCTCCAGCGTGGCACCGTGATAGGACCCCACCAGTGGTGAAGTTTCCTCACTACTAAATATTCCACAGTGGACTGTCAGTGGTGTTCTAACAAAGTGGAAGTGATTGAGAACGACAGCAACTCAGACACCAAGTGGTAGAACACGAGGAGCATAGTGCACAGAGGTCACCAACTTTCTACAGAGTCAATCACTACAGATCTCCAAACTTCATGTGGCCTTCATATCAGCTCAAGAACATAGCGTAGAGAGCTTCATGGAATGGGTCTCCATGGCCGAGCTGCTGCATCCAAGCCTTACATCACCAAGCGCAATGCAGTGGAGTAAAGCACGCCGCCTCTGGACTCTAGAGCAGTGGAGATGCTTCTTCATCTGGCAGTCCAATAGAAGAGTCTGAGTTCGGCGGTTGCCAGGAGTCTAAAGTTTGGTGGAGGGGGAATTATGATGTGGGCTTGTTTTTCAGGAGGTGGGCTCGGCTCCTTAGTTCCAGTGAAAGGAACTCTTAATGCTTCAGCAGACCCACAGATTCTGGACAATTTCATACTCCCAACTTTGAGGGACAAGCTTGGGGACGACCCCTTCCTGTTCCAACATGACTGCCCACCAGTGCACAAAGCAGCTCCATAAAGACATGGAGGAGCGAGTTTGGTGTGGAAGAACTTGACTGACCTGGTCCTGACCTCAACCTGATAGAACACCTTTGTTATGAATCAGAGTGGAGACTGTGAGCCAGACCTTCTCGTCCAACATCAGTGTCTGACCTCACTAATACTCTTCTGGAAGAACCATCAAACATTCCCATAAACACTCTCCTAAACCGTGTGGAGAGCCTTCCAGAAGAGCTGAAGCTGTTATAGCTGCAAAGGTTGGGCCGACATCGTATTAAACTCTATGGATTAAGAATGGGACGTCACTCAAATTCATATTAATGTTCTCAGGACCTCATAAAAGTAAAGGACTAAGTGAAGATGGAAAGCAGTCTGGCGTCTGCTGTATATGCTAAGAACACTATCTCACTTTCAGTTCTATCTCCAGTCTGGGCAACATATGAAGTACAGAGCAGGTTGTGCTTTAACGCCGGGGTTCTATCATTTGATTCTACCCATCGATTGGTCCTACCAAGGCTTATTGCGCATGCGCACATGACTATTACGTCAAGAGTTCGATGGTTGGTGCGTACATGCATAATTTTATCAGTGTTGTTTATCGTGTTTTAACGTTTTTTTAATGTTATCTAAATTTAGCCTAAGGTTACTGTCTGCTCGAGCGTTCGTGGAGCTCGTAATCGTTGACAAAATAGCAGGGGGCGCTGTTTTATGACCATATTCACACTATCAAATAATCCTACCTGTGGTTTTAATACACTTGCAGTATTATTTTCCACCAAGGTAGCAGAGATCCACAGATCTGCGCCGAGGTAGGACGTTTCAACAAGGTAGGACGAATCGACAGAACACCGTAACAGTATCTAGACCAGGGCTCGTCTGGTTCCGGACCTAGACGTTGTCCAATGTGGACCCAACCGGATAATCTATTGAGAGTGATTTCATTTACACTGTGTTTAGCTTTTCTGTTCTTTACGGTATACGGGCTTTTACGGTGCAGTGAACTCACCGGCCAATGGTGTGCACTGTAAGATCACCAAAGGTGCTCCTCAGCCAATCCGATCTGTTACTTTCTCTATAAATAAACACTTTAAGATGCAATTTTTTCAAAAGCATTTAGTTTTTTAATGTAGCCCTTATTGAAGTGAAGAAAAAACATTTATTAGAAGTTTTATAAATAATTTATTCAATTCAGCATTTAAACAGTAAATCTACTGAAATATACTGAACGGTATGTGTGATGTGTTGGTGTTTCAGTAGCTGATGGTATAAGATGCTGATACTAGGCTAGACTAGAATGATGATGGTCCGGACCCGCCTGAGGAGATCTCCTCTAACTGGACCGTACTGAACTCTAATTAAACACCCCTGACTGTGTTCTAACAAAGTGGAAGTGATTGGGATCGACAGCATCCCAGCCACCAAGTGGTGGAACACGTACAATGACAGAGCGGGTCAGCGGATGCTGAGGAGCATAGAGCACAGAGCTCACCAACTTTCTACAGAGTCAATCACTACAGACCTCCAAACTTCATGTGGTCTTCATATCAGCTCAAGAACAGAGAGTAGAAAGCTTCATGGAATGGGTCTCCATGGCCGAGCAGCTGCATCCAAGCCTGCAGTGGTGTAAAGCACGCCAACACTGGACTCTAGAGCAGTGGAGACGTGTTCTCTGGAGTGACCAATCACACTTCTCCATGTGTCAAACCGATGGATAAGTCTGGGTTTGGCGGTTGCCAGGAGAACGGTACATGTACTTGCAGTATAAGTCGAGTATAAAGTTTGGTGGAGGGGGCATTATGGTGTGGGGTTGTTATACAGGAGGTGGTACATTTCAGTAGTTGATGGTATAAGATACTGGATACAAACAGGATACACCACTGAATCATCACACACGTTAGAAATGATGACGGTCCAGACCTTGGCCTGAGGAGATCTCCTCTAACTGGACCTTGCTGAACTCTAACTCTGATCTAGACCAAAGAGTTGAGACCAATAACTGACAGAGCCAGTAACAGCATGAACTGATCCATCACAATCTTCATAAACAGACTCTGACTGGTTATGGAAATACCCATGCAGCCCCAGAGTAGTGGTCAGGGATTTTCAAGCAAAGTCAAAGCAAAGTGAGTTCTGCTTTGCTGGAGGAGGTCACAGCCACAGGCTGTATGATTCCTCTTTGTGACTTTGCCGCCATGCCTCTGAACATGCCTGAGATTTGCTGACCGTCCTTTATCGGACTTAACCTGCGGAGGGACAGAGGAAGCTCTTTTTTCTTATCTTTTTTTTTTTGAGGGTAGGGGGCGAATATGTGATCACACTGAGAATCACAGCTCTGTTTCTTCTCCTCTGTCATTACTCAGGTTTACTTCATTGCTCCCTGTGTCTGTACTACAGTACCACCATACAGATGGTGTGGAATCATCGTGAACATGCTGAGCAGTCACTTTGTAACAGTGCTGAAGATGCAGACCTTCACTTTATGAGTATCTTTGGTTTATTGGAGAACACCTGCAGCGGTAATGCTAATTCCTGCTATAGGATTCTCCATTATAAGTTAGCATCAAGCTAACAGTGGTGGAGTTTTTTTTTTTTTGACACACTGGTTTCAGTACTACTCACAGGCAGAGCTTGTAAAAGACATTCCGGTTCAGCTTTTTGTGCTTTGTATGTTGCAGTTTTACAGTTTGTTGGTGAACATTAGCACCTAAAGCCCTAGTTGCCCATTATCAGTCTGCTGAACTGCTTGTTAAACATAAGCGCTCGTATCACCACAAAGACTGATCTGTGTGGACCGCTATATATATTTATCACGACTATGAATTAACCTGCCCAGTATTTGATTCTGTAGTTACTTCCATGTAGGGCTGGGGCGACGCGTAATCGAAAAATTAGTCGTTAGGTTAATCAATTAAGAAATGAATTGTTAGGTGCAGCCCTACTTCTATGTTTCCATTTAATCAAGTCTTATTTCTTGAGCGTGAGTTTTATTTACTCGAGCTGGTGATTATATTAACATTCTTTAAGCGATATTTTTCATATTCTTACTTCTGTTGGTCGAGATATACGATATATTGGTCGTCCTGTTGGTATCAGAGCTTTTAGCCCTCAAACAGAACTGAAGGCGTGTAGAAAGATCAAGGAAAGATGGAGGAAAACGTTTCCTGACTCGCTCCTCCAAAACACCCCAAAGTGGCTCAATAATATTTAGATCTGGTGACTGTACAGGCCATGGGAGATGTTCAACTTCACTTTCATGTTCATCAAACCATCTTTCTCCAGTCTTGCTGTGTGTATTGGTGCATCGTCATCCTGATACACGGCACCGCCTTTAGGATACAATGTTTGAACCATTGGATGCACATGGTCCTCCAGAATGGTTCGGTAGTCTTTGGCAGTGACGCGCCCATCTAGCACAAGTATTGGAATGCTATGATATGGCAGCCCAAACCATCACTGATCCACCCCCATGCTATATATATATATATATATATATATATATATATATATAGACTTTATATGGAATCTAATGGTCCACTGAGAATTCAGACTAATACTCTAAATAGAGCACTCTACGGTACATAGGGAGTGATTTCAGACACACTCCTGGTTCTTAGGTCTGGTTTGTTGTTGTGTGGTGTTCACCACCCGCACATGCGGTACGTGTGTTCGTTACGCTGAGTACTTTCCTCCTCCGTGCTGACTGGCGTGTGAGTTTTCATCGGAGGGATGAAAGGTCTGTGTCTGCTGCTCCTCCTGCGAGCAGACACTGTTTTGATTGTTTGCTGTGCTCAGGGAGGAGAGCGTAGCGCGCTAGCAGACCGTGATGGTTGGGTGTGAGTTTGTGAAAGCAGAGTTGATTTGCATCTCTGAAAGATCTCTGCTGAAACTCCAGCTTCCTGCCTGAGACTGCCGAGCAGCGTTCACAGTAACGTTACCGCTACGCTTCTAACACACCCAGCCGCCCGCATGCACCCAACACCAGGACAGACCACCCAATCGGCCGGACTTGCGCGCTGGCTGTGGGATGTAGACCAGTTCAGCCCTCTGGACCAGCTTTCAGGCACAAACTGGATGCATTCTGTTTATGTTTATTAATTAATTCATTTATTTATTTATTTTTGTTCCCACCAACCACCGCCCCTCTTCGGAGGACTATCAGGAATCTAAGGGAGGGCTCAGCCGAGTGTAGGTGAGTGCCGGGCAGGTCAAAGTGTCTGTTGATCCTCTTGGGCTCCAGAGAGTAAGACAGGACGCCGCTGTGGAGAAGCTAAGTCTGGTCTGTGAAGAGACCCTTTAAGCAACGGACCAGAGACATATGTACATATGGGGGGGGGCAAAAATAAATAAATAAAAAACAAAAGAAAGAAAAAAAATATATACATTCTGTCGCGTGTTTTTATGGAACAGTCAAAATGCTTTTAATTGATTGATTTTAATTAAAGTGGTCATGATTTGTTACGTATTCCACGCTATTTGAGAACATTGAGCATCTGTGGGACCACCTGGATGGTGGCGTTGGCTCTATGGATCCTCCTCCACGCTCCCTCCAGCAGCTGTGGGATGCACTGCAGTCAACAGGGCTCCAGATACCTATGACCACCTACCAGGACCTTACTGTGTCTCCCAGTCAGTCTAGGACTCTAGATATTAGCTGGTGGTCATAATAATGTGACTCCACTGTGTATTTCTAGTTTCATCTAGAACAGATGGCTCTGTTATTATATACTGTGTTCTTCTAATCACATGCCTTCATGATTCAATATATTGCGATACTGCAAGCAATGTGATATACAGTGATTTTTCAAATCCTAATTAAAACACACCACTATATGAACAGGTTTATCAATTCTTACAATAGCATTGCGTCCTTGTGCTGCTTGTTAATGTTGGAGTGGAGCTGAAAATGGATTACAACACTGCCATCTAGTGGTCAGAGGTTTAAACACAACACACAATGATTCACTGTCTGCCAGGAATCTTTGTATGGATACTGTGTTTTTGAGAATCGATACAGTATCACTAAACATAATATCCCGATATTCGATATTATCGATATTTTCTTACACCCCTAGTCGGAGCGGTAAAAGTGTCGCCCTCAGCCTCTCTCTCTCCGTGGGCGCTCCTCCAGTGCTGCAGTGCTTCAGTCGTTTCCTCTCTGCTGGAGCTCAGATGCGCAGCGACGTGGCTCCACCGCTGCAGCACTCAGCGCTCACTGCCAGCAGGCCGGGCTGCCACCGCCGGCCGCTTCTTGACAGGTGTCAGAGCGCAGACGCGTGATGCTGTGTTGACATGTGTTAGTCCCCCGGCCCACAGTCCTTTCGCCGCGGAAACCACCTGCGCCACTGCCGAGACGCGCGCCGACTGCTAAGGAGAGGAGAGGGGGGAAGGGAGGAAGGGAGCGGGGACGAGTGAAGGGCCATCACCCTTCATTTCACTGCACGCACATCACTACGCTGCACGCACTTGCGACTTTACGTCCCCGTCCCCCGTCCCCTCACCGTCCCCGGCTCGTAATAGCATTATCACAAGCAGTCGCACCTGCAGCAGGAGGGACTTATCTGAGGCAGAGGACCGGCATGATCTCTGGAAGAGAGAGAGAGAGAGAGAGAGAGAGAGAGAGAGAGAGAGAGAGAGAGGCTGGCAGTGAGCTCATACTGCCTAGTGTGCTGGTCTTTCAACCTTGGACCTCTAATAAGAAGTTTGTATTACTGTATTATAGGACAGTGGTGTAGTAGTTAGTATGGTGGTGTAGTGGTTAGTATGGTGGTGTAGTGGTTAGTACGGTGGTGTAGTGGTTAGTATGGTGGTGTAGTGGTTAGTATGGTGGTGTAGTGGTTAGTACGGTGGTGTAGTGGTTAGTATGGTGGTGTAGTGGTTAGTACGGTGGTGTAGTGGTTAGTACGGTGGTGTAGTGGTTAGTATGGTGGTGTAGTGGTTAGTACGGTGGTGTAGTGGTTAGTATGGTGGTGTAGTGGTTAGTACGGTGGTGTAGTGGTTAGTACGGTGGTGTAGTGGTTAGTATGGTGGTGTAGTGGTTAGTATGGTGGTGTAGTAGTTAGTATGGTGGTGTAGTGGTTAGTATGGTGGTGTAGTGGTTAGTACGGTGGTGTAGTGGTTAGTATGGTGGTGTAGTGGTTAGTACGGTGGTGTAGTGGTTAGTACGGTGGTGTAGTAGTTAGTATGGTGGTGTAGTGGTTAGTATGGTGGTGTAGTGGTTAGTACGGTGGTGTAGTGGTTAGTACGGTGGTGTAGTGGTTAGTATGGTGGTGTAGTGGTTAGTACGGTGGTGTAGTGGTTAGTACGGTGGTGTAGTGGTTAGTATGGTGGTGTAGTGGTTAGTACGGTGGTGTAGTGGTTAGTACGGTGGTGTAGTGGTTAGTACGGTGGTGTAGTGGTTAGTACGGTGGTGTAGTGGTTAGTACGGTGGTGTAGTAGTTAGTATGGTGGTGTAGTGGTTAGTACGGTGGTGTAGTGGTTAGTACGGTGGTGTAGTGGTTAGTATGGTGGTGTAGTGGTTAGTACGGTGGTGTAGTGGTTAGTACGGTGGTGTAGTGGTTAGTACGGTGGTGTAGTGGTTAGTATGGTGGTGTAGTGGTTAGTACGGTGGTGTAGTGGTTAGTACGGTGGTGTAGTGGTTAGTATGGTGGTGTAGTGGTTACTATGATGGTGTAGTGGTTAGTACGGTGGTGTAGTGGTTAGTACGGTGGTGTAGTGGTTAGTATGGTGGTGTAGTGGTTAGTAAGGTGGTGTAGTGGTTAGTACGGTGGTGTAGTGGTTAGTACGGCGGTGTAGTGGTTAGTAAGGCGGTGTAGTGGTTAGTACGGTGGTGTAGTGGTTATTATGGTGGTGTAGTGGTTAGTATAGTGGTGTAGTGGTTAGTATGGTGGTCTAGTGGTTAGTACGGTGTTGTAGTGGTTAGTACGGTGTGTAGTGGTTAGTATGGCGGTGTAGTGGTTAGTATGGTGGTGTAGTGGTTAGTATGGTGGTGTAGTGGTTAGTACGGTGGTGTAGTGGTTGGGCCTGTCCTGGCGACCTGTCCATGGCGTACCCGTCTTCACCAGTTGACGCTGGGAATTTCTTCAGACCCTAGTGGGATAAAGTGGAAGACAATGGATGGATGTTTCTGTAATTCAGTCGGAGGTATTATTCACATATCCAGGTAGGTTGCAGGAGAACTTGTAAGGGTCCTGGGGGACCGGGGGTTGAGCACAGAGTTGAGAGTGAGAAGGTAAACACTGGCACATCTGTATGGAAGAAACTGGTTAATGTATTTCAACACAACATCAAACCACATCAA
Source organism: Megaleporinus macrocephalus (assembly GCA_021613375.1). Classification (NCBI taxonomy): domain Eukaryota; kingdom Metazoa; phylum Chordata; class Actinopteri; order Characiformes; family Anostomidae; genus Megaleporinus; species Megaleporinus macrocephalus. Next base: position 32,727,157 of record CM038725.1, on the reverse strand, counting down.
TGCAAACAGTAGAGTCTCGTCCTGCGTCTCGTCTGAAAGCGTATTGATAGGTTGTAAAGTCGATACGCTTCCCAGCCCTAGTGCAGACGCTGCCAGACAACTGCACGATGTAATTAAGTGATTAATGCTCTGTGGCTTGTGTAGAAAGGCCGAGCAGGTCCAGTGGACCTCAGTCTGGAGCACAATAGCAAGAGGAAAAGATTTAAAGCTACATTCACACTGAGGTATAAGTGGACCACGTCTGATCAGCTGCAGAGCACTGTTCATAAAGCTACTGGACACCAGGCCTGGACCATATTGAGAATTAATTCAGATGTTCGGTGGGATAATCTGTGATATCCTCATTCCTCTTTTATCCATCCAGTTTTCCATTTATCTGATTATTACAGTTATAGTAAGTAATATTTAACGAGAGCGGAGAGCCTGTATCTGCTGCTCTCGACGCCAGATTTGCAGTCACGTTGAGGCTGACAGAGCACAAGCCCACCTTCAGTAAGCTCAGCGTTCACGATGGTCTCAGTGCAGCTCGTATTTAGTCAGAACGGAGCGCTCTCAGCAGTTATTATTAGTTGTGTTTTGATGATATACAGTGTAGAGGATTGTTTCTACAAAGAATTGCGTGTTTGTAAACATAGTTGTGATGTAACACTACTGGCCACCGTAGTTGGGGGTCTTCATGTCTCCACTTTCTGTAGCCTGTCTCTACTTTCAATTTTTAAGGCATTTCTTAAAACTCTGAAGCGGTGGGCGCCGTACTCCTTTGCCTATTTGCATCCTGGATAACGGCATCGGGTCACTAACCGGTCATCGTCGATATATGATGACATCACCTCATCGTCCAGGCCTACTGGACACCTACATATCGTCCGCCGCTGTCCAATGAACAACAAGTGTCTCCAAAATAGTAGCTTTACAAACATACTTTACTTTCAATGGAAGTCAATGGAACCAGATTTTTTTCCAAGCTGTTCTGGAGCACTTCTATTGGTCCATTCATCATGAAATTTGCACACAATGTTTAAATGGTATTGAAAACTTAAAATCTCAATAACAAACTAAAAAAAATGGACATGTTTTAACTATAGTTACGTCCTAAGCTGGGCGATAAAACCATAACGGTAATTATTGTGAAATAATGTTTTACCTCGATAGAACTATAAGACATAGTCGATAGAAAGTCAATAGAATTAAGTTGTGCAGAGCTGACAAAGCACCACACTGTTGTGTTTATATATATATATATATAGATTCATGCAATTATTTTACATATAGTCCTATTATCAGTAATTCTCAGTCCTCTGTCTAAATCTCCTGGTACGGCCACCAATCCAAGTTAAGGATGTTATTGGACTAATTGGTTGTTAGGACACTCTTGCTCAATTGTGATCACAGCTGAAAAACATTCTACTAATAAGTGAGTATAAAAGGGAACAACATTCTAGGTTAGTTTAGTATCTGAAGCATCAGCAGTTGATGACTTGCTGACCGACTCACAATGACCAGAAAGAAACAACTTTCTTTAGAGACCCGTCAGTCCATTGTTGTGTTAAGGAAGAAGATACTCCATTAAAACAAGAACATTTCACTGTGATCCCAAACTTTTGAGGATAAAAACAATTTAACAAACTTACAATTTTTATGTCTCACTTTAAGGAAAAAGGCACTAGTGATTTGATTAATATCGTGATATATATCGATATTAACTGATATAAAAAAATTATCATGATTAGATTTTTTGCCCATATCGCCCAGCCCTAATACACCCTCAGTCTTTAGGTCGATGAGTGAGACGAGCGCTGGGCAGCGTAAACAAACATAAAAAAATCTAACAGCTATTCAAATCCATGTTTACCTCAAGGATCTCGTGGAGCTTGGCACAGATCAATTCTCCTTAACCGATACATCTGTTTGGACACTCTCTCCGCTCGGTCTGCTCACACAATTAAAACAAGCAGAGAAATTCACCCCCCCAAACTTCGCCCAGCGTCTCTGTTCAGCGCCTGCTGCTTGTCCTTCAAGTTAAAGGAAGCGGTTCTTATTCCACATCGCCTGAAAGGAGAGCCGGGCCGGATCAATGCTCTTTTGTGGACGCGTGTAGCTTCAGCGTGATCATGTCAAGATACAGACCGCACACGGACCACCTTTACCTGCTTAAGCAACCTTGAAAGAGAGCTCGTTATTGGGATACGGCCGGCCTCTCACCTGGCTAGTGTTTCTATAGGAACAGTGAATGCAGATCTATGGATGAGGCATCAGTGAGCAGGGCTGGGTGTTGTGGCTGAAAGCGTTTATTAAGCATGATGCTTGTGCTTCAGAGCAATATGTCAGGTAAAGAGAGAGCAGCTGGTCCTCAGGTGACTGAGGATGTCGGAGCAGTACGTGACCAGACTGTGGGAGAGAACAGGCCGTCCACCACTGCACAGAGAGGGATGTTATAGTAGCGCTGCAATGCAAGGAATCAACTTTAGAAAGACGAACCAACGTTTGAGACGTCAGTGGTGTAGAAACCATTAGCACTGGTCTACAGAGACGTCAACGGTTTCTACACCACCGATGTTTCAGATGTTGGTTGGTCTTTCTAATGTGAAGTCATTGCATTACAGAGACAAACCATCATTTGAGACATCAGTGGTGTAGAAACCATTGGCACTGGTCTACAGAGATGTCAACGGTTTCTACACCACTGAGTCTCAAAAGTTGGGTCGTCTTCCCAAAGTGGAAGACGAACCATTAAAAAGACGAACCAACGTTTGAGAATATGCTAGTGGTGCAGAAACCATTGGCACTGGCCTACAGAGATATCAACACCACTGACGTCAACGGTTTCTTAAACGTTGGTTCGTCTTTCTAATGTGGATTTCTTAGGTTAGAAAGACGAGCCAACGTTTGATACGTCAGTGGTGTAGAAACCACTGGCACTGGTCTACAGAGATGTCAACAGTTTCTACACCACTGACGTCTCAAATGTTAGTTTGTCCTTCTAATGTGGATTCCTCACATTTGAAGGAGAAACCAACATTTCAGACGTCAGTGGTGCAGAGACCATTAGCACTGGTCCACAGAGACGTCAATGGTTTCTGCACCACTGACGCCTCAAATGTTAGTTTGTCTTTCTAATGTGGTTTTCTTATGTTAGAAAGGAGAGCCAACATTTTAGACATCAGCGGTGTAGAACTGTTGCCACTGGTCTATAGAGATGTCAACGGTTCGGTTTCTACACCACTGTCTCAAATGTTGGTCCAAAGTGGATTTCTTGCATTAGAAAGACGAACCAACGTTTGAGAATACGTCAGTGGTGCAGAAACCATTAGCACTGGTTTACAGAGATGTCAACGGTTTCTATGACACATCTTAAATGTTGGTTCGTCTTTCTAATGTGGATTTCTTACATTAGAAAGATGAACCAACATTTAAGACCTCAGTGGTTTGGAAACCATTGGCACTTGCCTACAGAGACATCAACGGTTTCTACACCACTGACGTCTTAAATGTTGGTTCGTCTTTCTAATGTGGATTTCTTACGTTAGAAAGACGAACCAACATTTGAGACGGCAGTGGTGTAGAAACTATTGGCACTGGCCTACAGAGATGTCATCGGTTTCTACATCACTGACGTCTCAAATGTTGGTTCATCTTTCTAATGTGGATTTCTTATGTTAGATAGACAAACCAACATTTGAGATGTCAGTGGTTTGGAAACCATTGACACTGGCCTACAGAGATGTCAACGGTTTCTACACCACTGACGTCTTAAAGCCTGGTTTTTTTTCTTATGTGGATTTCTTATGTTAGATAGACAAACCAACATTTGAGACGTCAGTGGTTTGGAAACCGTTGGCACTGGTCTACAGTGATGCCAGAAGTCATGCGGTTATATGAGTCACACTTCACCACATTATTCACGAGTGTTAGAGGAAGAGAAGTATGTAGGCCTGACTGCTCGACAGATGTGAAGAAGCAGAGAGATAAAAAAACAAACCCCTGAAATTCAAATACTGACTGTTTGAAAGTCGTTCAGAAAGCAGACGGCTATAACATCTATTCACACTCGCTACAAAGTCGAGGAGCAGCTGTGGCGACGAACTCCGGCACCAATTAAACACTATGGGGCTCCTGAAAATAATAGCCATTCTTCCACCCATGGTGCTTTCCGCGCAGTGGCTGGAGGAGCCGACGCTGTGATTTGAAGAGGTCTCGGCGAGCCCCCTGTCCGTTACGAGTGTATGAGTTTTTATTTGGAGGGCCGTGCGAGGAGCGTGCCAGGCGCTGCCGGTAGGGAGCCCATCAGAGCGCGATGCGGGATGACGCTAATGCACCATTACCGCATCTCCCCCTCGGCCAAATGTCACGTCCTCCATTGTGAGCGCACATGTACACCCATACACGGGGGCAGCACGGGATGAGTCACTTAGCACAGGTCACAAGGCCTTATCACACCTGCCGGACCCCCAGCGCTTAGTTCTGCATTTACACATCTGACAAACAGACCTCAGTTTATATGCCCCCCACATACACCAAACAGCCCTAACATTAAACCCACCTCTTTGTATCTCCACTCACTGTCCACTCTATTAGACACTCCTACTACTTGCTGGTCCACCTTGTAGATGTAGAGTCAGAGACAGTAGCTCATCTGCTGCTGCACAGTTTGTGTTCCTCTAGTTCTTCATCAGTGGACACAGGACGCCGCCCACAGGACACTGCTGTCTGGATAGTTTTGGTTGGTGGATGATTCTCAGACCAGCAGTGACTGAGAATGACTGCTTTGTGGTGGTCCTGTGGGGGTCCTGATCATTAAAGAACAGAGTAATAAAGTATACAGAGAATCAGATCAACTACAGTCTGTAAGTGGAGCTCCTGTATGGTCAGTGGAGAAAAGACCTCAAGTAGAGGACCTGCTATCATCTACAGCACTAGTAGGTGGACGGTGGTCCAGGTCCGGACCCAGACGTTGTCCAATGTGGAACCAAACTGATAAACTATTGAGAGAGATTTGATGTTGACTGTGTTTATTTTAAGAGGCGGAGCTTTTCTAGTCTTTACCGTATACGGGCTTTGTACTGCAGTAACCTCACAGACCAATCACGTACATAGTAAAATCAGCAAACGCACTCCTCAGCCAATCAGATCTGTGCAGATGTGCTTTAAAAAAGAAAGGTTGACGGCGAAAAATGACTTTTTAATCAGGAATGGAGCGAGACAGAGATGTTTCTACTTCCCACAGATAGCTCCAAACCAACATCTCATATGTTCTGAGACCGTGGAGCTAATTAACAGCAGACACGTATCTCATATCCATCCATCCATCCATCCATCATCTTCCACTATATCCCACTAGTCAGGGTCAAAGGCGGCCGGAGCCAATCCAAGCGTCATTGGGCGAAGGCGGGGTACACCATGGACAGGTCAGCACACCTACAGGCAGTTTAGAGTTTGGACTGTTGGAGGAAACCAGAGTACCCAGAGGAAACCCACTCAAGAAATGAGGAGAACATACTCCACACAGAACGTTCTGGATATCTCATATGTGTGTGAGAATGGTCCCAACACAGTTTCAGCCCAGGTTTAAAGACCTGGCTGGACCACCAGGAGCTCACTTCTCTCACTATGAACTCAGGTGTGAAGCTCAGTTAACAAGACTAAATGTTTTATTTACTTTTTTTTTATTAACACTTGATGATACACTTTTTTTCAAAAGCATTTTAAATGTAGACCTTGTTTTTACTTTTTTAATTTTAGTTCAGTATTTAAATATACTAAAATATACTGAACAGTATGTGTGATGTGTTGGACTTTCAGTTGCTGATGGTATAAGTTAGAACTGATGGCGGTCCAGACCTTGGCCTTAAGGTGGACCTTACTGAATTCTTATTAAACACCCCTGATCTACAGAGTTAACCGAGGCCTGCAGTCACCAGCGACACGCCTTCCTTGTTTAGTCTCTTTAAAGTCGTGCATTAACATCCGTGCTTCACAGCGTCCTATGTTTCACACCTCTCACCGAAAAGGAAACAACGAAACAACATGAAATAAACACATTCACACGTTTTAATTAATTTCCTCCTCTACTAATTATACATTCATCATGTTCTCACAAGGTACGGGCATTTGCCAGCGTTCTAATGAACGTTCATAACACCCCTGGTCCACCTGGTGCACCCCAGTCTTCAAACGGGTTTATTTTCAGGGGTCGGTCAGGAACGCCGGACCGGAGAACGTGGGGCCGTCAAGCTGGCGACCAACCAACTCAACGTTTGAAAGTACTTTCTTTACTGGAGACCAACTCAACGTTTGAATGTACTTTCTTTACTGGAGACCAACTCAACGTTTGAAAGTACTTTCTTTACTGGAGACCAACTCAACGTTTGAATGTACTTTCTTTACTGGAGACCAACTCAACGTTTGAATGTACTTTCTTTACTGGAGACCAACTCAACGTTTGAATGTACTTTACTGGAGCTCAATGTTTCCGCCACTGGGACAGAGTGGAGGTCAGTGTGGTGTCGTAGGGTCTTCATTATTAAAACCATACTCCAGCTTTAGCGTAAAAGGACCCACACAGCAGCTTATTAGCCGGGCGCTCGCGGCGCTGTCCATGGTGCTGTTTCAGCTGGACCGGTTTTGATCACTGTTCAGAGCGTCGGCCGTGTTTGTTCTGCGTGGAGGTCCAGAGTAATTGTTTATTTGTTTGGGCCGTTTGCCAAAGCGCCGTTACACACTTTTGATTATGCAGCACTGCTGACCACGAATCAGATGAAAGTGTTGGGCTGAAGCCTGTTGGTTCCAGCTCGGGGCCCAGAGTCGGGTTGATTGCGCTTTCTTTTTCTTTAGCTTCATGCAAAAGTCATGGTTTGCTCTCAAGATCTCAGGATTCTAACAGAAGTATAAACACCTCTTGTTCTTGAGAGGAAATCATAACTGCTTTTCTTACACTTACACTTCCTGCCTTGCACTTGGCTCGTACCTCTTCACCTGCTTTCTACCATCCTTTAGTTAGTGCACAGTGAAAGCTTCAGTAGTAGGGCTGTGTATTGGCAAGAACCTGGCGATACAATACGTATCGTGATACAGCACTCACGATTCAATATATCACGATATATTCCGATACCGCAAACAAAGTGATATATTATGATTTTTCAAATCCTACTATTAAAACACACCACTATATGAACAGGTTTATCAATGTTTATAGTAGCACTGCGCCCTTGTACTGCTTGTTAATGTTGGAGTGGAGCTGAAAATGGATCACAACGCTGCCATCTAGTGGTCTTCAACACAGGTTTCAACACAACACACAGTGAGTCACTGTCTGCCAGGAATCTGTGTATTGATACTGTGTTTTTGAGAATCGATACAGTATCACTAAACATAATATCCCGATATTTGATATTTTCTTACACCCCTATTCAGTCAGAGTACATGGACACATCCAACTTTTTACACAACTGAAAGTTCTATTTCTGTTTGTTTGCTGAATTCGAGTCTTGTAGGGAAACTGGAGCTCTTTCCATTTGGCTGCTGCCTGTTGGTCCACCAGTAATGCTTTTGGAAGTGCTGCTAGCTGAAGATGCTCAAAGTCCTTCAAGGTTCTTTTTTGGTTTTCCACTAGGCCTGGTACTCCGTCCAGGTTCTAAATGAGCTGAGCTGATATCAGAAGGTGATTTAAGACTGCTGATTGGTTAGAAACCATCACAGAGAAGCTGCTTTCTACCATCCTTCAGTTATTATACAGTGAAAGCTTCAGTCAGAGTACATGCTTTGTGAACATATCCAATTTTTTACACAACTGAAAGTTCTATTAGTGTTTATTTGCTGAATTTGTGTATTTGGAGTCTTGTTATAGAGAAAGTCTTGTAGGTAAACTGGAGCTCTTTTCATTTTGCTGCTGCCTGTTGGTCCACCAGTAATGCTTTTGGAAGACAACAGTATGGGCGTGTAAGGAAACCAGCGAGAGGTGTTTAAGACCCTCCGTGTACGTGGAGGTAAACCGGGTAAGATCAGTTACTGAGCCTGCTTTAGCTGATGTTAGCTAACGTTAGCTTCACTCGCTAAGTTCGGTGGTTGAAGTTATGCTAAGCTAACGTAGCTGAATTAGAAGATTTATAGTCGTATGAGAGCGAGTTCCACTTCGATCATATTTACTACAATAACTGTACCTCTATATCTGAGTTTAGCTGGTTGCTAGGCTGTTGTCATGGATACTGTTGGTTGGTTATTTAATTAGATACTGTTTACACTCAGGATGAGCTGCTGTTGTGGGTGTGGTTAGACTAAAAGTATCAGGACTAAGTGATATGGTGGTCTATTTCTACATTACAGCTCTTTCAGATTCAAATTCAGGAATATCATCAGAATCTGAAGAAGCAGCTCTGGAACGTTCTCAGAGCCAGTCAGTCTGAGTTTCCATAGCGAGCAGTGAATATCATTTTAGGTCATGTTTATATATTTTCAGTATCTAAAACAATGTGAAACCACCAGCGGGGTCCATACCAGTGGTGCTTAGACTTTAAGAGTTCACTTGTGAGGTTCTTAGTCCTCTTTTAAGATGCTTTGTAAGTTTTCTTCTTGGGAACGCTTACGTGAATCTCATGGCCGGTCTCCGAGTGATGTTTTCCTTGAATCAACCAATCAGCTAATTAGGCCAAGGTCAATGATTTTGCTGTACTTGCTTGTTGACATTGTGTCACTGTATCCACAGCTTTGAATCCGAACCTCTGATTTTATTTTTTCCTCAATACAAAACCCATTAGCAGATCCACAACCACCACAACCACCTTCATGATTCAGTGAGAGAGCTAATCAATGTCAAACAACGCCACGCTTCTACTATTAGCAAGCCCTTCCTGACTGACAGGGGGTCCGTCACAGCTTAAAGTGATCTGTTTAAGTTTGGGTCCCCCCACAAAATAACATCACTGGGGCTTCACCACCTCTGCTCTCTGGGCTGGTACCCTCAACCTTCCCTCGTCCCTTTGCAATTCAATTTTTTAAGCTCTGTTGACTCCACGCACCTCGTCCCGTCTCCCGTGACACGGCCTCTCTGTCCGACCGCGCCGCTCGCTCAACTGTCCCCGTCCTGACTGACCGCAGGACTCCCCTCCCGCCTCTTCCTCACACATCTCTGGCAAGCGAGCAGGCAGGAGAGCGGCTGGACGTCAGCCTAATGCCAGCCCCAGCTGCACCCCTCCAGAGAGCAGCCGGCGGAGCCAGCGAACGAAGGGCAAACATGACTTCCAGCACGAGAGCCGCGAGACGGCAAGGAGTGCAGGAGCGGGAAGGAGGCCCTGGTTAAAAGCTGGGTTTCTGCTTGGAGTGTGTCGAGATCAACCGTCCACTGTCGAGATCTTCGCCGAGGGCAAACTCAGAACTGCACCAGCTGCCCCACGGAGACGCCGGGTTTATCGTTAGGCACCGCAGCGAGTTACGGGCCTACGCCGCAGCTTGCGTTCAGCCTGGTGGGATATTAGGAGGCGGCTAATGTATATACATGTCCCAGCGTGTTAGCCACACGCAGACGGTAGCCTATTAAAACGCAGAGTGGGCGTCCAGCTGCTGCTGCTGCAGCATTCGAGCAGAACATCACACGTGTGGCGCGGGGGGGGGCTCGATAGACGAGGCCAGCGTCGTTAAGCAGTCTGTCTTCACGCTCATCAGTAACGGTTTTATGGCACGGCAGGCCTCGCCGGAAGACACTGATCTGAGGAGCTTATTAAAAACATATAAGCCCTGGATTTATTCGGCTTAGCACTGTACGGTAGTCAGCGAGAAGCTCGGACTCTTGTCCCTCTCAGATGTCTCGCCGCGTCCCGCGTCGGCTTCTGGGAAGTTCAAAGCCACGAGCGCTATATGTTGTTTGGGGAGGAAACGAGAAGCCCGGCCGAGCCCCGCTCTGATTAGCCTCCCTCATCCAGGGATTACACTCATATTCCAGTGCTCGTGTCGGATAATCCCCGCCACGCAGCAGGTTCATCAGGGGCATCCTGGCTGGCTGAGCGCTGCTCTGCTCTCTGCTGTGCTTCAGGAGCAGGAGGACATGAGTTTCTGTGGTCGGACCATCACTATGCACAATGCCAAGTGTTGGCAGGAGTGATGTGAAGCCTCAACTCTGAACTCTGGAGCAGTGAAAGCATGGAGTGATGAGTCACACTTCACTCTCTGGCAGTGTGATGGATGACTCTGGGTTTGGAGAATGAATCCAGGAGATGCTACCTACCAGTACTAAAGTTTGGTTGAGGGGGGATAATGATCTGGGCTCCTGAGTTCCAGTGAAGTGTGATCTGCCTTTGTTTCAGGAATTTAGGGAAGACCCTTGTCCTGTTCAGGCACCAAGCGAGGTCCACAAAGAAAGGGTTTGACAACTTTGGTTTGACCAGTGGCCTACACAGAACCCTGACCTCAACCCCACTGACCTCCTTTTGGATGAAGTCGAGCACTGATCACGATAAAATATCAGGACACTGCCGACCTCTAAATCGAGGCGCGCCCCCCCTGTCTTCAGATCTACCCTATTTGAAAGCTTTGAAGGTGAAGGCTCCAGTGTCACCACATGATTTCCTTTCCTAGTTCCTTTCACGCTCTCTCAGCCTCCTCCTTTCCCCGCGCCTCCTCCTCTAAGGCGTAGTCGAGCGGCAACGACAAGAGAAGACTAAGTCGAGGCTGAAGTCGTTCCGGAAATCCGCAGCTTTATTGTAATGCTTCCCGTCGCCGGCGTTCCTCCTGTAAACAAACAGAGCTGGCAGGTGACAGAGCGGCGGTGACGCCCCCGTCTCATCTCTCCCGGGGCTCCGCACCTGTCCCGCACTTCTCCGGAAGGATTTGCCTTTCAGTACGAGTGGGGGGGGGGGGGGGGGGGATGAAACACTGCCTCCTATTAACATACAGCTCGTACTTTCTTCTTTCGGGTGGGATGATGTGCAGTCATTAGTCATGATTTCGCCGCCTGCCTCTTTACCCTCCCGCCCCGCGGCTTTTCTGTCGATGGCCCGTCTCCGGGGCGCGATGAATAATGTGCGTGTCTCGCCGCGCGTCCGTGAGACGCCGGGCGCCCGTCCCGCTTTGTTTACCCCCGGCTAATGCTGCCGCGCCACCGGCAGCTCGCAACCGAAGGCCGTCCGCTTCTGTGATCAATAAGTAAGTGTTGCGGCGGGGGCCGCTATGTCACGCTGCTTTCTTCTACCTTACCACCACTCCTCCTCCTTCTCCTCCTCTTCCTCCTCCTCCTCTTTCTTTCTTTTTTCTCCCCCTAGGAAAACAATCCGAGATGGTTCTTGATGAAGTGAGACGTTTGCTTCGCGCCTCTCTCTCTCTCTCCCATGACTCCTCTCTTCTCCAGCTCCCAGCAACTCACTTATTAAGGACAAGCTCCGCCGTAAACACGCGTCAGTGTGCTGTTAGTTTGCGTGCTGTCTTCTCAGAAGCATCTGCTCCAGAAGGAGCATTATTAGCTACATTTCTCAGGATTCAGGGGTTAGGATTAGATAAAGACTTTGCAGGGCACACAAACAAACAAACCAGCCAGCCAGCCAGCGTTTGGAGCACTTTGGACCTTTTGCATCCCAAATGAACGAGGCGAGGTCTTCCTTTACGCTGTCAGAGGCTGCTTAATGCAACAGCGAGCAGCAGCACAGCCATGCCAGGAGCTCCTCGGGTCAGCGTGCAAGCTGTTATTGACTGATACAAGGGCAACGCCTGGCCGGCAAGCACACTGAGGCATGGAAAGAGACAGGGTTAGTAGGTTTAGCGCGGTACGCCGTTTGCAGATGGCCGTCTGAAGTGACCTGTTTGTGTTGCGTTAGCTTGCAGAGCACTTCATTAACCATACTTAATATGCAGTGGCCCCAAAACATACTCTTCCTATTGTAACAATCTTAACAGTGGTCTTCAGAAGGGCTGATCATTAGGAAAACACTTCTGGAACAACATCTCGCTGATGGTAGACTCTCAACCACAGCCCAACCACAGCCTAACCACATTAGAGGTTACGGTAGAAGAGGCAAGGCCGTTTTCCTATACCTTGTTCCTTGGGAGTGTCCAAAGAGACTGCTTCAATGCTAACAGTCCAATTCCGTCAATGGCCACAGCGTCTTCCGCAGTACAGCTTTGGTCCCATTAAGCTGGTCAGTGTCTACCTACACAGTATAGAGTAGTTGGACTCCATGCCTTGTGTTGGCCATAATCAATGATACTCCTGGCCGTTGTTGGATGACCTGCTATCTTTGCGTCACTGTGGAAACGCTCATTATTGACTTGTGTGATTAGAATAAAGGCAGCCGTACCCAACGCATGTAGCATCATGTAGCAGTGCTATAGAAGGTATAGGTAAAAGCTTAGGGCGTTGGAGTGGGTTTGACGTTGGGGGACCCTATCCCCTAAATATACCTATAAGCTGATTCCACTGTATGTAAGGTAATAAATCACTGTATGTATAGTGACGTAGAACAACATTTGTGGAAGTACAGTAAATTATAAATACATAAATAAAATAAAACGTTATCTGTACGTCTGATTATTATTAGATACATTTAATTAAAGATTACTTTACAAACTAAACTAAACTAGATACTCCACATTACAAGCTACTGCTGTCAAACTTCAAAACTATACATACAATATAAACAAAACAATTATTATTTTCTTAGGTAGTATAATGCTGAAATGAAATGATAAATAAATGTATGTTAAGGTTTCCTGACTAGACAAGACTAACATTAATGTTAGACAGTAAGGCTGGGTCCCAATCAGCACCCTCTGGAACATTACATACTGACTACTGAAAACACTTCTAACGCTGGAGTCCTTTTATTTATTTATTAATTAATTTATTTAATTTATTATATTTTATTATTTTATGTATGTAGTGTACTAGCAGTCTGCAGTTTGGGGGCGTGGCCAGAGAGTAATATAACTTTACGTTTCAGAGTGCTTTCTGACTAAAGTTAATATAAACGTTAGCTAACCCAAACCCTCCTAGTCCGTTACCATAACAACACATTATACTAAAGCTGTTTTATTACAGTATATATGGTCATCGTTGCTCTCATCACTGACCTCTCGTTTAAAGCTCCATCGAGGCGAGAGCTCGGGTCAGTGAAGCTGCTGACTGCAGGATATTTCTCGACACAAGCCTTAATGCTGTGAAAGACCCAGAGACCACCGAGCCCGTTGCTAACATCAAACACAGCACGTGAATTGCGAAGGCATCAGAGTGATTCCAGCATCACAGCATTAATAGTCAAGACTTTAGACTTTAGAAGACAAGAAGAAGCGCAAAACTCGGTTGATCAATACCACATGGTCCTCAGTGGTAAACATGCCCACTCAGGTTCTGTGGAAGCGCTATCGCGAGGTTGTTAAGAATTGCGAGAACTTTGGGTGGACTGTTTGAAATGTTTTTGAAAAGCTGGCCAATGTAAAAGGGTTAACAACACTAGGAGTCTGAACATTGTGTTAGGCTTTGTATCAGCGACTACGCCTCCAGTGAGGACTTCTTTATTGCCGTTGTGGGGAATTCTCAACGCTTGTGTGGTGTATTTGCTGATGTATTGCCCCAGTGCTTGCTGGGAATTGTAGTACAAGAACACTGACAGATGAAACCACATGAAGGGGTCGATGAGGTTGAGGGTTAATGTGTGTAATGATGGAGAGGAGGTGTTTGGGTGTGGTTGTTTGGTAGCATTCCAAACAACGAGGCTGATATAGTCATGCTTGCGTGATAGTTAGGAGTCTAGCGATACACTCAGCCCACAATTCAAATTAATTCACGAGACCGGGCCGATGATTCGCCGCTCTGTCAATATTTGGAATGAAGGATGCATCCAGATCTCAGAGTTTCACGATCCCACCCCTAATACTAGCGAGGTGCTTTGGCCCTCGTGGGTTGAGGTGCACACTCTCGATGCTCAACATTCTGGGCCAAGAATGAAAACTTGATGAAAACTTGCAGACTGAGAAACACCGGCCCGGTGATAACCAAACCCTCTCCGCGAGGGCCGCTCCACGGTCCTGGAGGGCCACAGCCCGGCACGAATGAATGTTTTCCATGTTCCAGCGCTACCGATTCAGAAGAGCCTGCTAATTAGCTGCTGGATCAGGTGTGGTCTACCGTGTAGCCGGGCCATCCTTCAGGACCCCCTTAAGGTTCCCCCGTAGACGCTTATTCTTATCTTCTCCTCAAGGCGAGTGCTGTGCCCAGAGCTGGGAGAGTTGCTCTCTCTCCGCGAGAACGAGGCGCTCTCTCGCAAGACGATAAAAACGTTCGCCCACCAGCGTCCAGCTTTGGGTCTCGGGGTCCGACCTTAGCTGGTAAGCTGCGCGCTTGTTTACATCCGCGACACGTCGCGCATTTTCCCGCGTGGTTGCGAGCGGCGGCGTTTAATCCGTCCGTTGCTTTAAGACGCATTTAATCTCTATCTGGAACGGGACGGGGAGGTTTCTCCCGGCCTCGCGGGCGGACGGGGGGGGTCTTGTCAGATTAGCGGCGCCTCGTCTGAGGCTGCCCGAGTCAGGGGTGATAAAGGGGACTCGATTGGTGTTTTGTTATTGCCGTCAGCGCAGCACATTTCCCTTTAATCCACTGTTTGTGAGGCTGGCGGGCTGGAGAAGCTCGGAGAAGCTCAGAGAAACTGGAGGGTGGTGGGGGGAGGGGGATGAAAGACCCCTAAGCCCATGAGTCAGATTAAAAATGGAAGGCACAGCCGACGCAGAGTCGTGTCACAAATCCGAATATATATCCATTATATATACAGCATGTTCGTTTCTGGAGCTTCCCTCTGCATGTAAAGCCGTTTGCTGTTCAGAAACCCCCCCCCCCAACATACCCCCCCCCACCAAACTCAGCTCAGGGCCACATGTGTGCCCACGCTCCCTCGCAGGTGTTGCCATAACGGAGGCCTCCGGTGTGTGTCGCGGGCACCCATGCTATTAGGCTAACGCAGCTGCGGCGAGCTATTTTCATCTCGTTAGCGATCCGCGGCCCAGACAACGGCGAGGAGCGTCCCGGAGGAGCGCCAGCGCCTTTCATCCGTAATGCACTCAGAAAGCGGGAGCAGGGGGAGAGATGAAACCCCATTTATGTAGGCCAGTGAGCGGAGAGGGAAAAACCCACCCCGACCCGGGGCCATTACGTTTTTCACCAGCCGTGGATCAGATGTTGGGATGTTCTTTCTCGGGCTCATAGCTCGGAAGCAACCGGAGTTCAAACTCGCTCCTCCTTCACGTGGCGCTCCTTCTTTTGTCAGCCTGAAAGAGGCTGCCCGAGCCTTGCGGTGGCGTCGGGGGGGCGCTCGCTGGTGGTCAAAGCCACCGGCTCAAGAATCTTGAATTCCCTTGAATGGGATTCCAACACAAGGGAGGAATCGTGGAAGATCACGAAGATTAAGTGTGTCCAGTTGCTTTAGAACGTAGTCGACTGACCACGACTTGGCCGGTGTCTGAAGTTGGTGTCTTCTGGTGGTCTGGAGCCCACAAACTCAGGACTGCCATATCGTATCGTACACAATAATATCGCCAACATTTGTGAATATGGTGAACGATATTATACCCTGAAATATCGTTCCATATCACCCATCACTAATTATCACATCAGGTAGTACTTTTACTGTTTTTAGAAAAAGAAAAATTCACACTTTTCTCATTTCCCCTTATATCTACTAGAGACAGAGTTTATCTCCAGTATCATTCACTTTACTTCAGTTCTGGATATATGGAGATATCTGGAGTGCATTATCTAGTATCATAACCTTCTGGATCATTGACTTCTGTTGCAATGTGATGATAAATTCTTATATTTTTTAATATTTCAGTTCGGGGTGTGCCATATCATATTGTATGCAATAATAAAATTTAATTTTAATTTTGTTGCAGTAGTGTATTCTTGAATTATATATATTTTTAATTCAATGTTTTGTCATATCGCCAAGAGTATCGTTATCGAAAAAATACCAGGAAATATCGTGATATTATTGTATCGCCCACCCCTACTTCTGAAGGAAACGCAGGATGGTTGCACAGCTTAAGCAGTGCGAGGTCTTAAGGGGCACTATGAGAGGAACTTAAGTACCTTAGTACCTTAACACAGGTTCCTTAAATCAATGTGTAAATGCCCATCCCATTCATTCTCTATGGGGAAAAGAATTCCAGGAAATTCTGCTTCTACCTGGAATCCATGCATCCAATCAAAAAGCTGTATACAAACCCGAATCACACAATCAGACCGGACAATCTGGAGCTGGAACGGAGTTGATATCTCGAGTTATGCGGCAAAGATCTGGCCGATAGCTTCCCGATGTGCCACCAGAATTAAGGCGCTTAAGCGGAACACAAGTAATTCTATATTTAACCCTTTAACGACAAGTGAATAATATTTAATTTGAAGTTTTTGAGACTGTAAATCATCAATGTTTAAAAAATCTGATGTTCACATGAATTTAGCTCAAACCCACACAGTGTTCTAAAGTTTAGTGGAGAACCAAAGACTGAATGTGTAGAACACTGTACACTATAGAACAATGTTAGAAATGACTAAACATTTTAAACAATCTCAGTGTATAAAGGGTTAAAACCTTAATGTTTTCATTAGTGTGAACAATTCCAGATGTTCCAAATATGATACAAAACCAAACTCATGTACATAAAGTGTTATTTAATGTTACTATGGTTACATATTGCAAAGCAACTATACTCTAATTAGTTTTTGGCTTTCTGCCAGATATCCGCCCGTAGTTATCATATCAACTCCGTTCCATCTCCAGAGTGTCCGCTCTGAATGAGTGATTCGGGCTTGTATACAGCTTTTTGATTGGATGCACAGATTCCGGAAAACTACAGATTTTTCCAGGAATTTCTCCCATAGAGAATGAATAGAATAGAAAAGTTCACACCAATCTACTGAACTTCTGCTCGACTGACAGACACTGTTTCACATACACTGACTCAGGGCGGACCCCCGACCTTGACTGCAGTGTTGGTTTGACCTGCACTCGTCTGTTTGTCGTTTTTTTCCATCCCTCTTTTTTTCCCATAGACTCCCATTCATTTTCATTATACTCAATTTTCAATATACTCACTCTAACACACTGACCTGTACTCCTCTACTTGTCGTTTATTCATCTCTCGTTCCTCGCACTGCTTAAGCTGCACAAACATCAATGCACTTTCCTAGTTATGATTATTATTTATTAATATTAGTAAGATAAGAATCAATTATTATCATAATATAATTATTTATTAGAAATAAACTAATAATAATAATATGATTTTTGGGCAGTTGTTTTGTGGTCCAGGCTTTAAAGGGTTAAAAGCTCCTCCGTCCCTCCTTTTCTGGCACACGGGAAGTCTCGTCTGGTTGAGCCACGTTCACATTCACAGGTTTCCCCGTCACCCAACCCCTGTTGATCAGCCGAGACTTGTTGGCTGGTCGGGTTTTCACTGCGGCGGGCTTGTCTGTGGTGGGTGGGCTCGAAGCTGCTCTTGTTGTCAAATGTGGGCGTGTAGACTGTCCAGCTCCTGACAAGCAAATGTAAAAAGGTCTACAGTGAATGTATCGCTGTTTGGTTTAAAGTATGAACTGTTTTGATGATGTTCGAAGTGAAAGCATCCTCTACAGAGAGTTCGCTTCAACGTTTTTCTGCACAGCTTCTGTTAAACTGGGTTGAAAATATTAGAGAAAAACATAAACAGTACTGAAAAGTTTAGGAGAGTTGATAAAAACAGTCCAGTGCTTGGATAAAATTGAAAAAGTAGATATTTAATGCTTCAACTTAAATTCAATTCTCAGTTTCAGTATTTTATATCTTGTCTATGTCCTACCTTCAGTTAAACATAGAGTTTAAAGGATTTAAACATTTTGCACAGGGTTCCAACGTCTTTGGAAGTGGGTTCATACAATCCATAGCATGTCATATAGTTTACACAGTCCATAGAATTGTATATAGTTTACATAGTCTACATCAGGGGTGTTTAATTAGAGGTCAGTAAGGTCCAGTTGGTGGAAATGTCTTCAGGAGAAGGTCCAGACCATCATTTCTAACGTGTGTTCTGATTCAGTGGTGTATCCTGTTTACTGAAGTAGTCTAGTATCAGCATCTTATACCATCAGCTACTGAAACACCAACACATCACACATACCGTTCAGTATATTTCAGTATATTTACTGTTTCAATGCTGAACTGAATGAATTATTTATAAACTAATAATAAATGTTTTTGAAGTAAACACAAGGGCTGTAAAACTTGATTTAACATCTTATCAGTTTAACTCTTATATTCTTCTCTCAGACTTTCTCTTGTTTAGTGAGAGAAGTGAGCTCTTGGTTGTCCAGGCAGGACTTTAAACCTGGGCTGAAAGGGTGTGAGGGCCATTCTCACACACATAAGAGATAAACGTGGCTATGTTTAATTCTCCACGCTCTCAGAACATATGAGATGTTGGTGTGGAGCTGTCTGTGTGAAGAATAATAAACATGTCTCAGTTCATTCCTGGTTGAAAAGTAATGAAAGGAACATTACTGAATGTCCTTCAGTCCCCTTGATCTGCATTAAAACCGATATGCCAGTGTAATGAATACAGCCACATGGGCTCAGTAGTACTTTAGTACTTTACCCTGTAAACACAGTTTGTCACTTATCTACACACATCAAATAAAACTCTACTAATGTCAGGGTCCCTCAGTGGAGACCCCGTTGATGCTCCACTCCCGTCCCTCTCACCTGAACCCTAACTCCCAGCCAATCGCCTCCCATTTAAGAAGCCCTTCCTTCCCCTTCAGCCTTGTGGAGCATTATCTAAGCAGACTTCGTGGTTCTTGCTCACACCTTGCTCATGGAAAGCTCGTGGACTTCTCAGGACTTTTTTGATATTCCAGATCATTTCCAGTGTTCAGAAACCAGATGAAGAGCTTTAGGGGGCCTCAGATGTTCTTGCTACAGATCTCGCTACAGTAAGCAGCGCAATTGAATCGAAATGAATGAACTAAATAAGTACACACACGTTTTTTTGATAAACATGACCAACCAGCAGTGATCGTTTCCCTGGTTTTACAACATTCTTACATTATATGTAAAACAAATCTGTCAAATTAAGAGATAATAGTTCATAAACAACCCTAATAAACTCTCCTGCCTGTCCCGTCCCCACCCGTGACAGAAGACCAGACCACCATTAAAGATCAGACTTCTGGATAAAAACAAACACGGCAAAGCAATCATAAAGCAAATGATGGCCGACGAAGGCAATCCGAAACATCAGAGCCACTTATATCAAAGACAAGGATAGCAACCACCTGGGAAAGTAGGAGGGACTATAAACATCAGTGAGAACACAAATAATAAGGGAGAAGATGAGAGGGTGGAGTCAGCTGCAGAACATTGTGACATCACTGTAGATCAGCTGGTAGTCATCTGTAACCACATACCAGTGAGGCTGTATATGCGATGTATGAAGTAATCTATAGAGATAATAAAGTTAATAATGAGTAACTTTAAATACTCTGTATACTGTGTACTTTAAATACTCTGTATACTGTGTACTTTAAATACTCTGTATACTGTGTACTTTAAATACTCTGTATACTTTAAATACTCTGTATACTGTGTACTTTAAATACTCTGTATACTGTATACTTTAAATACTCTGTATACTTTAAATACTCTGTATACTGTATACTTTAAATACTCTGTATACTTTAAATACTCTGTATACTGTATACTTTAAATACTCTGATACTTTCTAATCAGTCAGTTAGGAGGTAGTAGACGTTTCCCTCACTCCTGTTCATGTACAGCGTTACCAGTGACGACGGGTAGTCATCTCTAGTCTATTGCAGAATTAATAAACACCCCATCTCTCTCTCTCTCTCTCTCTCTCTCCCTCGTTCTCCCTCTCTCTCTCTTTTACTCTCTTTCTCTCTCCCTCTCTCTCTCTCTTTTACTCTCTTTCTCTCTCCCTCTCTCTCTCTCTTTTACTCTCTTTCTCTCTCCCTCTCTCTTTCTCTCTCCCTCTCTCTCTCCCTCTCTCTCTCTTTCTCTCTCTTTCTCTCTCCCTTTCTCGCTCTCTCTCTCTCTTTATCTTTCTCTCTCTCTATTCTTCCTCTCTTTCTCTCTCTTTCTCTCTCTGTCTCTCTCGCTCTATCTCTTTTTCTTTCTCTCTCTCTCCCTCTCTCCCTCTCTTGCTCTCTCTCTCCCTCTCTCTCTCGCTCTCTCTCTTTCTCTCTCTTTCTCTCTCTGTCTCTTTCTCCCTCTTTTCTTTCTCTCTCTCTCTCTCTTTCTTCCTTCCTCTCTCTCCCTTTCCCTCTCTCCCTTTTTCCACTCTCCCTCTCTCACTCCTCCTCTCTCTCTGTCTCTCCCTCTCTCCGTCTCTCTCTATCTTTCTCTCTCTTCTCTCTCTCTCCTCCCTCTCTTTCCCTCTCTTCTCTTTTCCTCTCTCTCCCTCTCTTCTCTCTTCCTCTCTCTCCCTCTCTTTCTATCTTTCTCTCTCTCTCCTTCTCTCCCTCTCTCTTCTCTCTCCCTCTTTCCCTCTCTCTCTCTCTCTCTCTCTCTCTCTCTCTCTCTCTCTCTCTCTCTCTCCAGGCCTGAAGGTGCGGGAGGTGATGATAAACGTGTCTCGGCAGCAGGTTGAGGACTTCCACGGTCCGGAGGATTACTGGTGCCTTTGTGTGGCCTGGAGTCACCTGGGCACCTCCAAGAGTCGCAAAGCTACAGTGCGCATCGCCTGTGAGTACCCCCCCCCCAATCCCCATACCCCCCTCCCCCCGACCTCAACCACCCACCCACCCAGCACATAGAGCGTCTCCTACATCACACGCCAGCGCGTTTACAACATGAAAAATAAGCTTTCGCTGCAACAAAATGAGAAACAGTGGCTGGAGGCGAGTTTCCAGTCTCCTGTCATAGACAGTGTCTCCGAGGTAGCGTTCACAAACACACAGCGCGAGTACACGCCACCCAGAAAAGAAGCGCGCGCCGCAGATCAGCTTCGGAATTAAGCCGTAAGTAGGAGTTCCATTTCCTGCATCCCTCGCGGTAGCTTTGTGCTCGGCTCCACTGGCAGTCATGCTTCTACATCGAAACCGCCGCTCGGTCCCTCTCGCGCAGGAAATAATCCACGGGGGCCGCTTTTCTGGCCCATACTGAGCCTCATCTTTCATTCAATTACGCCGCCAACGCCGGGCTACGCTTCACGTTTCCCTCAGTATTAATTCCGTCTCGTGCCCTTCGTTCCAGAAGTCCTGCTTTTAGGAGACGTCCCAGTCAATTTATTTGCCGCAAATCCCAGTCCAAGTCTAGACTAATAGCCATTGAGGGTTAAAAAGGATCTAGACTAATAGCCATTGAGGGTTAAAAGTATGTAATCTAGACTAACTACCATTGAGGGTTAAAAAATATGTAATCTACACTAATAGCCATTGAGGGTTAAAAGGGATCTAGACTAATAGCCATTGAGGGTTAAAATGGATCTAGACTAATAGCCATTGAGGGTTAAAAAATATGTAATCTAGACTAATAGACATTGAGGGTTAAAAAGTATGTAATCTAGACTAATAGCCATTGAGGGTTAAAAGTATGTAATCTAGACTAACTGCCATTGAGGGTTAAAAAGTATGTAATCTAGACTAATAGCCATTGAGGGTTAAAAAGGATCTAGATTAATAGCCATTTAGGGTTAAAAAGTGTGTAATCTAGACTAATAACCATTGAGGGTTAAAAAGTGTGTAATCTAGACTAATAGCCATTGAGGGTTAAAAAGTATGTAATCTAGACTAACTGCCATTGAGGGTTAAAAAGGATCTAGACTAATAGCCATTTAGGGTTAAAAAGTATGTAATCTAGACTAATAGCCATTTAGGGTTAAAAAGTATGTAATCTAGGCTAATAGCCATTGAGGGTTAAAAAGGATCTAGACTATTAGCCATTTAGGGTTAAAAAGTATGTAATCTAGGCTAATAGCCATTGGGGGTTAAAAAGGATCTAGACTAATAGCCATTTAGGGTTAAAAAAATATGTAATCTAGGCTAATAGCCATTTAGGGTTAAAAAGTATGTAATCTAGACTAATAGCCATTTAGGGTTAAAAAGTATGTAATCTTGGCTAATAGCCATTTAGGGTTAAAAAGTATGTAATCTAGGCTAATAGCCATTGAGGGTCAAAAAGGATCTAGACTAATAGCTATTGAGGGTTAAAAAGGATCTAGACTAATAGCCATTGAGGGTTAAAAAGGATCTAGACTAATAGCTATTGAGGGTTAAAAAGTATGTAATCTAGACTAATAGCCATTTAGGGTTAAAAAGTATGTAATCTAGGCTAATAGCCATTGAGGGTCAAAAAGGATCTAGACTAATAGCTATTGAGGGTTAAAAAGGATCTAGACTAATAGCCATTGAGGGTTAAAAAGGATCTAGACTAATAGCTATTGAGGGTTAAAAAGGATCTAGACTAATAGCCATTGAGGGTCAAAAAGGATCTAGACTAATAGCCCATTGAGGGTTGCTGTGTCGCCACTCACTTAACAAATGCTGTTGTTGAACAGAGGTCCCGCAGACCCTTAAATTAACTGTTGTGATTAGAGATGTCTCACACCTTTATTAACTATTATGTACTAAACACAGTCCCATGAAGAACTTTCCCCTCGAATCTTCTGAAAGCGTTGTGCTTCGCTGGCTGCGTGCTGCAAGCTGCCGTTAGCAGTGTTCCTTAGCACGTTCAGAGCTGAGAGACAGGAGCAGCTGCTGTGGCGAATATGAAAGTGTAGCATTCAAAGCGTAAGAAGTCCAAACTAACACTAACACAACGTTCTACTGCATCAAGTGATTTCACAGCAGATATCAACCTGTGAACCTCTTCACGGTCTCCTCCTTCTAGAGTGAGGCACCAGTGAGGGTTAAAAAGGATCTAGTCTAGGCTAATAGTCATTGAGGGTTAAAAAGGATCTAGTCTAGGCTAATAGTCATTGAGGGTTAAAAAGGATCTAGTCTAGGCTAATAGTCATTGAGGGTTAAAAAAGGATCTAGTCTAGGCTAATAGTCATTGAGGGTTAAAAAGGATCTAGTCTAGGCTAATAGTCATTGAGGGTTAAAAAAGGATCTAGTCTAGGCTAATATTCATTGATGGTTAAAGAGGATCTAGTCTAGGCTAATAGCCAGTGAGGGTTAAAGATGATCCAG
Source organism: Megaleporinus macrocephalus (assembly GCA_021613375.1). NCBI lineage: Eukaryota > Metazoa > Chordata > Actinopteri > Characiformes > Anostomidae > Megaleporinus > Megaleporinus macrocephalus. The sequence continues at coordinate 32,704,005 of CM038725.1, read as the reverse complement.
TCTTGGCTAACAGCCAGTGAGGGTTAAAGATGATCCAGTATAGGCTAATAGTCATTGAGGGTTAAAAAGGATTTTATCTAGGCTAATAGTCATTGAGGGTTAAAAAGGATCTACTCTAGGCTAATAGTCATTGAGGGTTAAAAAGGATCTACTCTAGGCTAATAGTCATTGAGGGTTAAAAAGGATGTAATCTAGGCTAATAGTCATTGAGGGTAAAAAAAGGACCTAGTCTAGACTAATAGCCATTGAGGGTTAAAAAGAATATACTCTAGGCTAATAGTCATTGATGGTTAAAGAGGATCTAGTCTAGGCTAATAGCCAGTGAGGGTTAAAGATGATCCAGTCTTGGCTAACAGCCAGTGAGGGTTAAAGATGATCCAGTATAGGCTAATAGTCATTGAGGGTTAAAAAGGATTTTATCTAGGCTAATAGTCATTGAGGGTTAAAAAGGATTTAATCTAGGCTAATAGTCATTGAGGATTAAAAAAAGAATCTAGTCTAGGCTAATATTCATTGAGGGTTAAAAAAGGATCTAGTCTAGGCTAATAGTCATTGAGGGTTAAAAAGGATCTAATCTAGACTAATAGTCATTGAGGGTTAAAAAGGATCTAATCTAGGCTAATAGTCATTGAGGGTTAAAAAAAGGATCTACTCTAGGCTAATAGTCATTGAGGGTTAAAAGGATCTAGTCTAGGCTAATAGTCATTGACAGTTAAAGAGGATATAGTCTAGGCTAATAGTCACTGAGGGTTAAAAAAAAAGGATCTACTCTAGGCTGATAGTCATTGAGGGTTAAAAAGGATCTAATCTAGACTAATAGTCACTGAGGGTTAAAAAAAAGGATCTACTCTAGGCTGATAGTCATTGAGGGTTAAAAAGGATCTAATCTAGACTAATAGTCATTGATGGTTAAAAAGGATCTAATCTAGGCTAATAGTCATTGAGGGTTAAAAAAGGATCTACTCTAGGCTAATAGTCATTGAGGGTTAAAAAGGATCTAATCTAGACTAATAGCCATTGAGGGTTAAAAAGGATCTAATCTAGGCTAATAGTCATTGAGGGTTAAAAGGATCTAGTCTTGGCTAATAGTCATTGACGATTAAAGAGGATATAGTCTAGGCTAATAGTCATTGAGGGTTAAAAAAGGATCTAGTCTAGGCTAATAGTCATTGAGGGTTAATAAAGGATCTAGTCTAGGCTAATAGTCATTGAGGGTTAAAAAAGGATTTAGTCTAGGCTAGTAGTCATTGAGGGTTAAAAAGGATCTAGTCTAGGCTAATAGTCACTGAGGGTTAAAAAAGGATCTAGTCTAGGCTAATAGTCATTGAGGGTTAAAAAGGATTTGGTCTAGGCTAGTAGTCATTAAGGGTTAAAAAGGATTTAATCTAGGCTAATAGTCATTGAGGGTAAAAAAAGGATCTAGTCTAGGCTAGTAATCATTGAGGGTTAAAAAGGATCTACTCTAGGCTGGTAGTCATTGAGGGTTAAAAAAGGATCTAGTCTAGGCTAATATTCATTGATGGTTAAAGAGGATATACTCTAGGCTAATAGCCATTGAGGGTTAAAAAAGGACCTAGTCTAGACTAATAGCCATTGAGGGTTAAAAAGAATATACTCTAGGCTAATAGTCATTGATGGTTAAAGAGGATCTAGTCTAGGCTAATAGCCAGTGAGGGTTAAAGATGATCCAGTCTAGGCTAACAGCCAGTGAGGGTTAAAGATGATCCAGTATAGGCTAATAGTCATTGAGGGTTAAAAAACATTTAATCTAGGCTAATAGTCATTGAGGGTTAAAAAGGATCTACTCTAGGCTAATAGTCATTGAGGGTTAAAAGGGATTTAATCTAGGCTAATAGTCATTGAGGGTTAAAAAAAGAATCTAGTCTAGCCTAATAGTCATTGAGGGTTAAAAAAGGATTTAATCTAGGCTAATAGTCATTGAGGGTTAAAAAAGGATTTAATCTAGGCTAATAGTCATTGAGGGTTAAAAAAGGATTTAATCTAGGCTAATAGTCATTGAGGGTTAAAAAAGGATTTAATCTAGGCTAATAGTCATTGAGTGTTAAAAAAGGATTTAATCTTGGCTAATAGTCATTGAGGGTTAAAAAAGGATCTACTCTAGGCTAATAGTCATTAAGGGTTAAAAGGATTTAGTCTAGGTGTTACCAGGGCTCATAACAGAGGTTTAAGGAGGATCTAATCTAGGCCAGTAGCTATTGAGAGTTTAAAAGGATCTAGTCTATACTAATAGCCATTCAGGGGTTAAAATTATATAGTCTAGACTAATATCCATTAAGGGTTTAAAAAAGATTTAGTCTCTGCTAATAGCCATTGAGAGTTAAAAAGGATCTAATCTAGGCTAATACCCCTTGAGTGTTAAAGAGCATCTAGTCTAGGCTAATAGCCATTGAGGGTTAAAAAGGATCTAGTCTAGGCTAATAGTCATTGAGGGTTAAAAAGGATCTAGTCTAGGCTAATAGTTATTTAGGGTTAAAAAGGATCTAGTCTAGGCTAATAGTCATTGAGGGTTAAAAAGGATCTAGTCTAGGCTAATAGTTATTTAGGGTTAAAAAGGATCTAGTCTAGGCTAATAGCCATTGAGGGTTAAAAAGGATCTAGTCTAGGCTAATAGTTATTTAGGGTTAAAAAGGATCTAGTCTAGGCTAAAAGCCATTGAGGGTTAAAAAGGATCTAGTCTAGGCTAATAGTTATTTAGGGTTAAAAAGGATCTAGTCTAGGCTAATAGTTATTTAGGGTTAAAAAGGATCTAGTCTAGGCTAATAGTCATTGAGGGTTAAAAAGGATCTAGTCTAGGCTAATAGTTATTTAGGGTTAAAAAGGATCTAGTCTAGGCTAATAGCCATTGAGGGTTAAAAAGGATCTAGTCTAGGCTAATAGTTATTTAGGGTTAAAAAGGATCTAGTCTAGGCTAAAAGCCATTGAGGGTTAAAAAGGATCTAGTCTAGGCTAATAGTTATTTAGGGTTAAAAAGGATCTAGTCTAGGCTAATAGTTATTTAGGGTTAAAAAGGATCTAGTCTAGGCTAATAGTCATTGAGGGTTAAAAATGATCTAGTCTAGGCTAACAGCCATTGAGGGTTTAAAAGGATCTAATCTAGACCAATAGCCAGTGAGGGTTAAAGATGATCCAGTCTAGGCTAACAGCCAGTAAGGGGTTAAAGAGGATCCAGTCTAGACTAACATATTCTAGAAGAGCGAGTTCTGAAACCTGCGAAGCTCTTCTGTACTGAGACACCGCTGAGGGTTAAAGTGGATCTGACTCTAGTCCACTTGTTAAGACGTCTGGGTCAGAGCTTCTGCTGCATATGCTGAAGCTCTGATCTCCTCAGCGTCCTGCAGGGCTGTGCTCCTTGTTGTTTGAATAGCTTTAAGTAGAAAAAGAGAAAAGACTCTCGTTCTACCGCTCTTGTAGCCACGGGAACGAGAAAAGTAAGGACTGCAGTGGACACGCTCAGTCACAATCCTTAAAGAAAGAAAGAGAAACAAAGTTGGACTCCAGCTCTAACGCCAGCTAGATAACTTTGCAGACGGTCTTGATATGGACTATAAAGTTTTACAGGGTATATAAAATCAAAAATCAAAACAAGATGAAGCTGAATACAACAAAAGAAATTAGTACTTAAATATGATTGGCTGAAATGTGAGTGAGTAAAGTAGATAATATGTCTAGTACATGTGAGTAAAAGTAAAGGTTTTACGATTAGAGTACAAACCCATCAATTTTATACTGAAGTACATGTACTTGAGTTATTTTAACTAGTTACGGCCCTCTTCCGCCATGAACCAACATCTTCACGTCGTCAGGCATGTTGGTCAGACAAGGGCGGACGAAGACAGCTAGTTAACTAAGACTGGTGGTCTCGGCTCTAGCTGTGCACCACAAAAACAAGGTCTTACAACCCAAACTTGATGATATGGGTTCATAGCAAAACCTGTAACACCCCATAAAACCCAACGGCATGTACCTCTTCAGGTTGGGAAGGGAATGGCAGGACTTTACAATCATCTATCAGAGCTTGGGTGATGTCCATCTTCAGATGAGGCTGAATTTGGTTCTCATTTGCCAGCTTCTGAAGCTCCCACCTCTCATACGAACCTGGAGAACTTCCATTGCAAGATGTTAGTTTGCTCTGCACAATTTCACTCCAGATGGTTTCTGAGACGATACCGGTCAGCTTTATGCAGCGAAGAGGAAGGAGGAGATCCTCAAGTCCACCTGCCTGTGTCTCTTTAGACTTGCTTCTTTCTTAACCAATGAGAGAAGAGAAGAATACTAATGAGAACCCAAGAGAAAATACTCTAGGACTAAATTCCAGGGATAAATGATGTAAAAGGGTATTTGAAACCCACATCTGGACCAAATCACATACCTTATACGTAGAACATCAGGGATACTTAGAAGATGCAGCATCCTTAGAGTCCATAGAGATTTCCTGAGGGTCCGTTGGTCAGTTTCACACAAAATATAAACGCTCTCACGAATCCACCAATCACAGATGAGAGGTAGTGGATGAACCCTCAAGCCTACCTGTTGCAAGCAGATGAGGGTTATTGAGGACCACGTTTCGAATGGTTTCAACCAGTGAGATGGAGATGATACAGATATAGGTGTCGCTACAGCGCTCACGATTCAATATATCATGATATATTGCGATACTGCAAGCAAAGTGATATACAGTGATTTTTCAAATCCTACTATTAAAACACACCACTGTATGAACTGGTTTGTCAATGTTTACAATAGCATTGCGTCCTTGTGCTGCTTGTTAATGTTGGAGTGGAGCTGAAAATGGATTACAACACTGCCATCTAGTGGTCAGAGGTTTAAACACAACACACAATGATTCACTGTCTGCCAGGAATCTGAGTATCGATACTGTGTTTTTGAGAATCGATACAGTATCACTAAACATAATATCCCGATATTCGATATATATATATTTAAAGTAGAGAAGATTTTGGGCTCTCCTGTGAAGTTGCCCATTGGAGACACTGAACTTCAAACATCTCTGACTGGTTAATGCTGGTCATTGTTCTTGTTTTTTCCGCCAATTTATGGTCACAGTGTTGCCAGGTCCATTAAAAAACTACCGCCCAAAATTTGCTTAGAAGCCACCCACAAGTAGCTAAATGTTATCATTTTCTCTCACAAATTAGTAAATAATAATAAACTAAAGAAAATCAGCAGCAAACCTGGCAACCTCGACAAGCACTCCACAGAGTAATCCATAAAAAGCGACTGTGCATGGCAACCCTACGTCACTACAGGTGCTGTGCCTGATCAGGACTTGCGTCCTATTGTAAACGTCTCTGCTGTTACGGTTCTAAATGGGGCTCGGATATAAAAAAAACGGGAGACAGGGAGGAGTCTCAGGTCACTGGACGCCTCTGGACGGTCCAGGAGTCTGTTTCAGCTGAAGAGACTGGACTGAGCTCCAAAAGAGAACACGGTGCTGGAGTCCAACCAGAACCATCAGAAACCCAGGCAGGCAGGAGGAGAGCCGGCACCAGAACCAATTCTCTAATCTCTCTCTCTCTCTCTCTCTCTATCTCTCTCTCTTCTGCTCTCTCTCGTTCCCTTTCTGTCTGCTTCACTGCTTCACCCTGTCTTTCTCTCTCTCTCTCTCTCTCTCTCTCTCTCTCTCTCTCTCTCTCTCTCTGTCTGTTTGGCTGGCTTTCCAAGGTTGTTGACTGGAGCCCAAGGGCACTGGGTTGGGAGGAGGGTTGGCGGGGGCTTAGGAGAGAGGAAGCGGGGGGGGGCGAGGGAGATGGGCAGAGAGATAGAGCCGGCTCCGGCCCGCCGTGACAGCTGCCTCTTATCTTCCCAAACAGACCTCCGCAAGAACTTTGAGCAGGACCCCCAGGGGAAGGAAGTGCCAATCAAGGGGATGATTGTACTGCACTGCCGGCCTCCGGAGGGCGTCCCCGCCGCAGAGGTAAGACCACGTCCGGCAGCCTCTTGACACAGCTCCCACCGGGAGGACGTCCGGAGAGGGCAGCGCGGGTGCACATGTGCGTTCAGACGGCTGTTCAGAGCGTTACCAGCAGAGTTCCAGTCACAGAACTTACAGGAACCTGGTAGGAACCAGAGATATCAGTGATGATAACAGAGGATACTGTAGAAGAACAGACTATAAAATATCTTTATTTCACATTTTTCACAGTTTAAATGATAAAAGTTGTCCATACAGTCCATAAATGGAGACTCTATTGGGCTATCGTGGATCCGAATCTGGTCTTGTGACCAGAAGGTCGCCGGTTTGATCCCCTGGACCAACAGCACACGACTGAAGTGCCCTTGAGCTTCTCCCTGGGCACTGTGGATAGGGCCAATAGTCTAGTTCTAGTTCTAGTTCTATTCAAATTCTTAATAATACTTGTGGTTGGGGTGGTCTATGGGGAGGTTCTTGGGGGGACCCTGGCCGCTTAAAATCCCAATCTTCAGGTTTAGCTGCTTTTCTCACAGAGCACTGTGACCCTCACAGCACGACTTTTTTCCGTCTACCAGGACCACGAGACCCTTTTAGCCGCGTACTGGGGGTAACAGAACAAGGCATGAATGAGTTAAGCAGCTTCATGGAGGTGGTCCTACACAAGGTAGCAAATATCGCAGGGCCACCCAGGGACCATATGCTGTCTAGCACTATGTTAGAGTGATGTTCACATATATCTTCACATTTAACCCTTTAACCCATCTATGCAGTGAAACACACTATACACACACTAGTGAACAGTGAGCACACTTGCCCGGAGCAGTGGGCAGCCCTACCACAGCGCCCAGGGAGCAGTCAGGGGTTAGAAGCCTTGCTCAAGGGCACTCCACTACAGCTGCACTGTGAGTAGTTTATTTAAAGAGAAGAGATGTTGATATTGGGCTGTTTTAGGTTCATTCATACACAGACTTTTATATTAAAGAGTGATTACGGGTGGAGTGGTGGGCTTTCCGGCGTAGAGCAGAGGAGCTGTGTTTTTAGCTGCTGTCTCTAGAGAGACTCTGATGTTTGGATATATAATAAAGCTGTGTTATGGACCGTAACCTCCAGTCGTCTCTCGACAGTGCAGTATTCTGCAGATTGTCTACATTTAGGAGATTAGAGAACAAGAACGAAACCCAAATACCAAAATCACGCACCTACCCGACCAACGCATATCATGCACGTCCTCCAGTACAGAGCCAAGCCTCTTATATATATATATACACTACCGCTCAAAAGTTTAGGATCACTTCAGAATTTCATTTCATGCAATTTTCATTCAATTCACAAACAATATTGTCCATTTCACAATGAATGTAAGTGTATCAGATGATTTTTAAAGAATAAAATGTTTGTATTAAAGTCTATTTTTGTACAGAGGCTTATTTTACATATAGTTCTATTATCAGTAATTCTCAGTCCTCTGTCTAAATCTCCTGGTACGACCACCAATCCAAGTTAAGGATGTTATTGGACTAATTGGTTATTAGGACACTCTTGCTCAATTGTGATCACAGCTGAAAAACATTCTACTAATAAGTGAGTATAAAAGGGAACAACATTCTAGGTTAGTTTAGTATCTGAAGATCAGCAGTTGATGGTTTGCTGACCGACTCACAATGACCAGAAAGAAACAACTTTCTTTAGAGACCCGTCAGTCCATTGTTGTGTTAAGGAAGAAGATACTCCATTAAAAACAAGAACATTTCACTGTGATCCCAAACTTTTGAGCAGTAGTGTGTATATATATATATATATATAAATATAATGCAAAACATATATCTCCATTTTTGTGGATTTTGAGTTTTCTACATCTTTTGAACACCCCAATGGATGTTTACATTGTGTGGAAATTTCATGATGAATGGACCAATAGAAGTGCTCCAAAATAGCCTGGCAAGAATTCTGGTTCCATAGACTTCCATTGAAAGTAAAGTATGTTTTTGTTCTCTCCTGTAAAGTTGTGCTTGTCTGACTGCCACGGTTGTGTATGACCTCACCACGAGCGTGCAACCTTCACTAGAACCACTGGAACTTCATCACTGAGTAGATTCCACAGCACCATCAGTCTGTTCACAACATTTAGAACCCACGTCTAGAACGTCAGCGCGTGAGCTTCCAGCGTCCAGCTGTCTCCGAGCGCGTCCCTGCCCATCACTGATAGAGCCGCTCTCTCTCCAGCCCGGCTCTGCTGTGGACGTGAGGGACACATCAGGCTCTGACCGGGGGGCTTTCACAATGGAGGTCAGGCGCAGACATATGACAGGCTGGGTCTCCCGGCGCGCTGTGATACGCCTGTGTGGGGGGGTCAGCTGGAGGTCAGGGTCTGGTCAGACACCAGTAAACATCTCAGCACTGAAAACCAGAAGAGCTGTGTCAGTCTTCCTCTCCCTCTTTCCCTTAGTGGACAGAAACCCCCCACAGCAGGACACGCGGCCCCCCTCCTCCCACAGGCGAGGGTCACCACACGGAGAACTGCTTTCTCTTTTTTCTCTCAGTCGTTTACCTTCCTCTCTTCCTTTTCTCTGTCTTATACTCGTTCATGTTCTTTTACTCTATATTTCTTTTCTTTCTTTCTTTTTCTTGTTCTTTCATTTCTCGCTTCATCTATCCTTTTCTTTCTTCCCCTTTTTATATTTTCTTAGCTCTTCCTTTCACCTGCTGGTGTCCTCTCCTTTCTTTCATTCTTTCTTTCTTTCACTATTCTCTTTCTCTCTATTTTCTTGTTTGTTTCTCTGTTCCTTTCTTTCTTTCTTTCTTTCTTTCTTTCTTTCTTTCTTTCTTTCTTTCTTTCAATATTCTCTTTCTCTCTATTTTCTTGTTTGTTTCTCTGTTCCTTTCTTTCTTTCTTTCTTTCTTTCTTTCTTTCTTTCTTTCTTTCTTTCTTTCAATATTCTCTTTCTCTCTATTTTCTTGTTTGTTTCTCTGTTCCTTTCTTTCTTTCTTTCTTTCTTTCTTTCAATATTCTCTTTCTCTCTATTTTTGTTTGTTTTTCTGTTCTTTCTTTCTTTCTTTTTCTTTCACTATTCTTTCTATTTTTGTTTGTTTTTCTGTTCTTTCTTTCTTTCTTTTTCTTTCAATATTCTCTTTCTCTCTATTTTTGTTTGTTTTTCTGTTCTTTCTTTCTTTCTTTCTTTCTTTTTCTTTCACTATTCTTTCTCTCTATTTTTGTTTGTTTCTCTGTTCCTTTCTTTCTTTTTTTTCACTATTCTTTCTCTCTTTTTTGTTTGTTTCTCTGTTCCTTTCTTTTTTTCTTTCTTTCTTTATTTCTTTCATTCTTTCTTTCACTATTCTCTTTCTCTCTATTTTTGTTTGTTTCTCTGTTCCTTTCTTTCTTTCTTTTTCTTTCACTATTCTTTCTCTCTGTTTTTGTTTGTTTCTCTGTTCCTTTTGTTCTTTCTTTCTTTCTTTATTTATTTATTTATTCCTTTCATTCTTTCTTTCTTTCACTATTCTCTTTCTCTCTATTTTTGTTTATTTCTCTGTTCTTTTCTTTCTTCTTTCTTTCTTTCATTCATTCTTTCTTTCTTTCACTATTCTCTTTCTCTCTTTTTTGTTTGTTTCTCTGTTCCTTTCTTTCTTTTTTCTTTCTTTCTTTCACTATTGTCTTTCTCGCTGTTTTCTTGTTTGTTTCTGTTTGTATCTTGCTTTTTTCTTCCTTTTGTTTCTTTCTTTCTTTCACTATTCTCTTTCTCTCTATTTTTGTTTGTTTTTCTGTTCTTTGTTTCTTTTTCTTTCACTATTCTTTCTCTCTATTTTTGTTTGTCTGTTCTTTCTTTCTTTCTTTCTTTTTCTTTCATTATTCTTTCTCTCTATTTTTGTTTGTCTGTCTGTTCTTTCTTTCTTTCTTTCTTTCTTTTTCTTTCTCTATTCTTATTCTCTCTATTTTTATTTGTTTCTCTGTTCCTTTCTTTCACTATTCTCTTTTTCTCTATTTTTTGTTTGTTTGTTTCTTTTTTTACTTTCTTTCTTCCTTCCTTTCTTTCTCTCTATTATTGTTTGTTTCTTTGTTTGTTTTCTCTATCTCTTTTTTCACTTTCACTTCATTTTTCTCTTCATCTATCCTTTTCTTTCTTCTTTCTTTCACTAATCTCTTTCTATATTTTGTTTTTGTTTCTTTGTTTCTTTCTTTTTTTTTCTTTCTTTCTTTCTTTCTTTCTTCCACTTTCCAAAGTAGAACAGTTTCTCTTTTTTCACTTCTTCATCACACCCTTCCTGACTTACTCTCTCTCTGCCTCTCTCTCTCTCTCTCCCTCCATCTCCATCCTCTCTGCAGGACAGTGAAGGCCCGACCCCGCGGTGATTGAGCGATTAAGCTCCGAGTCAGAAGTTCTCTGCTCTGCTTTAGTGCCGTGTGCTCCGGCTTCTCCGTGTTTGGCTTGCTTTGCGAATAGGAGCTCTGCAAATAGCAGCCGGTGAATATTTGTTTAAGGAATATCTCGCCGCGAGAACCTTTAGAGTACGCGCCTCCGGGTTCTTTAAAATTAATAACACTTTCCAGCGCGGCGCCGTGTGGAGTCAGCGTTTACATTTCCTGCAGGTAGAGTGTGCTGGAGAGGTTTGGTGGACAGAAGGTCACCGTGTGCTGTTCTTTTAAAGGGTCAGTTAAGCGCTGATACATTGGCAGGGTCCCAGTTCGTAGCACCAACCAAATTACAGCCGTTATGAATGTTTCCCGGCCCCGGCGGTGGCATTCGGCCCTGTGGGGGAAAGTCAGAGGCCACAGACACAGAGAGAAATAGTTCTGTTGGGGCCGCTCGCTCCTCCAACGCCGACAACGGACTGCACAAAGGAAGCAGGATGACCTTTAGAGAGATGTAAGACCCCCCGCGCCGGGCCATCGGCGTCGTCTCTGGAGAGAGCCGGTCCGGCCGCTCAGCAAAGCTTTCCTAGAGCAATGGCGTTATGCAGGGTAGCTTGTCTTCTCCTGATGAGACCCTGCGCTCCAGCCTGCGTGGGGATTGATTGTCGTAGGGAGGAAGGCCTCGCAGTCCAGATTGCTCCTCCGCGGCGCGGCCCGGAACGCTGCACTATGTTTTATGTTGCGTTAAGCGTACCCTTGAATTCCAGGCGCCTGGAAAGCCGCCGTCTGGAGAAACAGCCGTGCCTCAGCCCATCTGGGACAGGAGGCCTGCGCCGCAGTCGCAAGCCAGCCGAATCCAAAGACCGTACAGTTGTGACGAGGCGGGATTGGCTGACTTTGTGCGGAACCAATCCGCGTTTCCACGCCGACATCACCGCTTTTCAGCCATGGTTCTTCTAGTCTGGAGCAGCAAGCGTACACGCTGATTCTGAACCGCGGGCCTATCAAACCCAGTTCAGGTGGAGGTCAAGGAAAGTGTTCAGCTCTTTGAAGGAGTTGGTGTCCTAGAGATCTTAGAGCATAGGATCTCTGCTTGAACAACATATCACCCCAAGTCATTGTAGGGTTACATACTGTACACTGTACATACTGTACACTCTAAAAAGTGAGTTTGTGTTTTAGTTAGATGGACTACTATTATCATGTGGATTGAACTGACTGTCCATTACAACGAAATAAAATTCTAAGAACCTCAACTCGAATATGAACACTAAAACTTAAAATCTCTCGTTTCACCAGACAACTTTTCAAGTACTGCTCAGTACTCTTCAGCTGCTACACCGAATACATCTTCAAATCGTTCTGAAGGAAGTAAAAGTGCTTGGAATCCTAACCTTTCCATTCAAAATAAAGTTTACGGCTCACAAACATAATTTTAACACTGACATTATCTAGTTCTCACCGTTGCGCTAGCTAGCTAGCGTTAGCTGAGAGCTATGCAAGTTAGCCGTTAGCTAATTGACTGTTTCACGGCCTAGTTCCAGTTAACTGACCTCCAAAAGGCATTTTATAGCTCAAGTTTAAGTAAGTCAACATTGAGTTTTAGAGTAAGCCAACACATGTAGCCACGTATAAGGTTAAAATGGTGAACGGCACATTAAACATCGACTTGGCTTGTAGCTACCAGAACTGGCTAGCTGGCTAACGTTACCTAGGATAGCTGTTCTGTCACTAGCTTGCTAGCTGGCCTGGCTGAGTTTACATGTGGCTAGGCTAGCTAGCTAGTTTTTCGCAGTTCATGTCCATGCCCTACTGTCTTGAATGTTAATAAGCGACCGTTAATAGAGTTAGCCGAGTTAGCTATCTGGCTAGCTAGCGAATAACTATCCATCTTGGTGTGGACAAAGGGGTTTGCGAGGAAGCTCAGTTGGCTGGTAATAAAACAAAAAATACTGGCAAGAAACGTTGACTTTTTTAAAAATGTATTTTTATTTATTTATTTTTTTTAAATAAAATGTCATGTCTGGCAATTTTCGCAATCGGAATGGTAATCCAAATGCACTGATGGACCAAACATATTTGCTTTTACAAGACCAGCTCTATAGTTCTATTCTTGTTAATGTTTGTATTTTTATTTTATTTATTTATTTATTTATTTATTTAGCCAGGCCTGACAGGCAGTAAGGGAGAAGAAAAAAAAGAGAGAAAAAAGAAAAAAGAAGCAAGAAAGAAAAAATAAATAATAATGAATAAACAACCAAACAAACAAACATTTATATAGATACATACACATATTTACATATCTATAAATATGCATATACATATATACACCCACACACAATTCTATTATTTGCAGCAGTGTGTGTATGTGCCTCTGTCTTGGGAATGTAAATGTTATTGCTAATATAAAACGATGTAATTAGTAATTAGTAGTTGGTTTTGCAGTAAAACTGAGCAAAACTAAATAATCCCACAGTCAGGTGTCAAGCTCCTTACAACAGAACAGCTTAATATTTTCTTTTTAAAATGTTGACTGGCTAGATTTAGCTTGAACTGGCGTGACTAGAGAAACCTGAGCAGGATTACTTACAATTCATACTTTTATATTATATTGCCGTGAGTCAATATCCATTCCACTGTAGATGGAAACAAAGCAAAGGATAAGCAAACCACCCGACTTTACTGTTTTAATTAGAAGTCATTAGTGTGTTAGTGTTAAATAGCCGTATATGTCAAAAGGCATATTTCAGATATCATACATTTCCACCTGTGTTCGAGAACATAATGCAATATAAACAAATATATTAAACGATATGCAAATCAGTTAATAAGCGATTGTCTTTCCTGTGAAGTGTAAGAGATGAGTATATTTATTTCTTCACTAAAAGATATAAACCATGCTCATGCTGTATCCAGTGGTTTCCTGTTTTCCCTTTGATTATTAATTCAAACACCACAAAACGTTTCTTTAAATTCCCCAACCGATCTCGGCTTCTCAGACAAAGAACAACATTGTTGGTTATCAATTCGTCTCCCAGCTGAAATGAATAAGTAAATAAATAAATAAACTAATGAATGAATAAATAAGAGCTGGAAGAAACGCTGAAAGCTTCCTCCAGTGCGAGTGCGTGCTCTTTGCGAGAGGGCCGAGCGTGGGCTTCTCACCTTCAGCCGCCTCTTGACAGCCTGTAGTGAGTGTTAATGTGTTCAGTGTGTGTGTGTTCAGTGTGTGTGTGTGTGTGTGTGTGGAGTGGCTCTGGCAGAGAGAAAGAATTGCATTAGCGGGTCCATTATGCAGCCTGTTGAAAGGATGTGCGCGTAGAGATCGGAGTAGCATCACACTCGGCTGAAGAAGCCAAGGCCTCTTCAATCAGAGCCTCCTCGCTCTCGATCGCTCACGAGAGGCTGCAGGCCCCGGAGCAGTCAGAGGCAATGTGCCCAGACACAGCGTCTCTCTCTCTCTCTCAATATATATATATATATATATATATATATATATATATATATATATATATATATATATATATATATATAAACCTAACCCAGAACCTGACTGGCTGAAGTCATTTAGTTTCATCAGGGCTTCAGTCAGTGAGGGGCCAATCTGCAGGCCGGCTCAGCTCACTGAACCGACACACCAGCACACCGACACTCAGATTTCACCCCTTTAAAGGGCCCGAGAACCCAAATCTGATCTGTTCCTCTTATTTTTTTAAAGTAGACTCTGTGTATGATATCACTTCTCCCAGTTCAGTGTAAATGGGCTTCACTCTTACTAACCACACTGCTGAAGCCCCTACTGCCTGTTCTCCAAACTGTATGCTCTCACGTACACGTTCACACTCTGAGCAGTAGTTAGTAGTTAGTAGTTTAGTAGAGTCTGAATCATTTATAGTAGAAGATGAGTCATATGAATAGTTACTGAATAATGAGCTGAAGTGACTGAATCCTTTATAGTGTGTAGTGAATGATGTGTAGTAGTTTCTAAATGATCTGTAGTAAATGCTAAATAATTAATAATACTGAATAGCTCATAATACATTTCTCAATGATTTTAAAAGATGTTCAATAACTCACGTTAGAACAGGTAATATACTGAGTAATTTGTACTACTCACTGAATAACTTATACTACTTACAGAATAATTTATACTACTTACTGAATAGTTAATAAAACAGTTCTAAATGATTAATAGTACATACTAAATAATGAATAGATATAGAATACATCATAGTAGATACTAAATAATGAATATATATATAGAATACATCATAGTAGATACTAAATAATGAATATATATAGAATACATCATAGTAGATACTAAATAATTAAAGATATAGAATACATCATAGTAGATACTAAATAATGAATATATATAGAATACATCATAGCAGATACTAAATAATTAATAGATATAGAATACATCATAGTAGATACTAAATAATTCATAAATTTAGAATACATCATAGCAGATAATAAATAATTAATAGATATAGAGACATCATAGTAGATACTAAATAATTAATAGATTTAGAATACATCATAGTAGATACTAAATAATTAATAGATACAAAATACATCATAGTAGATACTAAATAATTAATAGATATAGAATACATCATAGTAGATACTAAATAATTAATAGATATAGAATACATCATAGTAGATACTAAATAATTAATAGATATAGAATACATCATAGTAGATACTAAATAAGTCATCGTAGTTACTGAAGAATGCAAAGTGGATACTGAATACTTTATAGTATATAACAAATCATTAGTATTAGATACTGGGAAATGTATGATAGATACTAAATAATTCATAGTAGATACTAAATAAGTCATCGTAGTTACTAAAGTCATAGTGGGTACTGAATAATTTATAGTGTTTAACAAATAATTAGTATTAAACACTGGGAAATATGTGGTAGATAATTCAAAGTAGGTACTGAATAACTTATAGTGGATACTGAATAATTCATAGTGCATGCCGAATAATGCATAATAGGTACTGGAAAATGTATGGTAGGTACTGAATAATTCATAGTAGGTAATAAATAAGTCAGTAGGTACTGAATAATTCATAGTAGATACTGAATAATTCATAGTAGGTAATAAATAATTCATAGTAGATACTGAATAATTCATAGTAGGTAATAAATAATTCATAGTAGATACTGAATAATTCATAGTAGGTTATAAATAAGTCATAGTAGGTACTAAATAATTCATAGTAGGTTATAAATAAGTCATAGTAGGTACTAAATAATTCATAGTAGGTAATAAATAAGTCAGTAGGTACTGAATAATTCATAGTAGGTAATAAGTTAGTAGGTTCTGAATAATTCATAGTAGATACTGAATAATTCATAGTGGATATTGAATAACTCATTGCAAGTACTGAATAGTTTTAGATCATTTACTGTATAATACTGACAGGTTCATGGTAGTCAGTGAGTAATGACTGAAAGAGGAGAGATGGGGTGAGAGGAGAGGGGAGAGGGGAGAGGGGAGAGATGGGGTGAGGCGAGAGGGGAGAGATGGGGTGAGGGGAGTGAGGAGAGAGGGAAGAACAGTGAAAGAATGATAGAAGTGGAAGGGAAGGTGTACAGAGTGTACTGCTGCTGTGGAACAGGACAGCTGTGCGAGTGGGTGTCTGCATGTGGGGTCTTTGGTGTGACTCTTGCCAGTAGGAATTGATTGTGTAGTCACAGTGTGTGTGTGTGTGTGTGTGTGTGTGTGTGTGTGTGTGTGTGTGTGTAGAAGGGACAGTGCATTATCTCCAGTATGTGTAGTTCCCAGAGGAGCTCTATATGAGGTGCAGCACTTAATCGCAATAATTACTCTGATACGTTATTCAACTCAACCCAACTCTGTACTCCCTCCCACACACACACACACACACACACACACACACACTCTGTGTTAATTAGTTACAATCTCGCCGTCTCTCTCACACACACACACACACACACTTTATCACCACCTCCCTGTTCCACATGATCTAACGCCTGGTGAAATCATTAGCGTGCTTGAGGAGGTGTTTGCTGCCGTCTTTCCTAATGAGGGATCAGATTTTCCCACGATTCCGAAGCCGTTCAGCTCAGAGCCGCAGTCGAGCGCAGACCGTAGCCGGATATTTGCCTAATTATCTGGAAAACCTGCGTCGTGTTGAAAACCAGGAATTCAGTCTTCACAGTTTGAAAGGTGTAAAATGACTCGTAAATGAAGCTCGCCAATGACCTGCTCCGAGGTCAGCCTTGTTTTCCCTCCATCACGCTTTCAGCACGTTACGCTGTTAATTCCACATCCTGTATTTATGTGAACAGTTTGATTAAAAGAGACCAACCTCTCGGAAGTCCTGCCCAACTCAGAGCTTTGAAATGTGAAGCCGTTCAGAGTGGGTTTAGTGTGAGGTGCTGTTTACAGTGGTGGTGATGTGAAGACTCAGGTAAAGGTAAGATCCATAAGCAGGCTGTTTACTGAGAACAACAGTGAAATGCTATGAGCAGAGTACTGGGCAGAGCAGAGGGGCGGTAGCCAGGAAACCAGAGGGGCCTAGCGGAGATATCCAGGTGGGCCGACTGAGCAGAGTAGAAGTTTAACAGCGATGGGTTGCTACCTGAGCTCAGGCTGGAGATTCCAGGCGTTGGTTCTCTGTAAGAGCAGTGGTTAGAGAAGCTCCCACCGTAGAGCTAAGTTTGTAAAGGCAGTTAGTTAGCTTGTGTGTGGTGAGACACAGAACCGGCATGGCCCAACTGGCTGACGCTGACCGTAGTGTGGCCCGGTAGATGTGGCTTGGAATAGCGATGGACCGATGACTTGACTGGACCGGGCTGGGTGTGCAGCGGGTTTGGCTTGGCCGGACTTGGCTTGGTTTTATATATATAGAATACATCATAGTAGATACTAAATAATTAATATATACAGAATACATCATAGTAGATACTAAATAATTAATAGATATAGAATACATCATAGTAGATACTAAATAATTAATAGATGTAGAATACATCATAGTAGATACTAAATAATTAATAGATGTAGAATACACCATAGTAGATACTAAATAATTAATAGATGTAGAATACACCATAGTAGATACTAAATAATTAATAGATATAGAATACATCATAGTAGATACTAAATAATTAATAGATATAGAATACATCATAGTAGATACTAAATAATTAATAGATGTAGAATATATCATAGTAGATACTAAATAATTAATAGATATAGAATACATCATAGTAGATACTAAATAATTAATAGATGTAGAATATATCATAGTAGATACTAAATAATTAATAGATGTAGAATACATCATAGTAGATACTAAATAATTAATAGATGTAGAATACACCATAGTAGATACTAAATAATTAATAGATATAGAATACATCATAGTAGATACTAAATAATTAATAGATATAGAATACATCATAGTAGATACTAAATAATTAATAGATGTAGAATACATCATAGTAGATACTAAATAATTAATAGATATAGAATACATCATTGTAGATACTAAATAATTAATAGATATAGAATACATCATAGTAGATACTAAATAATTAATAGATGTAGAATACATCATAGTAGATACTAAATAAGTCATCGTAGTTACTGAAGAATGCAAAGTGGATACTGAATACTTTATAGTATATAACAAATCATTAGTATTAGATACTGGGAAATGTATGATAGATACTAAATAATTCATAGTAGATACTAAATAAGTCATCGTAGTTACTAAAGTCATAGTGGGTACTGAATAATATATAGTGTTTAACAAATAATTAGTATTAAACACTGGGAAATGTGTGGTAGATAATTCAAAGTAGGTACTGAATAACATAGTGGATACTGAATAATTCATAGTGCATGCCGAATAATGCATAATAGGTACTGGAAAATGTATGGTAGGTACTGAATAATTCATAGTAGGTAATAAATAAGTCAGTAGGTACTGAATAATTCATAGTAGATACTGAATAATTCATAGTAGGTAATAAATAATTCATAGTAGATACTGAACAATTCATAGTAGGTAATAAATACGTCATAGTAGGTACATCGTTGGTTCTCTGTAAGAGCAGTGGTTAGAGAAGCTCCCACCATAGAGCTAAGTTTGTAACCGGCATGACCCAACTGGCAGACGCTGACCGTAGTGTGGCCCGGTAGATGTGGCTTGGAATAGCGATGGACCGATCACTTGACTGGACCGGGCTGGGTGTGCAGCGGGTTTGGCTTGGTTTATATATATATATACACGGGGTTGGTGGACAATGAAACTGAAACACCTGGTTTTAGACCACAATAATTGATTAGTATGGTGTAGGGCCTCCTTTTGCGACCAATACAGCGTCAGTTGGTCTTGGGAATGACATATACAAGTCTTGCACAGTGGTCAGAGGGATTTTAAGCCATTCTTCTTGCAGGATAGTGGCCAGGTCACTATGTTTCCTGACTCGCTCCTCCAAAACACCCCAAAGTGGCTCAATAATATTTAGATCTGGTGACTGTACAGGCCATGTGAGATGTTCAACTTCACCTTCATGTTCATCAAACCAATCTTTCTCCAGTCCTGCTGTGTGTATTGGTGCATCGTCATCCTGATACACGGCACCGCTTTCAGGATACAATGTTTGAACCATTGGATGCACATGGTCCTCCAGAATGGTTCACGCGCCCATCTAGCACAAGTATTGGACCAAGAGAATTCCATGATATGGCAGCCCAAACCATCACTGATCCACCCCCATGCTTCACTCTGGGCATGCAACAGTCTGGGTGGTACCACAGCCCAAGATTTGCGCTCCTTGCACCATTGAAATCGAGGTTTGACCACTGTGATGGTCAGTGGCTCAGGGTCTGAGTACAGTTCACTATTCTTTATATCTGTACATAGTTTAACATGAACACTTCCAAACCTCATCTACATGCATACAAGACAAGCGTACAGGTTCCTGTGGGTGATGCAGACATTTAGGCTTGTAGAAGTTTGCACAGCCATCTAGACACTCCGATCTCGTCCTGCAGTGCTTAAGTGCTGTGTTATATCTCTGAGGATCCGAGTAACAATTGTTTAATGATCTGATCTGAGCAGGCCGAAAGTCTCTGGTTATAACTGAACTTCTGCTCACGCAGAAGGAATGCAAGATGACTTGCCAATCCTCAGATTAACCTCTGACTCTAAAGGTATTGTCATCTTATAATAGATAGTTAGTCCAATCTAATTAGAATTCATTGTGTATTTTGCTGCATAATGACATTTAGATTTAATTAGCATTTTCCATCAACAGGTTCATGTCTGCACTCGTGTACACACTGGCCAATATATCTACTACTGCAATGACGTCACTACACACTGTATATACTGCTGCTACTTCTGTTTCTACTCACTGTGCAGTAAACTACCCCATACCATTAAAGACCATACCTGCTCCCACATGCAACAAATGCAACAAATCTGTACTACATGTGTATGTGCATACCAGTAACAAAGCTCAACAGCAGAGTTGATCACTGTAACGGTCAGAGTTGATCACTGTAATGGTCAGAGTTGATCACTGTAATAGTGGTGATCACTGTAATGGTCAGAGTTGATCACTGTAATAGTCAGTGTTGATTACTGTAATGGTTGGAGTTGATCACTGTAATAGTCAGTGTTGATTACTGGAATAGTCAGTGTTGATCACTGTAATAGTCAGAGTTGATCACTGTAATGGTCGGAGTTGATCACTGTAATGGTCAGAGTTGATCACTGTAATGGTCAGAGTTGATCACTGTAATGGTTGGAGTTGATCACTGTAATAGTCAGAGTTGATCACTAAAAGTCAGAGTTGATCACTGTAATAGTCAGAGTAGATCACTGTAATAGTCAGTGTTGATCGCTGTAATGGTCAGAGTTGATCACTGTAATGGTCAGAGTTGATCACTGTAATGGTCAGAGTTGATCACTAAAAGTCAGAGTTGATCACTGTAATAGTCAGAGTAGATCACTGTAATAGTCAGAGTTGATCACTGTAATAGTCAGAGTTGATCACTGTAATAGTCAGTGTTGATCGCTGTAATAGTCAGTGTTGATCACTGTAATGGTCAGAGTTGATCACTGTAATAGTCAGAGTTGATCACTGTAATGGTCAGAGTTGATCACTGTAATAGTCAGAGTTGATCGCTGTAATAGTCAGTGTTGATCGCTGTAATAGTCAGTGTTGATCACTGTAATGGTCAGAGTTGATCACTGTAATAGTCAGAGTTGATCACTGTAATAGTCAGAGTTGATCACTGTAATAGTCAGAGTTGATCACTGTAATAGTCAGTGTTGATCGCTGTAATAGTCAGTGTTGATCGCTGTAATAGTCAGTGTTGATCACTGTAATGGTCAGTGTTGATCGCTGTAATGGTCAGAGTTGATCACTGTAATGGTCAGAGTTGATCACTGTAATGGTCAGAGTTGATCACTGTAATAGTCAGAGTTGATCACTGTAATAGTCAGAGTTGATCACTGTAATGGTCAGAGTTGATCACTGTAATAGTCAGTGTTGATCGCTGTAATGGTCGGAGTTGATCACTGTAATGGTCAGAGTTGATCACTGTAATGGTCAGAGTTGATCACTGTAATGGTCAGTGTTGATCGCTGTAATGGTCAGAGTTGATCACTGTAATGGTCCGAGTTGATGGTCTCTTACTGGAGTTCCTAGGAAAACAGTGCATCTGGTCCAGAACCCAGATCCTAACAAACACTAAACAGATCTCAGATCAGTCCTGTTTTAAAGAGCTGCACTGACTACCTGTATCTTTTAGACCAGACTTTAAACTTCTGTACTCGTCTTTACAACTTAGATCTGCAGACACTGACCTTCTGTACAAACACCTTCAGTAACATACAGAGAACCTGGAGAGACTCTTTCAGATCTTCTGCTTCTAAACTGTGGAGCTCAGTTCAGCTTCTGTTAGACAGTCGAGCTCAGAGTCACTTTTACTACATGTTTAATTATGTGTTTCTGTACCTCAGCGTTTAATTAAAACTTTAATATCCTATAAATCTGATCTATGTCTTTGGTTCAGACTCCGTTTATGTTATTAGTGATGAAAACTGTCTGTGAAGCATTTTGAGCTGCCACTGGTATGAAAAGTGCTACATAAATAAATGTATATATATATATATATATATATATATATATATATATATACATATACACACACACAGTGGTGTGAAAAAGTGATTGCCCCCTTAACCTAATAGCTGGTCGGTCCACCCTTAGCAGCAACAACTGCAACCAAGCGTTTGCGATAACTTGAAATGAGTCTTTTGTGGAAGAATTCACTCGTCTTTGCAGAAGTGTTGTAATTCAGCCACATTGGAGGGTTTTCGAGCATGAACGGCCTTTTTAAGGTCATGCCACAGCATCTCAATCTGATTCAGGTCAGGACTTGACTAGGCTGCTCCAAAGTCTTCATTTAGTTTTTCTTCAGTCATTCAGAGGTGGACTTGCTGGTGTGTTTAGGATCATTGTCCAGCTGCAGAACCCAAGTTCGTTTCAGCTTGAGGTCGCAAACAGATGCTCGGACATTCTCCTTCAGGATCTTATGGTAGACAGCAGAATTTATAGTTCCATTTATCACAGCAAGTCTTTCAGGCCCTGATGCAGCAAAACAGCCCCAGTCCATCACACTACCACCACCATATTTCACTGTTGGTATAATGTTCTTTTTCTGGAGTGCAGTGTTTCTTTTACACCAGATGTACTGGGACACACAGCTTCCAAAGAGTTCAACTTTTGTCTCATCGGGCCACAGAATGTTTTCCCAAAAGTCTTGGGGATCATCAAGATGTGTTCTGGAAAAATTGAGACAAGCTTTAATGTTCTTTTCTTCGCGTAGCAGGACTCAAATCTCCACCCTACTGAAAACTAAACGTGTTTGAAAGCACAGCAGTGAACTTTACACGTTCAGCGTGATAACAGCGCTCGGCGTATGTGTCTAGTGTCAGCTTTCAACATGGCGACATCACACATCTCAATTCTGCTGTGTCACAACCTCATAGACTTTTTACTAGTGCCTTATATCCGATCACTGAGTGCGTTTACATGCACTTCATATAATCCCATAGCAGAAAATCTGAAAATCAGACAGATTTCTGCTTTACAATCAGCTGATAAACTCACAGAATAAGATGTAACTCAACTAAAAATATGAACAAACATCACCAGAAAAGAAAGAATATTTAACTGCAATGCTTCCTCAAGCAGGTCGTTGGTTTTAGCA
>CM038725.1:32608926-32676426 GCA_021613375.1 Megaleporinus macrocephalus | reverse complement strand
AGGAATCTCTTGGTCTGCTGAAGTATTAAGAGTTCCTTTACTGGAACTGAGGGGCCGAGCCCACCTCCTGAAAAACAACTCCACATCATAATCCCTTCTCCACCAAACTTTACACTCGGCACAATGCAGTCAGACAAGTACCGTTCTCCTGGCAACCGCCAAACCCAGACTCATCCATCGGATGGCCAGATGGAGAAGTGTGATTGGTCACTCCAGAGAACACGTCTCCACTGATCTAGAGTCCAGTGTTGGCGTGCTTTACTCCACTGCAGGCTTGGATGCAGCTGCTCGGCCATGGAGACCCATTCCATGAAGCTCTCTACGCTCTGTTCTTGAGCTGATCTGAAGGCCACATGAAGTTTGGAGGTCTGTAGTGATTGACTCTGTAGAAAGTTGGTGAGCTCTGCGCACTGTGCTCCTCAGCATCCGCTGACCCGCTCTGTCATTGTACGTGTTCTACCACTTGGTGTCTGAGCTGCTGTTGTTCTCAATCACTTCCACTTTGTTCTAACACCACTGACAGTCCACTGTGGAATATTTAGTAGTGAGGAAACTTCACCACTGGACTTGTTACACAGGTGGCGTCCTATCACGGTACCACGCTGGAGTTCACTGAGCTCCTGAGAGCGACACACTCTTTACTAATGTGTGTAGAAGCAGTCTGCATGACTAGGTGCTTGGTTTTATACACCTGTGGCCATGAAAGTGATTGGAACACCTGAATTCAATGATCTGGATGGGTGGGTGAATACATTTGAAGTGCATTTCTCAATTGTAGACCCCCCGCCAGCCACTTATGGTTTTATATCTATATTTCTGAAAGAACTCTCCCCGAATGTGACAGTTGTGCTAATAGTGAATGAGAGCTTGCGCAGTGATTAGTCAGCATCGCACTATTGTCATCGTGCTCGGCTCATTAGCCGTAATTCATCATTCTACACATCTGCGTTTCACAGCAGCGCCTCAAAGCCGGGCCCGAACCGAATGGGCTTTTGAAAGGGGGCCGCGGTTGCGTAATGGGGAGATGATAGGGGCCGAGCGGGCGGAGCCGGCGCCGCACGTCTCGGCGCTCTGGAGCCGAGCGTCAGAATGAATGAAACTAAAAGGCATGTGATTAAAATGAAGGGCGTTATCGGAAAAGCCAAGCTGAGTCCTGCCACCGCTGACAAACTCCCCTCCTGCAGGAGGGAAGATGGAGAAATCGCAATTGTTAGCTGGTGGCGCTCGACCTTGGTGTGCGAGCGTGTGTGTGTGTGTTTATTTTTTCATTAGTCCTGACTAAACCAGAGTCACACGTTTAAAAAGCCTCAGTCGCAACAGGATTAGAGCGCTTCATAAGGCAAGCGCGCTGTTCTTTCATTGCCGAGCTCCTCATTTGCAGCCTAACACGTTTTGTTTTGCACTAAACCCGGTTTTTAAAGCAGCCTACACGCCTGCTCGCCAGCACTTTCGCCAAAAGCAGATTAAGTGCACGTGTAATAACGCACCTCACAGGTGGGATAATTGCGACTGATTGGAGGGCTGGTCACTAAAAAGTCTGAAAAACAGATAAAAACACTGTGGAGTGCAAAACGGTGCTGTTTGAACGCAGGCAAGCTTTCCAGACAACACGCTTAATAATACCTGTGTTATAATAAATACTAGTGGCTGGAAAAAGTCAACACAGTACAACTAAAAGTTTTAAATAGATTTTTAAAAAGCATGTATGTTGGTCTGGTAAAGTCTTATAGCCCATCAACCATCAGATTACACTGGATTAGACACAAAATATTATATGTACATACATATACACTACCAGTCAAACGTTTTAGATCCACTACCAGCCAAACAGTTTTAGATACACTACCAGTCAAACGTTTTAGTACACTACCTGTCAAACGTTTTAGATACACTACCAGACAAACGTTTTAGATACACTACCAGCCAAACGTTTTAGATACACTACCAGACAAACGTTTTAGATACACTACCAGCCAAACGTTTTAGATACACTACCAGCCAAACAGTTTTAGATACACTACCAGTCAAACGTTTTAGTACACTACCTGTCAAACGTTTTAGATACACTACCAGACAAACGTTTTAGATACACTACCAGCCAAACGTTTTAGATACACTACCAGACAAACGTTTTAGATACACTACCAGACAAACGTTTTAGATACACTACCAGTCAAACGTTTTAGATACACTACCAGACAAACGTTTTAGATACACTACCAGACAAACAGTTTTAGATACACTACCAGACAAACGTTTTAGATACACTACCAGACAAACGTTTTAGACACACTACCAGACAAACGTTTTAGATACACTACCAGACAAACAGTTTTAGACACACTACCAGACAAACAGTTTTAGATACACTACCAGACAAACAGTTTTAGATACACTACCAGACAAACGTTTTAGATACACTACCAGTCAAACGTTTTAGATACACTACCAGACAAACGTTTTAGATACACTACCAGACAAACGTTTTAGATACACTACCAGACAAACGTTTTAGACACACTACCAGACAAACGTTTTAGACACACTACCAGACAAACGTTTTAGATACACTACCAGACAAACGTTTTAGACACACTACCAGACAAACGTTTTAGATACACTACCAGTCAAACGTTTTAGATACACTACCAGCCAAACGTTTTAGTACACTACCAGCCAAACGTTTTAGTACACTACCAGTCAAACGTTTTAGTACACTACCAGCCAAACGTTTTAGTACACTACCAGCCAAACGTTTTAGATCACTACCAGACAAACGTTTTAGATACACTACCAGCCAAGCGTTTTAGATACACTACCAGTCAAACGTTTTAGATACACTACCAGCCAAGCGTTTTAGATACACTACCAGCCAAACGTTTTAGTACACTACCAGACAAACGTTTTAGATACACTACCAGCCAAGCGTTTTAGATACACTACCAGTCAAACGTTTTAGTACACTACCAGTCAAACGTTTTAGATCCACTACCAGTCAAACGTTTTAGATCCACTACCAGTCAAACGTTTTAGTACACTACCAGACAAACGTTTTAGTACACTACCAGACAAACGTTTTAGATACACTACCAACCAAACGTTTTAGATACACTACCAGCCAAACGTTTTAGATCACTACCAGTCAAACGTTTTAGTACACTACCAGACAAACGTTTTAGATACACTACCAGCCAAACGTTTTAGTACACTACCAGCCAAACGTTTTAGATACACTACCAGACAAACGTTTTAGATACACTACCAGCCAAACGTTTTAGTACACTACCAGCCAAACGTTTTAGATACACTACCAGACAAACGTTTTAGATACACTACCAGTCAAACGTTTTAGTACACTACCAGTCAAACGTTTTAGATACACTACCAGACAAACAGTTTTAGTACACTACCAGTCAAACGTTTTAGTACACTACCAGACAAACGTTTTAGATACACTACCAGCCAAACGTTTTAGTACACTACCAGTCAAACGTTTTAGATACACTACCAGCCAAACGTTTTAGATACACTACCAGTCAAACGTTTTAGATACACTACCAGTCAAACGTTTTAGTACACTACCAGTCAAACGTTTTAGATACACTATCAGTCAAACGTTTTAGATACACTACCAGCCAAACGTTTTAGATACACTACCAGTCAAACGTTTTAGATACACTACCAGCCAAACGTTTTAGATACACTACCAGCCAAACGTTTTAGATACACTACCAGTCAGGCCAGCATCCTCTGGCGAGACCCGATTTTAAAGAGAGGCTGTGTTCTCCTTTCTGAGTCGGCACACCTGCGTGTAATCAGAGGTTGAGCATGTGCCATTAGTTGGTGGCGTTGACTCCACCGTCCCTCGACTCACTAATTACCTTCTAGTTAGTCCACATGAAGATCTTAACCAAATTCTGTACAATGTCCCAAAATCTTTAACTACATAAGATACACATCAGGTTATAACCTTAAACATCTTAATAACAGTCTCTCTCTCTCTCTCTCTCTCTCTCTCTCTCTCTCTCTCTCTCAGGTGGAATGGCTAAAGAATGAAGAGCTGGTGAGCTCGTTGGACGATGACAACATTGACACCCGAGCTGACCACAATCTAATCATCAACGAAGCCCGGCTGTCTGACTCGGCCAACTACACCTGCCTGGCCAGCAACATCGTGGCCAAGAGACGCAGCGCCACAGCAACCGTGGTCGTCTTTGGTAAGCTGCCCCCTACAGTGTGTTTAACAGACCTGTAGTAATGACCACAGTACCAGCTTCACCAGCACCTGCCCTCAAACACCGAGCTGAATATTCACTCCCCAAAAGTATGCTGCCTGGCCTCCACCGCCTGACCCTCTAGCGGTACATCGCCTGTTCTCCACCGCCTGGCCATCTAGCGGTACATCGCCTGTTCTCCACCGCCTGGCCATCTAGCAGTACTTCGCCTATTCTCCACCGCCTGGCCATCTAGCAGTACTTCGCCTATTCTCCACCGCCTGGCCAACTAGCGGTACGTCGCCTGTTCTCCACCGCCTGGCCATCTAGCGGTACGTCGCCTGTTCTCCACCGCCTGACCATCTAGCGGTACATCGCCTGTTCTCCACCGCCTGGCCAACTAGCGGTACGTCGCCTGTTCTCCTCCACCTGGCCATCTAGCGGTACGTCGCCTGTTCTCCACCGCCTGGCCATCTAGCGGTACGTCGCCTGTTCTCCACCGCCTGACCATCTAGCGTTATGCCACCTGCCCATCTAGCGTTACGCAGCCTGGCCTCCACCACCGAAACATCTAGCGGTACGTCGCCTCTTCTCCACCGCCTAACCATCTAGCGGTACGTCGCCTGTTCTCCACCGCCTGACCATCTAGCGGTACGTCGCCTGTTCTCCACCGCCTGACCATCTAGCGGTACGTCGCCTGTTCTCCACCGCCTGACCATCTAGCGGTACGTCGCCTGTTCTCCACCGCCTGACCATCTAGCGGTACGTCGCCTGTTCTCCACCGCCTGACCATCTAGCGTTACCCCACATGCCCATCTAGTGTTACGCTACATGGCCTCCACCGCCTAGCTGTCTAGCGTTCGCCGCCTGGCCATCTAGCAGTACGCTACCTGGCATTTAACTCATCGTAAGTCGTGCGGGTGGAAAAGCTGGATATCCCTGGTGGACAGCCCGACCTTCGGAAACAGGCCCAGAGCGGCGGCGCTCGTTGGCGACGGACTGTTTATGAATTTGCCCCATAATCTTAATCAGGGTATTATCCAGAGACCCAATTACAGCCCAGCATTAAAAATCAATATGTCTTTATAAGCGGCGAGGTGTAAGCTCCTCCATCTTAATCCCCTTTAAACAAGCGCCGCTTATTAATAATTCATTCCTCCGAGTCCTTCAGCCACAGCAGCTCCGCGCCCCAAACTCCGGACGAAACCGGCAGCACTGGATGCACGCTGGGCTCCTGTGGAGCAGCTGTGGCGTATCAAAGCCAGGTCAGGAGAGAGAGACCTCCGAGTGGAGCCGCTCTGAACTTCTGAGGCTGGTGTGTTCTTCAGAGGAACAAGCGCGAGCATCACACGGCCTGCAGCTTCCTCCCCGTTTTCCATTCTTTTGCTTCCTTTGTCATGGAGTCCTTCTCATCCGTTCCGTTCCCTCCTTCGCTCCTCCAGTGCCTTCAAGAAGACGAGCTATAAATAAGAATCGTGAGAGCTGGTTAAAGTAGATCTGTTCAACTTAAACCGCGCCGTGGTTGGAGAGATCTGATTCTGCTGCCGTTCAATATGCAGGGTGTTGAAAAAGCCCCTGGTCTTCAGGGGGGCTCCCATGTTGACTGGCTTCTCCAGCTTTTGCTCACTGCTCGTTCGCATGGTATACTTTCAATGGAAAAGCTCTCTCCATGTTGGTAGGTCTTCCATACATTGACTGAGATCTTATTCACCACCATCTCTTTGGTCTTTAGTTTGGGAAATGAGTAGCTGTTCACTCTCTACACCAGAGTATTGGGCTTATTTCCTGTTTTCTAGGTTAAGAATGACCCAGTTTTGCTACAGCACCCCCCTGAGGCAGATCAAAATCCATATGTAAATGAGTTCACTCCTCTATTAAAGACCCACGTGAGGTGAAGCTCTGCTTGACTGCCTTAATGGTGCAACGAAAGAAAATAAAAACTAAAATACAGCTATGAGTTCTAATAGAACAGCTCCTGTAAATAATGAACTCCAAATA
Organism: Megaleporinus macrocephalus; assembly: GCA_021613375.1. NCBI lineage: Eukaryota > Metazoa > Chordata > Actinopteri > Characiformes > Anostomidae > Megaleporinus > Megaleporinus macrocephalus. The sequence continues at coordinate 32,670,214 of CM038725.1, read as the reverse complement.
AAAGTACTGCAAGTAAAAGTACCGCAAGTAAAAGTACTGCAAATAAAAGTACTGCAAGTATAAGTCCTGTAAATAAAAGTACTGCAAATAAACATCCTGAAAACAAAAGCACTGCAAATAACAGTACTGCAAGTAAAAGGCCTGTAAATAAAAGTACAGCAAGTAAAAGTACTGCAAATAAAAGTACAGCAAGTAAAAGTCCTGTAAATAAAGGTACTGAAAATAAACATCCTGAAAAGAAAAGCACTGCAAATAAAAGTACTGCAAATACAAGGTCTGCAAATAAAAGTACTGCAAATAAAAGTACTGCAAGTAAAAGGCCTGTAAATAAAAGTACTGCAAATAACAGTACTGCAAGTTAAAGTCCTGTAAATAAAGGTGCTCCAAATAAAAGTACTGCAAATAAATCTTGCCCGTAAAAATCTGCAAATAAACATTCTGCAATTAAAAGTACTGCAATTAAAAGTACAGCAAGTAAAAGTACTGCAATTAAAAGTACTGTAAATAAAAGTCCTGCAAAGAAAAGTCCTGCAAATAAACATCCTACAAATAAAAGTCCTGCAAATAAACATCCTACAAATAAAAGTCCTGCAAATAAACATCCTACAAATAAAAGTCCTGCAAATAAACATCCTACAAATAAAAGCCCTGCAAACAAACATCTTACAAATAAAAGTCCTGCAAATAAAAATCCTGCAAATAAACATCCTACAAGTAAAAGTATTGCAAATAAAAGTCCTGCAAATAAGCATCCTACAAATAAAAGTCCTGCAAATAAAAGTCCTGCAAATAAACATCCTACAAGTAAAAGTACTGCAAATAAACATCATACAAATAAAAGTCCTGCAAATAAACATCCTACAAATAAAAGTCCTGCAAATAAACATCATACAAATAAAAGTCCTGCAAATAAACATCCTACAAATTAAAGTCCTGCAAATAAACATCCTACAAATAAACATCATACAAATAAACATCCTACAAATAAAAGTCCTGCAAACAAACATCCTACAAATAAAAGTACTGCAAATAAAAATCCTGCAAATAAACATCCTACACATAAAAATCCTGCAAATAAACATCCTACAAGTAAAAGTCCTGCAAATAAACATCCTACAAGTAAAAGTCCTGCAAATAAACATCCTACAAATAAAAGTCCTGCAAATAAACATCATACAAATAAAAGTCCTGCAAATAAACATCCTACAAACTAAAGTCCTGCAAATAAACATCCTACAAATAAACATCCTACAAATAAAAGTCCTGCAAATAAACATCCTACAAATAAACATCCTACAAATAAAAGTCCTGCAAACAAACATCCTACAAATAAAAGTCCTGCAAACAAACATCCTACAAATAAAAGTACTGCAAATAAAAATCCTGCAAATAAACATCCTACACATAAAACTCCTGCAAATAAACATCCTACACATAAAAATCCTGCAAATAAACATCCTACAAGTAAAAGTACTGCAAATAAATGTACTGCAAGTAAAAGTACTGCAAATAAAAGTACTGCAATTAAAAGTACTGTAAATAAAAGTCCTGCAAATAAAAGTACTGCAAGTTTGGGCAGCCCAGTCAGATGAGGTTGTGTTGATTTTGTAAACATGTTAAAACGTCCCCTACAAATCACACATTTCTGCACACTTTGAATAATTTTTATGGCTCATTTAATTCTGTTAATGTTTTTTTTTTCGTTCCAGCACATTTTATTCAGCAAATTAATAGAGAACAGGCACTGAGCTGCAGACGAGCGTCATAGCTAAGTGTGTTTTCTCTGTAGAGGCTGTTAACTCAGATTCTCACTCAACAAAAAACAACTGGACCAGGTGTTTAAACCTCTGTGTACAGCTGTAGTTAAACTCCCGAGGTGAAACTGATCCGGGAACAGCCTAATTGCCTCTTTTTTTTTTTTTTTCTTTTCATGACAGCCAGTTTTTTTTTCACGACTACAGGCGTATGCAAATGTTTGTGTGCCCCTGGTCAAATGATATGTTGTTGGTTTTCTGAGTGTAAATAAGTGAACATTTTAATACACAATTGGAGTCGATTGAACGGGGGAGGGGGCTGGCTTGGGGGTGGGCCAGCAAATCGATGGTGCAGTTTATATTTTGTGTAAATAAATAGAAGCCCTGTTGTAGCGTGTGCTCTCTGTTTACCACTCCTATGTCACTCTGTGTTTCCAGTGAACGGAGGTTGGTCTCTGTGGACTGAGTGGTCTCCTTGCAGCGTGGACTGCGGCAGGGGGGTACAGAAGCGCTCTCGGACCTGCACCAACCCGGCTCCCCTGAACGGAGGAGCGTTCTGTGAGGGGATGTCTGTGCAGAAGAGCACCTGTAACGCCCTGTGCCCAGGTCAGTGCTGTCACAGCTATATTCTAACTTAGTATATATATATATATATATATATATATACAGTATTGGCAATAGTATTCACTCACATTAAGTTCATTAATTCAGGTGTTCTGACCACTTCTATGGCCACAGGTGTATAAAGCCAAGCACCTAGTCATGCAGACTGCTTCTACACACATTAGTAAAGAGTGGGTCGCTCTCTTTGAAGTTTCCTCACTACTAAATATTCCACAGTGGACTGTCAGTGGTGTTCTAACAAAGTGAAAGTGATTAAGAACTACAGCAACTCAGCCCCTTGTGTTTGCACACCGTGGAACTTGACTTCCACAATTAACCCATCGGTGCAGTGAAACACACACATATAAACACTAGGGGGCAGTAAGCACACTTGCCCGGAGCGATGCGCAGCCCTATCCACAGTACCCTGGGAGCAGTTGGGGGTTAGGTGTCTTCAGACGTGTCCTATAAATCCAGGGGATCAAAACAATGACCTTCTGGTCACAAGACCAGACCTTTACATTACATTTTACATTACTTTGGCGCATTAATCACCGCCATGGCGACTTTATGAGTATGTCTTATAAATGAATTATGATTCAGAGTCATTGGGCTGTGAATGGACTGTTATTAAAGATGCACAACTAAACAGCGAGGAGTAGCTTGATCAAAGCTGAGCTGAGGTTCCAGCCCAGTCTGAAAGAGGAACATAGCTTTGTCATCGTGGTGGTTGGTGTAGACTGAATTGTGTTGGGCTCAGATTTTATGTTGAGTTGGGTTTGGACAGTGTGGTTTGGGTTTGGATTGAGTTGTGTTCAGCCAGAATGGTCGTGTTTTGTGTCGAGTTGGGTTCAGACAGTGTGTTAAGTTTTGGCTTGAGGTGAGTTCAGACAGAACTTTGCTAAGCCCAGTCTGAAAGAGGAACGTACAACACTGAGGAATGTAGCTTTGTCATCGTGGTGGTGATTTGGTCAGTGAAACCACTTAGAAGAGCCCAGGTCAGGTTCATACAGCTTGGGTTCTGATTTAAGTTGGTTTCAGACAGGACTTTGTTGGGCTTGGGTCAGATTTTATGTTGGGTTGGGTTTAGAGAGTGTGTGTTGGATTTGGATTGAGTTGTGTTCAGCCAGTTTTGTGTCGAGTTGGGTTCCGACACTAGGCATGTTTGAGAGACAGCTGTGCCTGGCCTTGGTGGTCAGCGAGAACAGCCAGATGTAGTTGAGGGAGTAGGTTAGAAAAGACCCTCAACTCGTAAACAATGGTTAAAGACAGCTACAAATCATAGGAGCAGCTCAGAAGGCTCTAGAAGAACAGAGTATAAATCCACAGCACTGGAGCCTCTTCATGATCTGAAATACTAATTATGAAAAAAATAAGTTAAATACCGCATGAAAATGAACTGTCAAACTACTAGATATGATAGTATTAGTGTAAATATGGGGTCTTTAAAGAGTTTTAGAGGAGATATATATCTTTTACAATGAAAAGAGTTAAACGTCAGAGGTGTCCGCGGAGCTTCTGACCAATGAGGATTAAGCTCTGGCGTCGGTGGCGCCGAGTCTATCCATGTCACGAGGGCAATTGCACCTACGGGCAAGTGACCAATCAACCTGACTGCATGTGTTTGGACTGTGGGAGGAAACCGGAGTACCCGGAGGAACCCACTCAAGCACAGGGAGAACATACACACTCCACACAGAACCACCTGGACCGGAAATCCAACCCAGATCATCTTACTGTGAGGAGACCTAAAGATCTAATTTCCTATTATGAACCGCCACGTTCACTCAGATCACAGGATGCTGGTTTTCTAATAGTTCCAAAAGTTCAGAAGACTTCAATGGGGGGAAGAGCTTTTTCCTACAAAGCCCCCAAATTGTGGAATAATCTCCCAGTTAATGTTCAGGACTCTGACACAGTCTCAATATTTAAGTCCAGACTGAAAACATACTTGTTTGGTGTAGCCTTTGGTAATTTGGTAATTAATCTTCTCTTTTAGATAAAGGCATGAGATCTTGGGGTTCTTGGACACAGAGGTTTATGGTAAACTGAGATGTTGGTGCCTAGTGTGTTAAGTTTTGGATTGAGGTAAGTTTGTTAAGCCCAGTCTAAAAGAGGAACATACAACACTGTGGAGTGTAGCTTTGTCATCGTGGTGGTGATTGGGTCAGTGAAACTACTTAGAAGGCAAAGATTTCAGTGTTAAACATAGTTGTATCATGATATTCTTATTAGTTTATGGCACTGAAGAAGTTCTGGTCTTCCTTCAGCAGTCCATGGTTGATTGGCGATGATAGCATACGCTAAGCAAACTGCATTTCCTGGTGGGAGTATTGTTTATTGTGGTTTTTGTGAATTTTCTTGAGAGAGGTAAGCCACAAGCAGCCGGATGTGTAAAGGTAGTGACTTTAGTTCTGAACTGGAGGTACCAGACTAATGTTGGTGTAGCACAGTGGGGTAAAACCATTGATTGGTTCTTCAAGTGGGGTCGGTTCCTCATCTAGCATATCAAGCTGCCCCAGGAGTCCTTGAGCATGGCTCCTAACGCTACACTCTCCCACCTCTAACATGATTAAGACTGTAGGATGCCCAGGAGAAGTGCAGCTGACAGGTAAATAAAGGTTTTGTGTTTTAAGCCTCTGTTTTTAATGAGCAAGCCGAAGAGCTGCAGAGTCAGACAGAACATTCTGGAGCTGGTGTTCAAGAGTTTGGAAGGAAAAGTGTTTTGCTGTTTAATGTGACAGCTTGGTTTGGTAGCTCAAGTGTAACAAAACAGGAGCAAGCTTGCCGGGAAAGTGATTAGAAAGCCACAGACGCAGCTCAGTGAGATCTTCAGTAGCGATGTGCTCAGGAAGGTGTGGAGTGTAATTAGAGAGATTTCTCACCTTCCTTCTCTATAACATTGGAATCGCTTCTTATAGGTAGTTGTTTTCTCCTCTCAGCTGAAATGATGGCCACAGTCACGTACTGCGTCTCACTAGCGCCGCTGTTGACTGTTGTAGGCTTCAACATCAGTTTTCTTTAACTAGAAACACTTCAAAGCATTTCTAATTTTTATGGATCTATGGATGGATTTTTTTCATATAAACTAATAATGAACCGTCACGTTTACCAATCGCAGCTCATTATTAGCTTCTTGCAGGAGTGGTTAGGTTCGGACATCATGCTCTGAGTATGTTTCACGTTCATGTCTCACATTTGGTTATACATTTAGCATTTAGTGCACTTGACTTTTACTCTTTATACTTTATATTTACTGTTTTAACACTCGATTCTTCTTCTCTACTTTTATTATTGTAACCAGTTTTAGTTAAGACATCAGGGTTAGCGCTACTCATTAGTTAAACCAGTTCTATCATTAGATTACTTCAGGTCAGCTTTGGACCCGAAACTTTTTTTGTTTTGGATCGAGTCGGGGCAATGTGGTTGTGTTTGGGTTGAGTTGGGTTCTGACATTGTGGTTGTGTTTGGGTTAAGTTGGATTCAGAGTGTGTGGTAATGTTTTGGGTTAAGTTGGATTCAGAGAGTGTGGCCGTGTTTTGGGTTGAGTTGGGTTAGGACAGTGTGGTAGTGTTTTTGTATGAGTTGGGTTCAGACAGTGTGGTAGTGTTTGGGGTTGAGTTGGGTTCAGACGGTGTGATAGTGTTTCTAATGGTTTTGGGTTCAGTTGGGTTCAGAGAGCGTGGTCGTGTTTCGAATGGTTTTGGGTTGAGTTGGGTTTAGAGAGTGTGGCCGTGTTTTGGTATGAGTTGGGTTCAGACAGTGTGATCGTGTTTAGGTTGAGTTGGGTTTAGAGAGTGTGGTCGTGTTTCGAATGGTTTTGGGTTGAGTTGGGTTCAGAGAGTGTGGTCGTGTTTAGGTTGAGTTGGGTTTAGAGAGTGTGGTCGTGTTTAGGTTGAGTTGGGTTTAGAGAGTGTGGCCGTGTTTTTGGTATGAGTTGGGTTCAGAGAGGGCGGTTATGGTTTAGGTCTAGTTGGGTTCAGAGAGTGTGGTCATGTTTTGGGTTGAGTTGGGTTCAGAGAGTGTGGTCATGTTTTGGGTTGAGTTGGGTTCAGAGAGTGTGGTCGTGTTTTGGGTTGAGTTGGGTTCAGAGAGTGTGGCTGTGTTTTGGGTTGAGTTAGGTTCAGAGAGCGTGGTCGTGTTTCGAATGGTTTTGGGTTGAGTTGGGTTCAGAGAGTGTGGTCGTGTTTAGGGTCGATTTGTGTCAATTTTGTGTTGGGTTCAGAGTGTGGCCAGGTTTGGTGCAGAAAGAATTTTGTAGGGTGCAGGTAATGTTTTGGGGACATAGTTGGGTTCAGAATTTTTTTTTCAAGTTGGGTTCAGGCAGATTTCTGTTCAGGCTGTCTCAGGTTTGGGCTCAAATCTGTGAAATGCTATGCTCTGGGTTGGGTTTGGATTGCTGTGGGTTGGATTAGTTTGGGTTTGGACAGAAAGTTCTTGGCGTGTTTGCAGGTTGAGACCAAATTCCCAGGCCTGGTAGCAGCTCTACAGCGGTATAGTATAGTAGTATTATGTGATGAGCCAGCTGCACCTGGCCACGTCCTGCGCCCACAGTGCGTAAATGAGTTTGTAAAGGTCCCTTCGCGTGAACCCGGCTAACTAGGCGGGAGTTCCCGCTCGCCCGTGAACCTGCCGGTGACCCACTTCTCTTCTTTATTTTAATAATCACCTCACTCTCCGGCGTGGAGCAGCGCTGCGAGGCAATAACCTGCTGATTTAATTGCTTCGCTTCTCTCCGAGAAAGCGGCTTAAAACTCATATTTATATACGAGGCGCTTCATCTGGGTGCATGGCGTGTCTCTTATTTGAATTATTAACCATTCGAAAGCAAAGCTAATTCTTAAATGAGGCAGAGCGCCCTTTTTTTCGGAGCGTGTTATTTTATTGACGTCTTTCGGAATTAAGCAATTTAACCTTGGGCTCGACGCTTTCTGAAGTTAAAAGATTATCGTGATTACAGCTCTTTCTCTTTTTTTCTCCGTAAATCCCCATCCCCCCCCCCCCCCCCCAATCCCCACCCATCCCTCCACTTTTTCTACTTTTTCTCCGCTAATGAAAGAGACACTTTGCTATTGTTTTCCAGACTTCAGATAAGAGCCGGGCTCATAGAGACTTTTGCTGGTTTGTTCACTTTTCAGAATGGCCTCAGACAACAATGGCAACGATTTGATTGTTGACGCTGCTGGCATTCATTAGCTTCCCTCTGTTGGGTCCAGAAAACATTTAGCAGCGGTTTCATCAAACGTTGCAAGCCTTTTCCTCAGACACGGGTGAAATATTAATTGCCTACAACATGTGTCTGACTATAAACATGTTTATTTTGGTTGCCTTGCTTTAGATCAGTAACGGGCTGATAGCCCATTAGACACTAAAACCTAGGGCTGTGTACTGGCAAGAACCTGGCGATACAATATGTATCGTGATACAGCGCTCACGATTCAATATATCACAATATATTTGCGATACTGCAATCAAAGTGATATACTGTGATTTTTCAAATCCTACTATTAAAACACACCACTATATGAACAGGTTTGTCAATACTTACAATAGCATTGCGTCCTTGTGCTGCTTGTTAATGTTGGAGTGGAGCTGAAAACGGATTACAACACTGTCTGCCAGGAATCTGTGTATCGATACTGTGTTTTTGAGAATCGATACAGTATCACCAAACATAATATCCCAATATTCGATATTTCAATATTTCCTTACACCCCTATAAAAAGTTTTATCAGTATTTTGGGTGAGTTTAGAGTTGTCGATTTGTCGATTAACCTAGCGACTAATTTTTAGATTACTCTAATGAGAGTGTGTTAGGAATTAAAATTAGTATCATTTTGTTATGGATTTGTAACCAATGGATGATCTGGGCATATATGGGTGATTCTTCAGTCCCTAGTTTATAAATTTATGTTCAAATTACTTTAATACAAAACAAACATTTTAGGTATTAAAAAGATCAATTATTGCATCACCAAAAAATACACTCAAAAAAGTAATTATGATTTCCATTTTTTATAATGATTTAAACATTAATAATTTGCTACTTTGGCCTTGTCCCCCCAACCCAGACTTTAAAACTTGTGGGCTCCAATAAAGGCGCCAGCATCTTTGCAACGTATCGACGCACGTAATGCTAATCGATATAATGTCATAAAAGATTGCGGTGATTACGTCGATGTATCGGCCCAGCCCTATACTTGGGTTAGTTTTGGTTAGTTTGGGTCACATCATGTTCGGAGAGACTGTTCTCAGGCCAGGTTGAGTTTTAGGGCGAGTCAGGTTCGGACTCAAAACTTCATGCTGTGTTTTTGGGCTACAATCAGGTTTAGACAGAACTTTGTTGGACATGGGTTGGGTTCATTCTCAGGTACCATGTTGTATCAAGGTTTGTATCAAGGTTTAAGTTTTAGATCAGGTCCAGGGTTGAGGTCGCACAGCATTTAGTTGGGATGACGTCATTTATTAGATCAGTTCCCGACTCAAAGCTGGTTCACTGGGCTGGTTCGCTGTGGGTCGGATTAGGTCGAGCTTGGACAGAAAGCTGTCAGGCTCTGTTCAGGTCCAGACCTGATTGAAGTTCTAATCATTGCACGGCTTTTTAAGTAGCGTTCAAAAACACGAGAGGCTGTGAGATCAAACGGCCAACACACAGAGTTCAATAAACCTGAACAGCTTAAAGTTGAATAAAGTCAAATTAAAGACATAGTTCAGCGTCATGGCTACAAATAAAAGCTGATATAGCCGGTCGGCGGGCTGTAATGAGCGTGTACTGCGCTATAGCCCTGAGGAAGAAGGTAGTATTATGTGATGAGTCATCCACACCTGACCATGTCCTGCCCCCGCTGTGTGGGGTAATACTAATCCTGAGCTGATCACCACCGTAGTGTTTAGTCATCTCAGTGTTTAACATATATGAGCCGTTTGGAGACTCACACTCAGTATCTGTGCTTTTTGCACAATCTACCCCAAAACCGAACGCCAGCTGCTCTGTGTCCTGGACAGTGTCCTGCATTGTGTCCTGAATGGTGTCCTCTTTGTCAGTGTGTGTAGCACCACTTTGCACTTTGCACACACTAATGAACACACACAAACTTGTGAACATACACACTGGGGGCAGTGAAACACACACATACACACACACACACTTGTGAACATACACACTAGGGGCAGTGAAACACTCACATAAACACACACTAGTAAACATACACACACAAATGAACAGACACACACTTGTGAACATACACACTAGGGGCAGTGAAACTCCCACATACACACACACACACAAGTAAACATACACACACTAATGAACAGACACAAACTTGTGAACATACACACTGGGGGCAGTGAAACACACACTAGTGGCAGTGAAACACTCACATACACACACACACACTTGTGAACATACACACTAGGGGCAGTGAAACACTCACCTAAACACACACTAGTAAACATACACACACAAATGAACAGACACACACTTGTGAACATACACACTAGGGGCAGTGAAACTCCCACATACACACACACACACAAGTAAACATACACACACTAATGAACAGACACAAACTTGTGAACATACACACTGGGGGCAGTGAAACACACACTAGGGGCAGTGAAACACTCACATACACACACACACACTTGTGAACATACACACTAGGGGCAGTGAATCACTCACATAAACACACACTAGTAAACATACACACACTAATGAACAGACACACACTTGTGAACATACACACTAGGGGGCAGTAAAACACTCACATACACATTAGGGGCACTGAAACACCTACATACACACACTTGTGAAAATACACACTAGGGGGCAGTGAAACACTCACATAAACACACACTAGTAAACATACACACACACAAATGAACAGACACACACTTGTGAACATACACACTAGGGGCAGTGAAACTCCCACATACACACACACACAAGTAAACATATACACACTAATGAACAGACACAAACTTGTGAACATACACACTAGGGGCAGTAAAGCTCCCACATACACACACAGACAAGTAAACATACACACACTAATGAACAGACACAAACTTGTGAACATACACACTGGGGGCAGTGAAACACACACTAGTGGCAGTGAAACACTCACATACACACACACACTTGTGAACATACACACTAGGGGCAGTGAAACACTCACATAAACACACACTAGTAAACATACACACACAAATGAACAGACACACACTTGTGAACATACACACTAGGGGGCAGTAAAGCACTCACATACACATTAGGGGCACTGAAACACCCACATACACACACTTGTGAAAATACACACTAGGGGGCAGTGAAACACCCACATACACCCATATGTGAACATACACACTGGGGGCAGTGAAACACACACTAGTGGAAGTGAAACACTCACATACACACACTTGTGAACATACACACTAGGGGGCAGTGAAACACCCACACACAAACACTTGTGAACATACACACTAGGAGGCAGTGCAGTGAAACACCTACATTTACACTCATACTAGTGAGCACACACTACACACTCACATACACACACATTAGGGGCAGTGAAACACCCACATACACACACTTGTGAACATACACACTAGGGGCAGTGAAACTCCCACATACACACACTAGTAAACATACACACACTAATGAACAGACACACACTTGTGAACATACACACTGGGGGAAGTGAAACACCTACATTTACACACATACTAGTGAGCACACACTACACACTCACATACACACACATTAGGGGCAGTGAAACACCCACACACACACACTTGTGAACATACACACTAGGGGCAGTGAAACTCCCACATACACACACACTAGTAAACATACACACACTAATGAACAGACACACACTTGTGAACATACACACTGGGGGCAGTGAAACACACACTAGTGGCAGTGAAACACTCACATACACACACACACACTTGTGAACATACACACTAGGGGCAGTGAAACAGTCACATAAACACACACTAGTAAACATACACACACTAATGAACAGACACACACTTGTGAACATACACACTAGGGGGCAGTAAAACACTCACATACACATTAGGGGCACTGAAACACCCACATACACACACTTGTGAAAATACACACTAGGGGGCAGTGAAACACCCACATACACACACTTGTGAACATACACACTGGGGGCAGTGAAACACACACTAGTGGCAGTGAAACACTCACATACACACACTTGTGAACATACACACTAGGGGGCAGTGAAACACCCACACACAGACACTTGTGAACATACACACTAGGAGGCAGTGCAGTGAAACACCTACATTTACACACATACTAGTGAGCACACACTACACACTCACATACACACACATTAGGGGCAGTGAAACACCCACATACACACTTGTGAACATACATACTAGGGGACAGTGAAACACACACTAGTGGCAGTGAAACACTCACATACACACACACTAGTGAACAAACACTACACGGGGCAGTGAAACACCCACATACACACACTAGGGGGCAAAGAAACACCCACATACACACACACTAGTGAACATACACACTAGGGGCCAAAGAAACACCCACATACACACACACTAATGAACAGACACAAACTTGTGAACATACACACTAGGGGCAGTGAAACTCCCACATACACACACACACAAGTAAACATACACACACTAATGAACAGACACAAACTTGTGAACATACACACTGGGGGCAGTGAAACACACACTAGGGGCAGTGAAACACTCACATAAACACACACTAGTAAACATACACACACTAATGAACAGACACACACTTGTGAACATACACACTAGGGGGCAGTAAAACACTCACATACACATTAGGGGCACTGAAACACCCACATACACACACTTGTGAAAATACACACTAGGGGGCAGTGAAACACTCACATAAACACACACTAGTAAACATACACACACACAAATGAACAGACACACACTTGTGAACATACACACTAGGGGCAGTGAAACTCCCACATACACACACACACAAGTAAACATATACACACTAATGAACAGACACAAACTTGTGAACATACACACTAGGGGCAGTAAAGCTCCCACATACACACACAGACAAGTAAACATACACACACTAATGAACAGACACAAACTTGTGAACATACACACTAGGGGCAGTGAAACTCCCACATACACACACACAAGTAAAGTCAAGTCAAGTCAAGTCAATTTTATTTATATAGCGCTTTTTACAACGATGTTGTCTCAAAGCAGCTTTACAGAGTTTTGAAAACAGTTATAACATATATCCCCCAGTGAGCAAGCCAGAGGCAACAGTGGCAAGGAAAAACTCCCTCAACTGGAGGAAGAAACCTTGGGAGGAACCAGACTCACAAGGGGAGACCCGTCCTCCTCTGGTCAAACAGTATTTACAGTTTGAACTAAATACCAAAGAAAGGAGTCTCTGTTTGAAATCTGGATAGCAAAGCTTTAGAAGCTGCACAGATAGAGGCAGTGTATGACTGAGGCAGTCTCTGGCTGAGGCAGTCTATGACAGTCTTTATGTAAAGTGGGCGTGAGCTGAAACAGTCCCATCCTATCTCAGTGCTGGTGCATCTGGATGGCACAGTGATGTAACTGAGGGTGTAGCAGTAAATGGACAGGTGAGCTGGCTGGTGATGGTGGGGTGATGGCCCGATGATCAGTCCTTCAACAGCCTTCAACAGACAGGAGGACAGTCATTTCCTCAGGAAGAGTAAAGAGAGAGAGTTAGTTGGGCTCAGGAGTAAGACTGTAGAGAATATGAATTTTCAGAATTTTAGAGTGTGGTTCGTGACTCCGGCAGATCTAACTATAACAGCCTAAACTAAAAGGAGAGAACCAGAAGGTAACATGGACATGAGAGTACCCTGAGACACTGGGGTCCCCCCACTCCACCATCAACAAACCTGTGTGATCGCGTGAAGTGGTGGAACAACAGCACCAACATCTCAGTTAAACATACACACACTAATGAACAGACACAAACTTGTGAACATACACACTGGGGGCAGTGAAACACACACTAGGGGCAGTGAAACACTCACATACACACACACACACACACTTGTGAACATACACACTAGGGGGCAGTGAAACACTCACATACACATTAGGGGCAGTGAAACACCCACATACACACACTTGTGAACATACACACTGGGGGCAGTGAAACACACTAGTGGCAGTGAAACACTCACATACACACACTTGTGAACATACACACTAGGGGGCAGTGAAACACCCACACACAGACACTTGTGAACATACACACTAGGAGGCAGTGCAGTGAAACACCTACATTTACACACATACTAGTGAGCACACACTACACACTCACATACACACACATTAGGGGCAGTGAAACACCCACATACACACTTGTGAACATACATACTAGGGGACAGTGAAACACACACTAGTGGCAGTGAAACACTCACATACACACACACTAGTGAACAAACACTACACGGGGCAGTGAAACACCCACATACACACACTAGGGGGCAAAGAAACACCCACATACACACACACTAGTGAACATACACACTAGGGGCCAAAGAAACACCCACATACACACACACTAATGAACAGACACAAACTTGTGAACATACACACTAGGGGCAGTGAAACTCCCACATACACACACACACAAGTAAACATACACACACTAATGAACAGACACAAACTTGTGAACATACACACTGGGGGCAGTGAAACACACACTAGGGGCAGTGAAACACTCACATAAACACACACTAGTAAACATACACACACTAATGAACATACACACACTTGTGAAAATACACACTAGGGGGCAGTGAAACACTCACATAAACACACACTAGTAAACATACACACACACAAATGAACAGACACACACTTGTGAACATACACACTAGGGGCAGTGAAACTCCCACATACACACACACACAAGTAAACATATACACACTAATGAACAGACACAAACTTGTGAACATACACACTAGGGGCAGTGAAACTCCCACATACACACACACAAGTAAACATACACACACTAATGAACAGACACAAACTTGTGAACATACACACTGGGGGCAGTGAAACACACACTAGGGGCAGTGAAACACTCACATACACACACACACACTTGTGAACATACACACTAGGGGCAGTGAAACACTCACATAAACACACACTAGTAAACATACACACACAAATGAACAGACACACACTTGTGAACATACACACTAGGGGGCAGTGAAACACTCACATACACATTAGGGGCAGTGAAACACCCACATACACACACTTGTGAAAATACACACTAGGGGGCAGTGAAACACCCACATACACCCACTTGTGAACATACACACTGGGGGCAGTGAAACACACACTAGTGGCAGTGAAACACTCACATACACACACTTGTGAACATACACACTAGGGGGCAGTGAAACACCCACACACAAACACTTGTGAACATACACACTAGGAGTCAGTGCAGTGAAACACCTACATTTACACACATACTAGTGAGCACACACTACACACTCACATACACACACATTAGGGGCAGTGAAACACCCACATACACACACTTGTGAACATACACACTGGGGGCAGTGAAACACCCACATACACACTTGTGAACATACATACTAGGGGGCAGTGAAACACACACTAGTGGCAGTGAAACACTCACATGCACACACACTAGTGAACAAACACTATACGGGGCAGTGAAACACCCACATACACACACTATGGGGCAAAGAAACACCCACATACACACACACTAGTGAACATACACACTAGGAGCCAAAGAAACACCCACATACACACTAGGGGCCAAAGAAACACCCCCCTACACACTCACTGGAGAACAGACGCACCAGAGTGGGCAGGCCTTTTCACAATGCCTGGGGGGCAGTAGGTGCATTGCTGATGGGCTCTTCAGTCATGACCTGTTGGTCCAGGGGATCGAACCAGCAACCTTCTGCTCACAAGACCGGATCCTTAACCTTCTGCGTCCCTAACATAAGAACGTCCCCTAACATCTGTGTTATGATCCTTGTGTGCACCATATGGTCCTAAAGGAACGTTGTTTTGTTTCTGTGTAGATGGTTGAGATGACAGTAGACTGTATTTGCCTTGTTTGGGGGTGGGGGGTGGAGTGTGCCAGGTGATGATATGTTGGGTTGAGTTGGGTTTAGACAGTCGGCCAGGTTCCGACTCAGAACTCGATGTCCTTTTGGATCGTGTCCAGAGAAAATCAGCTTCCGTCTCTTGCATCCAGAAACATCTAGCAGCAGCTTCATTCAGCTCTCCAGCCTGTTCCTCACACACGGCTGAAATATTAATTGTCTGTAGCGCGTAGCTCATTTCATAAACATGCTGTTCTTATTGCCTTGTTTCTGGGTATGTAGGTTTAATGATCTATATAAGCACTGAAAGCAGGGGCCCATCCTACATAGCATTTTTCCATTAGCATCACTTTCTTTACTGGGATACATCACCACGGCAACTTGTGCTCCCTACCAAACCCCCTGCGGTGTGCAGGTTAAGTCTGTTGATCCGACCAATCCTCCACCAATCAGGACCGAGCTTCTGGCAAAGGTGGACGCCCCCCCAAGGCATTGAGAAGTGTGACGCAGCAACCACTTAGCTACTCTTTGGTGACATTTGCAGCATCAATCAAGTGCAAAGCATCGCTTTTCAGCAGGAAGCAAATTATACTGCCTAAATGTGAAGAGTATAAAGCACTTACTGCTCCAACAAGCACAGCGGCAGCTCCACTGTGTCGCTGTTTTCCGTCGTACTTTCTACATACTTACATAGTG
Source organism: Megaleporinus macrocephalus (assembly GCA_021613375.1). NCBI lineage: Eukaryota > Metazoa > Chordata > Actinopteri > Characiformes > Anostomidae > Megaleporinus > Megaleporinus macrocephalus. Next base: position 32,653,995 of record CM038725.1, on the reverse strand, counting down.
AAGCCATTCAGAAGTGGATGATGTACCTGCTCATTCAGTACACCAGTGAAATTGTTCTTAAGGTATGAGTTTGATGACGATATGACTCAAATTAGCACCGACAACACAACATACAAACAGCAACACTACACTAACGTTACCTCCCTAAGCTGAATGGCCAAGTCAGGGATGTTTCAGTCGCTTTTTAAGTCGAGTCCCATGATTATGACTTATGCATGACTGTTTTAGTGGTCAGGTCTTTATACCTGGTTAACACTACATGACTGTTTTAGTGGTCAGGTCTTTATACCTGGTTAACACTACATGACTGTCTGAGTGGTCAGGTCTTTATACCTAGTTAACATTACATGACTGTCTGAGTGGTCCAGTCTTTATACCTGGTTAACACTACATGACTGTCTGAGTGGTCAGGTCTTTATACCTGGTTAACACTACACGACTGTCTGAGTGGTCAGGTCTTTGTGCCTGGTTAACACTACATGACTGTCTGAGTGGTCAGGTCTTTATATCTGGTTAACACCACATGACTGTCTGAGTGGTCAGGTCTTTATACCTGGTTAACACTACACGACTGAGTGGCCAGGTCTTTATACCTGGTTAACACTACATGACTCTCTGAGTGGTCAGGTCTTTATACCTGGTTAACACTACATGACTCTCTGAGTGGTCAGGTCTTTATTCCTGGTTAACACTACATGACTGGTTGAGTGGTCAGGTCTTTATATCTGGTTAACACTACATGACTCTTTGAATGGTCAGGTCTTTATATCTGGTTAACACTACATGACTGTCTAAGTGGTCCGGTCTTTATTCCTGGTTAACACTACATGACTCTTTGAGTGGTCAGGTCTTTATATCTGGTTAACACTACATGACTGTCTAAGTGGTCCGGTCTTTATTCCTGGTTAACACTACATAACTGTTTAAGTGGTCAGGTCTTTATACCTGGTTAACACTACATGACTGTTTTAGTGGTCAGGTCTTTATACCTGGTTAACACTACATGACTGTCTGAGTGGTCAGGTCTTTATACCTAGTTAACATTACATGACTGTCTGAGTGGTCCAGTCTTTATACCTGGTTAACACTACATGACTGTCTGAGTGGTCAGGTCTTTATACCTGGTTAACACTACACGACTGTCTGAGTGGTCAGGTCTTTGTGCCTGGTTAACACTACATGACTGTCTGAGTGGTCAGGTCTTTATATCTGGTTAACACCACATGACTGTCTGAGTGGTCAGGTCTTTATACCTGGTTAACACTACATGACTCTTTGAATGGTCAGGTCTTTATATCTGGTTAACACTACATGACTGTCTAAGTGGTCCGGTCTTTATTCCTGGTTAACACTACATGACTCTTTGAGTGGTCAGGTCTTTATATCTGGTTAACACTACATGACTGTCTAAGTGGTCCGGTCTTTATTCCTGGTTAACACTACATGACTGTCTGAGTGGTCAGGTCTTTATACCTGGTTAACACTACATGACTGTTTTAGTGGTCAGGTCTTTATACCTGGTTAACACTACACGACTGTCTGAGTGGTCAGGTCTTTGTGCCTGGTTAACAATACATGACTGTCTGAGTGGTCAGGTCTTTATATCTGGTTAACACCACATGACTGTTTGAGTGGTCAGGTCTTTATACCTGGTTAACACTACATGACTCTTTGAATGGTCAGGTCTTTATATCTGGTTAACAATACATGACTGTCTAAGTGGTCCGGTCTTTATTCCTGGTTAACACTACATGACTCTTTGAGTGGTCAGGTCTTTATATCTGGTTAACACTACATGACTGTCTAAGTGGTCCGGTCTTTATTCCTGGTTAACACTACATGACTGTCTGAGTGGTCAGGTCTTTATACCTGGTTAACACTACACGACTGTCTGAGTGGTCAGGTCTTTATACCTGCTTCACACTACACGACTGTCTGAGTGGTCAGGTCTTTATACCTGGTTAACACTACATGACTGTCTGAGTGGTCAGGTCTTTATACCTGGTTCACACTACACGACTGTCTGAGTGGTCAGGTCTTTATACCTGGTTCACACTACACGACTGTCTGAGTGGTCAGGTCTTTATGTCTGGTTCACACTACATGACTCTCTGAGTGGTCAGGTTTTTATACCTGGTTAAGACTACACAACTGTCTGAGTGGTCAGGTCTTTGTGCCTGGTTAACACTACATGACTGTCTGAGTGGTCAGGTCTTTATATCTGGTTAACACTACATGACTGTCTGAGTGGTCAGGTCTTTGTACCTGGTTAACACTACACGACTGTCTGAGTGGTCAGGTCTTTATATCTGGTTATCACTACGTGAATGTCTGAGTGGTCAGGTCTTTATACCTGGTTAACACTACACGACTGTCTGAGTGGTCAGGTCTTTATATCTGGTTATCACTACGTGAATGTCTGAGTGGTCAGGTCTTTATACCTGGTTAACACTACATGACTGTTTTAGTGGTCAGGTCTTTATATCTGGTTAACACTACACAACTGTCTAAGTGGTCAGGTCTTTATACCTGGTTAACACTACATGACTGAGTGGTCAGGTCTTTATATCTGGTTAACACTACATGACTGTTTGAGTGGTCAGGTCTTTGTATTGTTCACACTACACGACTGGTTGAGCTGTAATGCCAAGTCTTTCAGTTGTCGTGGCTTTCACACTACATGACTAGATGACTAGAAATGTCCCACACTGGTTGGAAGAGCTGACCAAGACTTCCAAGTACTACCCTGGACCCCCTAATTCCCCTGACTTTAACCCAACTGAGCAGCTGTGGGATAGACTGCAGTCAGCATGATACCTCCAGATACCTGTGACCACCTAGCTACCCTTATCGAGTCCCTCAGTCCGTCTAGCTGCTATCCATGCTGCACACGGCGGTTACTCTGGATCTTAGCTGGTGCTCATAATAATCCTGTGACTCAGCTGTGTATTTGGTGATAATAAGTCGTGAAATACCCAACAAACATGCTGCAGTCTGGCCTAAATGAGCTTGTGGGTTATGAATGTTGTGTTTTATGGATGTCTTGTGATGCCGTAGAGTAATAACTCACAGGAAGCTTCGCAGTGTTGTTGCGTTTTTACCACAAAGGTAATGAAATCACCGTAACCGTGTCTGATTTCATAAACCGCCCCATTCGTATAGAACATAATTTATGTATGCGATGTATGTGGGTAAGATATTTTGTAATGCCCAAGCAATGTTTCAAACCTGAGACTGTCCATGAAACGGAACCACTACAAAGTTCTCAGCTCTGGAAGAGATGATAAAAGAGAAAACTCAGGGAGATGATTGTGTTTGGTCCATATAGACATATTTGGTTACCTTCATATTTCAAGTGAGTCTGTTTGAAAGCTGGCCGAGACTCGATGAAGGGATGGGTTCTGGACCAGGGTTCAAATGGACACCATGTGACGATGCTTTGATGATTTTCGCGAAGACACCGGGTAGTTTGAGGCGTAGTGGAAACTTACAGTCAGTCTAGACGATATGAGTCCCTGCTCGCAAGACTATAGAACCTCCCCATCTGACTAGCTTTTCAACAGCATCTCAGCTACCCCTCAGCTACAGGGCTCTCTAGCCTCCAGAGTACTGGGATTTTCTCCAGCTTGTAGAACAGGCCCATCCCTGGTTGGTACCATTGCAACCTATAGGGCGAGCATCCTATGGATGGGCTTCCACTTGAAACAGCCAACCAAACAAAACATAACAAAACCTCATCTGTCCTCCTAAACCCTTAACCACCGCCCCCACCCCCCAAGTTGGCTTAAGGGAGAGCTCCATCCCCATTGCCTCCCTTTGCCGGTTCCTTCAGCAGTAAGGTAAGCATGTTCCCCTCATGCTCTGGTGAGGGGCAACACCACTTGCCTCATCACACCAATAGAGAACTCACGCTAGGCTTAATTTTTTTTTATTGAACCAAATCTTCCAACGTGGTCTTTGTCCAGAACCTTTTCTGAGCTTGATACGTTCTACCTAAGTTCATCTAAAGCTTTTGTAATTTGCTTTTCTAGTTCCTTCAAACTTGTCCAGGTTGTGAAAGCCCGCCGTCCAGTCCTGGTTCATAAGCACCTTGTGAAAAGGAAGGCTAAGTTCGAAAGACTAATTCACTGCGCTGTCCGTCCCCAGATAGTCATTTCATAGTTCGGCGATGCTCAGGGTTCATCAGCCGCGTTAGCAGGACACGTCGACTGAGCAACACGCGGCACGTGTTCTTAACACCTGAAACCTGCGCCGCGTTAGCCGTAGCACATAAACATAATTTGCATTTAGATGAGCCAGGAAGGAGCCTCAAACAGCCATGACGAGGTTTAGGAATTCACAATACAATAACCACAAAATTGTTTCCTCCAGGGTCCTCATATAAGTGATGTTCCTTGGCAGTGAGGAGGCGTCTCGCGGCACGTGGCGCAGCGCTACTGGCTAATCTGAGCATGATGCTCCCTGATGAAATGATACGGAAGATGGATGAAGATTAAATCGTTTAGGAAAAGCACCGAGGTCCAATTGTTTCACCGAGAGCAGAGGCCCTGCGAAGGAGAGACGAGGACTGTAGTCGCTCAGCGCTTTGAACTGAACGTTTGTGCTACACTGTGCAAAAGTCAGAACCCACCGTTTACTTATTCAGTGTTCAGTCTCCGAACGATTCATCTTCCATTCATTTCCGGAGAACAATTTAAACGGAACTGAGAACTACATAGAAACCTCAACAGCTAAGTGTTTTAATCAATCAAACAACCTTTACTTTCACTCGGCAGTTCATTTTCAAGGCAACCGAGCATTCACAACTGGGACTGAAAAATAAACTGAAATTAGAATCAAGTATTTAATCAAGGATGCTGAAATAAGGGACTTTATGAGTAAAACAATCAGAATTAAATGATAAACAAAATAAACAAACAGGCAAACAATATAAGAGTTAATTCAGAAGAAATAAATAATTCAGAATAAAAGGATAGGTGGACAAGCTAAAAATATAAAGCAATGAAATAAAGAGATAATAATTCAAATAAAAGAATAAACACACAACTAAATGAAAAATATGAAGCAAATAATGAAAATACAAAAAAATGTAAAACCATGGTATGATAGATAAAATTTTAATAAATCAAATAAAAGGTAAAAGGCCAAATATAGAACAGGAAATAAAATAAATAAAATGGCTAAAGGTAAAACCGAAGAATTAATTAAATAAAAGGACTAAATAAATAAAATAAAATAAATAAAAATCAAAAGAAAAACTAAAAATTTTAAATAATTTAGTGACTAACTGGTGCCCTGTAGCTAAAAGCAGTCCAGTAGAACCTGACAGCTAATCCAGTCAGTAGATTGAGTCTGATAATTACAGCTGTTTAAAGAAATCAAGGAAGAGATATAAGATAGCATATGGAGAGCGAGTTAGAAATAAACATGAGCCAGTGTGATTCCCGTCCAGCTGCTACTGAGGGCCAGCCTACGCTTTGGTAGGTCAGTCTGCGATGGTGAGTACTGTCAGGGTCACCGGTAATCAACCTTAGAGCCGAATGACAGACTGAATCCAGCGGTTTCATGTGTCCACCTTCATTACAGCTTCTGATCATTTCAGGAGACTCACTTTCAGGCTCACCTCCAAAGTTCAGTCTTAGAAGCTGGTTCTGCCTCTCACCTTCCAAATAACCCCAAACATGTTCAGTGATGTTGAGGGTCTGGGCTCTGGGGTGGTCTGTTCATTCAGTGATGTTGAGGTCTGGGCTCTGGGGTGGTCAGTCCATTCAGTAATGTTGAGGATCTTGACTCTGGGGTGGTCTGTTCATTCAGTAATGTTGAGGTTTTGGACTCTGGGGTGGTCAGTTTATTCAGTAATGTTGAGGTTTTGGACTCTAGGGTGGTCTGTTCATTCAGTGATGTTGAGGTCTGGGCTCTGGGGTGGTCTGTTCATTCAATGATGCTGAGATCCTTGACTCTAGGATGGTCAGTTCATTTAATGATGTTAAGGTTATAGACTCTAGGGTGGTCAGTACATTCAGTGATGTTGAGGTTCTTGACTCTAGGGTGGTCAGTTCATTTAATGATGTTAAGGTTTTAGACTCTGGGGTGGTCTATTCATTCAGTAATGTTGAGGTTTTGGACTCTGGGGTGGTCAGTTTATTCAGTAATGTTGAGGTTTTGGACTCTAGGGTGGTCTGTTCATTCAGTGATGTTGAGATCTGGACTCTAGGGTGGTCCGTCTGTTCAGTGATGTTGAGGTTCTGGACTCTGGGGTGGTCAGTCCATTCAGTGATGTTGAGGTTCTGGACTTTAAGGTGATCAGTCTATGGTTCTGAGACCAACAGCTTCTTCGTTTGATGTTTCTGTATCGTTTATGGGTGAGGAGTTTCTTATACAGCTACACATCCTTTCACACGCCCCATAGCACTGAGGTGTCTTCTCACAGTGGGACGATGGACAGAAGTACCTGTGGATGTTCTCACATCTGATGCAAGAGCGGGTTTCATGTTCCTCTTTTTAAAAGAGGCTTTAAGTGCTGTTTATTTGATGGGGACCATTCGTTGGTCTTCCAGGTGGTTGTTAGGAGTCCCAATTTCCAATATATGTTTTGCATTCCACTTTCTTCTTATGTGTGCAAGTGGGGCATCTTATATCCAAAATCCTCAGTAACATCTCCTGAAATATGAACGAATGTTGTACTTGTTGCTGTACTTGGCTCCTATTTCCTTTAAAAGAGTTTTCCACAGTACCTTAGGTGTTAGGAGAAAGGCAAGGATAGACTGGGATTTGAATTTCAAAGAAAATAAGTCCGCATATGAGCATCTGTTCAATGCTACAAGTGTCAAAATAATAAACATTGGTAAATAACTACATTTACATAACAATGATTTATACATGCAGGTGCTAATATGCGTTGATGTGGTGTTCAGTCAACATGCACATGTCTTCAACTGATATCACACATAAAGTAACACTTTCATTAGAGTAATTACTTTCATTTCATTACAATACAAGTCAGCCAAGAGAGGTTTGCACTGGAGCTACAAGTCTAATGTAGCTAACGAGTATCAGAATTGTTTATTTCAAATAAAGAAGAAGAACAATAAGAACAATTAAGGAGCCAGGAAAGGTGCTAATGAGATATCTAATGAATATCTGTGCTTACATGTGTATGGTTATTGTACACATGAGTGAGTAGACATATATTATAAGAGCTGTTATGTACAGAATATGTACAGCTGTGTTTATAATAGTTATGTTACAAAGAAGTTACTGTAATACAGTGAGATTCAGTTCAAGTATGAGTTCAAGTATGAGTAATGGTCTGTACTATCCCACCAGTTCACACTGTGCCAAACTGCCTGCCTCCAGTTGTTCGTTTCAAAAAGACTTGTTTATGTGGTGCCTGTCGGACCTGCAGAGCTCCAGCTGCAGCCATCCTGAAAGCCGAACTCTTGATGTGAATGCAGTTTTATTCCCTCTGATGTACAGTGGACGGCGGCTGGGAGGAGTGGAGCGAGTGGACGTTGTGTAGTGCGCAGTGTGAGAGGCAGCGATGGAGGGAGTGCAATGCCCCGGCCCCTCGCCACCGGGGCAAGATGTGCGAGGGCGAGAGTCACGCCATGGAGAACTGCACTGGTGGCATGTGCACGCAGAGTAAGACTGATCTATACAGCATGTTCTAGTTTACCTCCATCTTCAACCTCAACACCATCATCATTCTAGTTGTTCACCATTGATGTTTTACCTTTGCCACCATCTACACTACTCAGCAAATGTTGGAGACCACTCCAAGCATTTATTTAAATAACAGTCCAAACAGCTTTAAAGTAGAAGCTTATTTGTAAGATTACATGTGAGCTACAGAGAAACTGAGACTCCTTACAAGCACCTGGAAGACCTGGTAGACCATCAACACTGTCCTAATCAGATGAACAGCATTAAGTCTTCGCTGTTGGGAGAGAGGAGAACATCTAGCTCCAGATTCAGATTCGACAACATTCTTTCACTGTGAGAAGGCAACGCTATGGCTCAGATGTGTAGATGTTCAAGAAGCTCCTCATTGAGAAAAGGAGATACAATGGACTGACCACCCCAGAGTCCAGAACCTCAACATCACTGAATGTGTTTGGGAAAACTTTGGAGGTGTGGAAAATATCCTTGAATACCTTAAAGCCAATCTAAAATCTGTTAAGTTGTTGAGTTTTTAATACATGGATAGATGGTTTCCATTGAACTTCCTGGCCATTTTGAATGAACATCAAATAAACAAATAAATAAATAAATACACAAATAAATAAAGGTCTCTGATATTTGCACAGTACTGTTTGTTTATATCACCATCTACGCTACTCAGCAAATGTTGAAGACCACTCTTCATTCATTTAATTAACAGTCCAAACAGCTTTAAAGTAGAAGCTTATTTGTAAGAAGATGAGCTACAGAGATACTGAGACTCCTTACAACCACCTGGAAGACCTGGTAGACCATTAAGCCTATGCCCATCAGATGAACAGCACTTAAAGTCTTTGTCGTTGATAGAGAGGAGAACATCAATCTCCAAATTCAGATCCGACAACATTCTTCCACCGTGAGATGACAACTTGAGGCTATGGCTCTGAAAGCATGTGTAGATGTTCAAGAAGCTCCTCATTGAGAAAATGAGATACAATGGACTGACCACCCCAGAGTCTAGAATATTAGAAAATCCTAACTCAGCTTCTAAGACTGAACTTTGGAGGTGTGGAAAATATCCTAGCAAGTCCCCTACTAGGAGAGAAGCAAAGGTAAAAGGTGGACCTACTTAATTATGTTTAGTTGTTGAGTCTTGAGATCCATGGATACATGTTTTCCATTGAACTTACTGGCCATTTTGACTGGACATTAAATGAACAAATAAATAAACACAAGGTCTCTGACATTTGCACAGTACTGTTTGTTTACATCACCATCTTCATTTCCTCGTTTCTCATCATCATCATCATCATCCTCATCACCATCAAGTACATCAGTACACCCTGCCGCCAGCCTCTTTCCTTGCCAGCGAACTATAAGACCGAACGCATGCAAGTCGTCTCGCCTTCAACCTGGTTTTTAGAACGTTCCCAGAGCAGCTCAGCGTTAGTATGTAGTGCGCATGGATACGTTGTCCACTGTGATCCTCGGACCTCCACGATGCGTTTGATACCGGAGAAGTAAAGGCTGCCCTCTGCTCGAAAGCCAAACCCTGGCGCCCGCTATAAGCGCGGCGCTGCGCTTCCCTGCGGAGCCTGCAAACAGAGGCTAAGCATCGCGGCTCCGCAGCTACTCCACGGGGGTTGTTTTGAGGAGCTCTCCTCTGGTCCTCCTCCTTGTGCGGGCAAAGGGGAGAACCAAAGCGTAGCGTAGCCCGAGTGTCTCAGCGCCATCTGTCAGTACGTCCCCACGGTAATGATGCCATGCATCATTATCTCCAGCTGATGTTGGCATAGCCAGCAGTTGGACTCCTCCACATGATCTGAATCACAGAGTGCTTTAGTTAACTGATATGGGGGTGCTCTCTAATTCTCTCTCTCTCTCTCTATCTCTCTCTCTCTCTGCAGATGGGAAGATGCTGCATGATGTTAAGCCTCAGAGTGAGTCTCTTTCCTCATATTTCATATATATAAATATATAAATATATATATATAATCCCATTTCCAGAATCAGCCAGCTAACGCAGCACTGCAGATATCTTCCTGAAGGAGAGAGCCAATGAGAAAACAAATAGTCTTGCATATCAGACTCAGCAGACGGAGCTGTCCCGTATCGCCGCTGCTGTTGCTTTTTATATCCCAATGCGGTACGGTTACACCGACTGGGGGAGCCGCGAGCATTCCTAACTTTGCATAAGCCTGTCGTAACGTGAACCTACATAAACGTTCATAAAGGCTTACTCCATTCACTCCTCTCGTCTCTCGGCTTCTCAGAGTAAGCCTTCATAGACTGTCTGTACAGGTCTGTACAGGTTTATGTTGGTGGTTATGAACGCCTTACGCAGGCAGCTTAAAGAAGGCTGGCGTCCCAGTCGCACGCTCATACGGATTAAGGCGTGTAGCCGCGCCCCGCTACAGGGCTTTAATCAGCTTTTATCCCTCTCTCGGAATGGCGGCCAAGTCCTGCGTCCGCCCGCTCGCGTACCTGCCGGAGGTTTGTTTTTCCTCAGGTGTCACTCTTCCAGAAGAAGGCATGCTGAGGATAATTGAGTATCTCTGCTAAGCATCTGCAGCCGCATCTGTCAAATATGACGTTTGATTAATCTAGCGGAACCGCGGCGCGACTGTTTCTTTCTTCCTTTCTTTCTTTTTTTTTTTCTTTCTTTGAGCACCATAGCCGTCCGTTCATTTCCAGCATCCATCCGTCACATTTTGTTTATCAGACACGTGTCAATCAAACCGAACAGCGCATTTCCCATAATCCCTGTCACTTCCATCCCCCCGCACCCTGTCTAGCGTCGGATCCAGCTCCGGATCCGGCGTGCCACTCACAGTGGATTTCAGATTAGGCAGGATGAGTGATGGGAGGCAGGCGCCTGAGCGCGCGCTATATTTAGCCGTGCTAATGGGGTGCAATTACTGCACATTAGCTCACTTAAGCAACCATAGCATGTCTTCATATCCTCCCCTGTGTTCCGCGTTAACCCTACAGATCACCCCCCGGCACCTTCCAGAGCGCCGCGCCACCAACAGGTGCCTCCTCTTTCCCTCCTCGACTCTGAACGCCGCTTTAAAATGTCATTACTGCGCGGGGCGGTGAAGAGGGCTCCACAAAGCCCGAGCAGATGTTGAGCGATGAACGTCTGGTCACTAAGGCCCCGAGGCCCCTGTTTCTAAATTCCTCCTCCGTCAGGTCAAGTCCACAAAGCTGGCTGGCAGCTCAGCTCCACTCCAGCAGCGCGTTAGGAGCTGTTAAACACAGCGAGGCCGGTTTCGGAACGGCTAGCCGGCTGCGCCCTCCCGCCTCCAGCGACGCCCTTTTCGTCCTCTGGCAAAGTTCTGGCGCCGCGGAGGTCGGACGGGCCGCAGGCAGGCCGGGCAGCCGAACAGATGTAGCTCGGCATGGGGCGCTGGCACGCCGCTGCGCCTCTGATTAAAGTTGTGAGAATCCTGGAATCCGCAGCTTCCCGAAGCGGCAGCGCGCGCCAAGCACGTCTTCGTACGCCGCTAAACACGCGCATATTGCACCTGTTCGGCTTGCACAGGTGTCCGAAAGGTCTGCCAGACTAACCGCAAGCGCCGAAGCTCCGGTAATTCAACCGTGACCCCCGTTTGGTAGCGCTTTCCTTCGCCAGCTCGGAGAGAAACTTCAGAGTCAGGTTTGTTTAGAGGTTTGTCTACCACCCAAAGTCAGTACTTGTAATAGTTATAGTAGCACCTTGTCCCGGACGTTGTTCCATGATAGCACTGAAATTAAGCTTTGTCCTAATTCTAAAGGTACAATGAGGCTGCTAAAAGACAAATTAGTCCCCAAAGGAAACTTTTCTCTGGAGTTAATTTTAGATTTAATACTATTTTACCACCATTAGAATCTACAAAGCAAGGAGACGCACTTACTGAAGTCACCAGACAGTGTATATATGGAAATCCAGAAGACACGTGTTGGTGATACTGGATGTTAAGAAAAAGCCACTGCAAAGAAATCCACTTCAGATCTCACTGAATTACTTCATTGTGCAGAAATTATAATAATCTGCTATATTACTATAATCCCCATCTGTAAATCCTTTTAATATCAGCTTCAGGTTTTTTTTGTTTGTTTGTTTTGCAAAAGGGTGTCCCAAAAACAGCCAGGGCCAGCTACGATCATTATCAATCAATCAATCAATCAACCTTTATTTAATCTCGGAAATACATTGAGGGGTGACCCTCATTTTCAATGTAGCCGAGCATATACAATTAAAGGGATTGAAAGCAAAATGAGCAAAAATAATAAATAATACAAATAGTAATACAAATTTGAATTAAACATTTAATATAGATGCATAAAGTACAATGTAAAAAATGTTAGAACATTTTTATAAAATAATATAAAAGAATATAAAATACATACAACAAGATAATAAAAAGTTGAAATGCTAATAAAAAATACTCAATAAAATAATCACGATAAAAAATTAGATAATAATAATATTAAAATAATAAAAATTATAGATAATAAAAATTATAAAAACATAATAATAATAATAAAATAACTAATAAATAAAATAAAACAAACATAAAAAATAAGATAAAAATCAAATCCTAATAGAGAGATTTATTCATTTAAAACAATCACAGGCTTTCTGATGGTTATTAGAAACTAAAAGTTTAAAATGGTTCAGTGATCCCAGCGAGCTGAGCTTCAGAGTTTCCTGGAGAGAATTCCAGCTCGCTGGTGCACTGTAGCTAAAAGCAGATTTTCCCAGTTTACTAAAAACTCTCGGTACCTGACAGGTGATCCAGCCGCTACCGAGAGTTTTTAGTAAACTGGGAAAATCTATAATTAAAGAATTATATAATACTTATATATAATTTAATTATATAATTATATATATATAATACTTATATATAATTTAATTATATAATTATTACACCATGTCTTTACCCCCAACATACATTATTGTCCAAAAACTAAAGAACATTCTGTGTTTAATTTCCAGTGAATAGCTACTATTAACAAGTATTACAAATCTAGCATGGTGGACACGCTGCAATCCCCCCATCTGTACATCCGTTTTCTAACAGCTTCAGATTTTTTTATTGTTTGTTTTGCAAACGGATGTCCCAGAAACAGCCAAGGCCAGCTACGCTTAAGAAATAATTATATAATATAATTATATAATTATTACGTCAGGTCTTTACCCCCAAAATACATTATTGTCCAAAAAAATTAGAGACCACCCGGAGTTTCATTTACAATGGAATGCTACTTTTACAGTAATTTTTAGAATAAAAAGATTAATTAATAAATAATATATAACTCATAACTCTCATTACCATCTATACATCCTTTTTCTAACAGCTTTAGCTTTTTTCTTTTTCTTTTTTCTTTTTTTTACACAAGGGTCCCTAAAACTGCCAGCCTCTAACAGCCACAGCCAGCTACGCTTAAGAAATAATCATATAATAATTATATAATTCTTATGCCATCTTTACCCCCAGCATACTTTATTGTCCAAAAACTAGAGACTACCCTTTGTTTCATTTACTATGGAAAGCTACTATTTACAAGTAATTTTTGGATTAAAAAAAAATAATCATAAATAAAATAATATATAACTACTGTGCAAGGTGGACACACTATCATTTCCATCTGTACAAACGTTTTCTCTCAGCTTCAGCTTTTTTTGTTTGTTTGTTTGTTTTGCAAAAACAATTATATAAATAATTATATAATTATTACGCCATGTCTTTACCCCCAACATTCTTTATTGTCCAAAAACTCGAGACTACCCGGAGTTTAATTTCCAATGGAAAGCTATTAGTTACAAGTCATTTTTGGATTAAACAAATAGTTAAATAAATAATAAATATTAAAAATAATAAACTCATAACTCAACTAAGAACCTCTGGCAAAGTGAACACACTCTCATTTCCATATATCCATCTTTTTCTAACAGCTTCAGCCTTTCTTTTTTTTATTTTTCACACAAGGGTCCCCAAAACTACCAGCCTCTAACAGCCGGGGCCAGCTACGCTTAAGAAATAATCATATAATAATTATATAATCATTATAAAAAATAAATATATAATTATATAATTATAAAATTACTACACCATGTCTTTACCCCCAACATACTTTATTGTCTAAAAACTAGAGACCACCTGGTGTTTAATTCTCAGTGAAAAGCTACTATTTACAAGTAATTTTTGGATTAAAAAGATGAATAATTAATAAATAACTAATAACACAGAAGCCTTAACAACAAAGTACCTCTGGCAAGGTGGACATGCTATAATCCCCATCTGTAAATCTTTTTAATATCAGCAAACCAGTGTCCGGAAAGTCACGGCCAGCTATGCTTAAGAAATAATTATATAATAATTATATAAAATAATTATATAATATATTTATATAATTGTTTCACCATGTCTTTACCCCCAACATTCTTTATTGTCTGAAAACTAGAGACCACCCAGTGTTTAATTTCCTTGTGAAAGGCTCCTGTTTACAGATTGGATTAAAAAGATATATAAATAAATTATATATATATATATTTAATAACTCTGAAGCCTTAACAGCTAAGTACCTCTGGCAAGGTGGGCACGCTATAATTCCCGTCTATACATCCGTTCTCTAACAGCTTCATCTTTTTTTGTTTGTTTATTTTGCACACGAGGGTCCCAAAACCGCCAGCCTCTAACAGCCGGGGTCTTTTTCATTCACAGTTGATTATGTGGCGTGTCTGACCACCCGTGCACTCGACGTGCCTTCATCTCTACGTGCCTTTCCGTGTTTGTTCTTTCACCAGGTATGGAAGGATCCAACGACGTGGCGCTGTACTCGGGCTTGGCTGCGGGGGTCATCGCCGTGGCGGTGCTCATCATATCGGTGACGCTGTACCGCAGGAGCCAGAGCGAGTACGGAGTGGACGTCATCGACTCATCTGCCCTCGCCGGCGGCTTCCAGACGTTCAACTTCAAAAACGCCAGACAAGGTGAGACGGGGCGGTCGATACGCGAGCCGATAGAGGGGGCTGCGCGGGTGCACCGCGGTTAGAGACGCGGGTTATTACTGCTCCTGTTTTGCTGGGCTATTCGGACTCGGAGGAGCGTCTGCACTCCTGACTCTTCTCCGTCTGTTCAGATAGCAAGAAACATCAAAACATGGCAGAAGTGTAATGTCTTCTTTCTTCTAGAAAACGAGACAAGAACTTGATCTCCTCTGTACTTACAAACACAGTCTGGTATGGATTGAAGGCTTTCATCGCTTAACGCTTTACTGAGCTGTGCTTAAGAAATAATCACTATCAAGTTACATCATGTATTTACCACAACGTGCTATATTATACATGAACTAGAGACCGTCCATTCACGTGTTTAGTTTCCACTGAAAAGCTACTAGTTGCGACGGTTGTGTAGTGGTTAGTATGGTGGTGTAGTGGTTAGTACGGTGGTGTAGTGGTTAGTATGGTGGTGTAGTGGTTAGTATGGTGGTGTAGTGGTTAGTATGGTGGTGTAGTGGTTAGTATGGTGGTGTAGTGGTTAGTACGGTGGTGTAGTGGTTAGTATGTTGGTGTAGTGGTTAGTACGGTGGTGTAGTGGTTAGTATGGTGGTGTAGTGGTTAGTATGGTGATGTAGTGGTTAGTATGGTGGTGTAGTGGTTAGTATGGTGGTGTAGTGGTTAGTATGGTGGTGTAGTGGTTAGTATGATGGTGTAGTGGTTAGTACGGTGGTGTAGTGGTTAGTACAGTGGTGTAGTGGTTAGTATAGTCTTGTAGTGGTTAGTATAGTCTTGTAGTGGTTAGTACGGTGGTGTAGTGGTTAGTATGGTGGTGTAGTGGTTAGTACGGTGGTGTAGTGGTTAGTACGGTGGTGTAGTGGTTAGTACGGTGGTGTAGTGGTTAGTATGGTGGTGTAGTGGTTAGTACAGTGGTGTAGTGGTTAGTACAGTGGTGTAGTGGTAGAAGTGTAGTTCCAGATTTCTCCTGGACGCCCCAGACATTGTATGAATGTGTTCAGTTTCTTCAGCAGTAATCTTGATTTAGCTTAATGAAGTACTGAGCAGTCAAAGCAGGTATTAGATGAGAACTGATAATAATACTGGGTTGTTTCCACAAGGAGAAGCAGTCCATTGTCCAGAGACACCGGTGGTTTGGTCGTTGTCTTGCTGAAGAATGAATCTTCTTAATCAGACCTAATTCTGACTAGATTGGCCTTTTTAATTGGAAATGAAGTAAACAAAGGGCTGGTCTCTGAATTTAACCTGGTACTGAAGGCATGCAATACATGTAAGCTCTTGCTGAAAGTCTATGGAGATGTTTACAACAAGCATTCCAGGACCGAGCTGCTAATTTGCCTCCTGTCTCACACGGTCGCGACTCCTTGTTTTGCTTTGATCAGCACCTCCAGCCTCGCCTCCAGCTCCTACAAGATGAATGCACAGTTTACTGAAAGACCTGTCTCACGGTTTTGACCGGTGTGGCCGTTCTGACATCGCTGCCTCAATCAATCCTTCACGGAGGCTCCTGGCAGCCCGACCCAGCCAAGCTCAGCCCGGACCCCGCATTTCTCACTCCGTCTTATTGGGAAAAAAAAGAAAAACACCCTCAAACGCTCTGACAGATAAATGTGAGACGCGTCCTGAGCCCAACATAAATTCCATTCTTTTTATGTACCGGGCCGTTTTTCTCGTTCATAGCAGCAGCTGTGGTCTCGTGACCTGCGGCGCGCCACGCTGGATGTGTTTGTATTGCTGATGCTGACAGGACAGGGTCAGGAGAGAGAGTGAATCTGCTGTCTGGACGGATCTGTCCCACCTGCCTGCCAGAGAGCTCAGCCGCAACACAAAACCAGAAACTAACATCGCATCATGAACAACACTAGCCAACACAGGGCGCAAACACAGAGCTTTATAAGCACAAAGAAGACTAGGAACACCTGGGACAAGGAGGACATAAACTGGGAGCAGGTGATGGGCAAGACTGGAGGACGGAGACAAGAAGGGGCAAAGAAACCAAAACAAACATAAGCACATGGAATCAGACAGGACGGTAAACACAAGACAGAGACAGACAGGAACCCAGAGGTCAGGGACTGCCCTTCATTCGTGTATTCTTCAGATGTTTCTTAGAAGTTTAGATATAAAACAGTCCACTTGCATAAGAAAGAATAAACAAACATGAGTTGAAGTTCAAAAAACGGGACCACCTGAAAGACCTAGTAGACCAGCAAGACTACCTCCATGAGATAAACAGAACATTCATCCGGATCTGAGAACATCCACAGGTGTTTCTGTCCATCCTTCCACTGTGAGAAGACGCCTCAACACCGTGAGCTGTCCAAGAAGCTCCTCGTTGAGATTCCTTTGAGAAGCTGAAAAGGAGCCTTCATAAAAGAATGGAGGCTGTAATGAAGGTGAAGCTGGACACACGCTGACCAAACCTGTTGTATGTGGTTGTTGAATCAGTGCAGCTGTGTGTTCAACATTGAACAGCTTGTGCTCACTGAGCGTGACTGGAAGCGAAACGAGTGACGAGCGCTCTCTGATTCCTGCCCAGCGCTTCAGGGGGAAGGAGGAGACGAGGTCGCTCAGACCTTCGCCCAATTGGTGGCAATAATAATCAAGAACAATAGCCGCGCCTGTTGGACAAATGTCATTATCGGCTCCTGGAGCGCCGCCATTGCCGTACGTTGGACGTCTTCCATGCTTATTAAGCCAGCGGCATTCGCACCTACTGCACTGCTGTCATTCCTGCCTGTCGGATCGTTTTCATCACCACCTGCTGGACCGGTGTCATTCCCGCCTCTTGAATCGGTGTCATTACCGTTTTGTCGGGCCGCTGTTGTTCCCACCGATTGGACGGGGGTCGTTATCACCTGTTGGATGGATGTCATACCTGCGTCATTACTGCCTATCTCACCTCATCACCAGCGAGTGGATTTCCCATCACTGAGCTTCCAGAACCGAACCTGACTTTCTGGTTGTTCTGCCAGCTTTGTGATTGGATCTGATCTCAGTATCTGATCATGTATGTATAAGGGGATGTATAAGACTGTGTACTGTTTCTTTATGTATGTGTTACCAAAGCACTCAGTACCACCAGTCAAACTCAAGTCTTAAATAAATATATATATATATATATATATATATATATATATATATATATATATATATATATATATATATATATATATATATAGATATACTATATAAATATAGTACCGTCTTCTTCTACTGGTAAAGCATTTTGGGTTCATTCTGAATGTTCTGAATAAGTTCTTGTGTTATTATGGTTCAACTATATTGTTACTAGTGTTTTCCCACAGTTTAGAAAATATCAACACCGTTCCAGCTCCAGACCGTCCGGTCTGATTGTCTGATTTGGGCTTCTGTACAGCTTTTCAATTGGACTTTCAGAAAACAATAGATTTTCCCCAATTTTTTCATAGAGAATGAATAGGATAGAAAGTGCACACCAATCTACTGAACTTCTGCTTGACCCACAGACACCGTTTCGCATACACTGACTCAGGGCAGACCCACAACCACAAATTCATTACGGGTTCGACCTACACTCGTCTGTTTTCCATTATTTTTCCATCCATCTTTTTTCCTCATAGTGTTCCATTCATTTCTTGTCACCCTCAAACATCATGGTTTCCTTTAACCTACAGCCACCAAACTGCATGTACTCACTCAGAGCAGATCCCCAACTTCTAATCCACAGACATACTGACCTACATTCCTCTAT
Source organism: Megaleporinus macrocephalus (assembly GCA_021613375.1). Taxonomy (NCBI): domain Eukaryota; kingdom Metazoa; phylum Chordata; class Actinopteri; order Characiformes; family Anostomidae; genus Megaleporinus; species Megaleporinus macrocephalus. Next base: position 32,635,600 of record CM038725.1, on the reverse strand, counting down.
TTGTCGTTTATTCATCTCTTGTTCCTCCCATAGGGTCTCATTCATTTTCGGCCGAATCCAAACATCATGGTTTGGTTTAACCTACAGCCACCAAACTGCATGTACTCACTCAGAGCAGATCCCCAACTTCTAATCCACAGACATACTGACCTACATTCCTCTATTTGTCGTTTATTCATCTCTTGTTCCTCCCATAGGGTCTCATTCATTTTCGGCCGAATCCAAACATCATGGTGTGGTTCAACCCACAGCCATCAAACCGGGAGCAGATCCCCAACTTCTAATCCACAGACATACTGACCCGCGCTCATCTGTTTGTTGTTTATGCACAACCATCTTTTCTAATTCTTTGTGGTGTCTTCATTTGACACTGGGGCAGCGAACCATTGATAATAAAGAGAAGCTCAAAAGTCAATGACGCCCCCAACCTACGTGGTGTCTTGCATCACACATGTCCAAATCATTAATCTATAAACAAAACAAATTACAGTGTAATTATTTTAACCACTTAAACTTTATTTTTATCTACAACAGTGTTAATTGAGTTAATTGAAACGAAATAGACTGACTGCTTCTCACTTCACAGAACAATAGACCGACCAGCCCAGAGTCCAGAACCTCAACATCACTGAATGTGTTTAGGACTATTTGGATTCTAAGAAGTAGAAAATGCTAAACCAGCTTCTAAGCCTGAACTTTGGAGGTGAGAAGCAGAAAGTGAGTCTCCTAAAAAGAAAGGAGGCCATAATAAAAGTAGACTTGATGCACTAGAAAGTTAAAGGAAATGATAATGTGTTCGGATCTTGAGACTAACTTTCTCTTTTCTGAGAAAAATGATCTTGAACTTACTGGAAATTAAATAAATGAAAGGTGGCCTGCTGTTAATTTCACTTGCCAAGATATAATATTTGGCTGAGTAGGTGGTATATCATTTTTGGTTCTTGGTTAGTCAGACAAATTTGGCATTGGTGCCAATTCTTAGTATATTCTCCACATACAGTCAGGGGCTGAGCCTGACCTGCATCCCAAACACTGCACTGAGCCATCAGAGATTGTAAGAGTTTCATTTCAGTTAAATTTCTTTCCATTGTTTAAGGAAGGAGGCCATTATTTCATGTTAACCAATTCAACTGCTACCCCTACACGTCCTTATAGGAAATCTGTCGCGCTGAATAATTGCAGTACAAATCGCTCCAGTGCTTCATTTGCCTACTCCACCTCTGTCTTACCCTCTTTCTTTCTCCTGCTCTCTCTCTCTCTCTCTCTCTCTGCCAGGTGATGGGATCTTTGTCGCGTCCCTCTGTTTGTTTCTGAACTCTGCACCTCATACTAATTTTTAATCACAGCTCTAATTCCAGGTTTTCTCCCTCAAGGTTCCTTTCATTACGTTCCCTGTCACGCTCTCACGTTTCTCTTCCTCTCTGCCTTGCCCATGTTAAAGATCTGCCAGTAGAGAGGCGAAGCAAATCTTTGGGTTAAAGTAAAAAAAGACATAATGAAGGAAATGAGTCTGAATGAATAAAACATTTTATTCCAAAGTAGCCAAAGACGTTACGTCTCAAAATACAAATACTGTAATAAAGCTGAATATAGTTCCAAAAGAAAAGTATTGCAATTGTTTCTCTGGTGAACCTGAACTTAGAGTGAACTCTCACAAGTCATTTGAGAACACTTTACTTGAAACCCCCGTGTCATAAACGTGACATACAGTTGTGAATTCTTTGGAATGACCTGGATTTCAACATTGATTATTAATAAATGTGGTCTGGTCTAGTCAGTTACAGACAAACACAACTAAGGACACAACACAACTAAACTAATGGGTTAGGTTTAGGGTTAGACACACAGACGGTTGTACATTTCATGTTTTTATTGAGCATGTTGAATAACATCCCTAGTGCAGACTAGAGCTAATTGGTGAAAGGAATGAGATCCGCTTGTTTTTGAGTTAGTTGCCTATTAAATGAAGGCAAATCTCAAGAAAGGCTAGTGTGAATCATGTCTCAATGCCAATGACCTCCATAATATCTCAGAAGACATGATATGGAGACAAATGAAGCTGGCAAAGGCTGCAAGAACACTGCTAAAGACCTACATACACATCACTCAAACTGTGGAGAAAATTCAGGACTGTAGCTGCTCTCACTAGGACTGGAAGACCTGAAAGAGGTAAGAAAGAAACTGAGGTTAACAGCAAAAGATCTACAGACGACTCCACAAACTGCGACAAACCTTCATGTGTCCACTATTGGAGAAAAACATTAATAGCCTAGTGTTAATGGATGGGGCTACTGCCAATAAAAACCATTGCAGCCCTTCTCAAGTTTGCAGTGCTTCTGGGAAAGTGTCCTTTGGACTGATCAGATTCTAGTGGAACATCATGTTTGGAGGTAAAAGGACACCAAAAGCCCATCCCAGCTGTGAAGCATCATGATCCGGGCAGCAGTCCATGACCTCAAGCTGAGGAGATGTTGGGTGATCCAGCAAGACAATGACCCAAAACACACAAGTAAATCAGCTGAAGAATGGCTGAGAAAGAAGCAAATCTGTGGTCTGAATAGTCGAATCAGAGTTCTGACCTTAACCCAAGCGAGATGCTGGTGGTATATGACCTGAAGAGGGCTGTGCAAGCAAGGCATCCCAGAAATACTGATGAACTTGAACACATTTGCATAATATTAAACTCATATTGAGACCATGTACACAGTCTATTTGTAAGGGTTGGCTCTGGGCCACAAGAGGGCAACGCCGAGCCACCAATCAGGCCCAACACCCTGCACCTGGTGGTGGGGCTATATAAGAGCCAGCCAGGAGGACAGGAGTTGCTGGGTCTTTGTCTCACCTTGAGCTTGAGAACACAGCTGGTCATTTCAGTAGGGGGTAAAAAATTTTTTTGCCCCCCCCTCAATTGTCCTTCTCTGCTCTCGACCCACACAAGAATCCTCTTTCCCTTCAAATCTTTGTTTCCTAATATTTATTTTGGGAAAACTCCATTTCTCCTCATTCTTTTGAGGTGACCAGTGTTTTCCCCTGGCATCCTTTGTTCTCACTTTCCCACCCAAACCTTTTCCTAAAACAGGTGTTTTAGGGTCTTTCACACCTCTTTTCAGGCATTTTGTTTTACGAACCCACCTAACAACTGGACTGGACAGTTGATTAGAGTAGTGCTAATCCACTAGACTCCTTACTCAGCGGCCTGGGTTCGATTCCCCCTAGGGCGGCTTTTAGTTTACACTTTCTTACCGGCTCCACGGTCTTGGCATTTGGTTCCTTTGCCCTCAAACTGGGTAGCTCAATTGGTTAAGACTCCTCACTAAAGCACAAGGAGTCTGGGTTCAAGTCCTTTCTCAGGTGGGTCACCATTACACTATTAGATGACAAACAAACTCTGTTGGTGTCTGTAACCGTTAACAGTTAATGCCCAACTAATTAAATTCCTGTCTTTGGTTGAAACCTTCCCCAAGACTTCATAGGTATATCGTTTTCCTGGCATTGTTCCCTGAAACTTCTTTGATGGAAAATAAAGAGTTCTTTTCCAAATTACTACAGTTTGAGAGTTAAAAAATAGCCAAACATGACTGTTCTCTCATTGTTTGGAGATCTCGGGAGTCCAGTTCTGTGAGTCCAGTAGCATGGGCGCCTGTTAGTGGACGCAGCAGATAACTTTACCCTGCTAGAGTTGTCCCAATGACGTCCAAGAAGCCACACATGACTTGGAGGAAGCTCACACTAACCCTCACCCTCCCAGCTCGGTAGCTTTGTCGGGTAAGGAGAGACCTAGATAACGGGCAGGAAGTGGCCATAACTAAATTGGGGGGGGAAATTGGGAAAAGTGAAAGAAATTGCAGCCCCTTTGTGGTCTCTCTCGCTTTTCGCCCTTATACGTGTTTGCCAAATGTCAGGCTCTTGGTGGGTGCGCACCTGACCACACCGATTTACTGGCTTCGGTCAAAGGAGATGCTACCCCATGCCGAGGACTGAGCTCCTCTTCACTGCTTCAGCCGCAGTGTGAACGGGTGGAGCACCAGAGGCGAGAACATTACTGGCATTATCACTCCTGCTCAATGTGTTCACAGCCTGATTGGCCAGCACGGTCTGTTACTCATAAACTCAATGTCTCTCTATGACTCATCAGGACATTACATGTCAGGAGCAATTAGATGACAAAGCGTTCGCACACTGACTCGAAACGTCCTCTTCACTGGAATATGTGAAACGATTGTATATTTTTAAGTATACAGTACTGTGCTAATGGTTTAGTCACTTGGGGATATTATTATATTTGAATATCTATGTATTCCAGACAGGAAGCTTTTATTTACTCAGTAAAACACTTATTTATTTAAATATTCAGCAGTATTATTAGAGTAAGTAGTGCTTTCCATACCCTTTCCAAGCTTCTCCTTCTATAAACAACCCAGTATTAGTTACAGTTCTCATCTAATACCTGCTTTGACTGCTCAGTACTTCATTAAGCTAAATCAAGATTACTGCTGAAGGAACTGAACACATTCATACAATGTCTGGGGCGTCCAGGAGAAATCTGGAACTACACGTTGTTTATCAAACTGGATCAAGATCTGATCTACTTCTCTCACAATAAGATCTTCATGTTACTTTGTATTGTATGTATGATTATTTACATCTGTTCTAATCAGATCTGGAGTTCTTACTTTTGTACACTAGTGTGTGTATATATAAACATAGTGTATCTCCAAGTCATTCACAGCGTTCAGTGACCGGAAATATCCAGCACCCTGTGACAGCGAGTCAGCTTGCCTACGGTAATTAACGATCTTCCTAAAAATAAAGTGCCATTAGCCTCCTGCCTCCTGCCTCCTGCCTCTCGCTGGGTAGCAGCTGGGCCGAGGGTTACGGTTAGCTTGACGTGGGAAAGGAGCGCAGGACTCCAGGCGTCCAGGCACGTCTCCGCTCCAGACTGGCAGAGGTGGTGGGGATACGGTGGAGCCTGACCACCCCCTGCTGAAGTTCGCAGCGAGAGCGGGCAGATTCGCTCGCTCTAAAACGAGAAGGTCACCCGAGCTGAGCTGAAACGAAGCTGCCTGGAGAAAGAACGAGAAGGAGGGAGAGAGGAAGGAAGGGAGCGGGAGCTGAGGAGGCAGGGGGTGACGATAATGATATCGCACCGTGTGAGATTGGAGTCGTAACTAAAGGAGGGTAAACAATTGCTGAGAGGCAGGAATCGAGCACTCGCGCACAGCTTTCGAATAGAAATGTCTTAGTAACGAGCGCCGAACAGCTCAGTGTAGTGTAGCTATAGACCAAACTCACTTGTTGTGTAACTAACTTTTGTCCCAGTAGCCTCACAGTCCTAATGCCACGCTCATCTCTTGTGGTTGTGAACCTTCTCCCACCATGATGACTTCCTCCTGCATCTTAGTGGCTTTATTACACAGTCGAGTCACATTATTATGACCACTTTCAACTTTCAACAGTGGCAGTCTGACGAATGTTTTGGTGGCATTCTCTGGACCCACTCATCCATGTGGAAGACGCTCTCAACTGATTTGGGTCTGAATCCATCCTTGCAGATCATGTACACCATACATGCTGATGGTCTTCTCTGGAGTGGATGGGATCTTCCAGCAAGACAAAGCGACATGGCTAGAAATATCCCACATATCCCAATATCCCAGCACTCCTGGTTGATGTGGGGTGGTTTGATGAGGTTAGACATACAACGTTTAGTGAATCTTATATGGGCGTGACCTACTGACTGTGCTAAGCCTCCACCCTTAAAAATAGTTCTTCAGTGAAGACACTTCTACACAGTCCAGTCACATTATTATTATTATTATTGCTGGAGGTGCCAGCGTTGTGGTCTGGGGAACATTTTCATGGACCTACTCATCCATGTGGAAGACACTCTCAATTGATATTGGTATGAATCCACCCTTGCAGATCACGTACACCATACATGCTGATGGTCTTCTCTGGGGTGGATGGGATCTTTCAGCAAGACAATGCGACACATAACACGACTAGAAAGGTCCCACATTTGTTGGAAGAGCTGACCAAGACTTCCAAGTTCTACCCTGGACCCTTAATTCCCTAGACTTGAACCCAGTTGAGCATACGTAGGACCACCTGGATGGTGGTGTTGGCTCTATGGATCCTCCTCCAAGCTCCCTCCAGCAGCTGTGGGATAGACTGCACTCAGCATGGCTCCAGATACCTGGGACAACCTACCAAGACCTTACTGAGTCTTCTAGTCAGTCTAGCTGCTGTCCATGCTACACATGGTGGTCACTCTGGATATTAGCTGGTGGTCGTAATAATGTGACTTGGCTGTGTACATCACTTGCTATAGCTTTGTCAGTTTATTGTATTACTTGATCTTCTTCCAACAAGCATGAACGTCAAGTTAAAGCCTTGAACTAAAGGAATGGACTGTTTAAGGCCACACATACAAGCCCAGCCTCTGCTTTGTTACTGAGCTTGGAGCTGCTGCGTTCTGGTTTTAGGAGGTTGGTGGAAGAAACTTCACCTCTATGTGTGAAGTGTTCAATTCCAGTGTTCTAGCCAGCTGAACTCTGTTTGGCGCACAGTATTCAATGGCAAACACTGTAGACGACTGAGTAGACGTAAAGATGTACAGACACGAATACATGATGCTGTCAAATTCACAAAACTGACTTCCCCATTATTATTAAAATTAAATTCTCTCAAACCCAAGAAACTTCTCTCCCAAATCTATAAACTCTTCTCACATCATGACAACACCACTTCAAAACCTATAGACAAATGGACTTCAGACCTTCAGACTCAAACTGAAAAAAATTGGTAAATAATTTGTAGTAACACGTTTATAGTGTCATCTATTTCTAACATACAATATATAATAATTCAATATTAAATATTACACAGAACACATAACCACCCTAAAATGCATCTGATGGGCTTCACTGATTCCAACACCTCTACACACTTTCTCACTATAACAGATAATCATCTCCATCTCCATTAGTTCTGGAACTCCGTTTTGGTCGGAGGTCTTGGAAGAGCTACCAAAGATCCTCAACCTCAGCATCCCACTTTCTCCCACTATAGCTCTGCTTGGTGACCTTTTCTCTGTTTCAACTCCTAAACATCTGCACACATTTTTTTATTTTTTATTTTTTCTCTCCTTTTATCTATCCAATCTCAGTTTTACATTGTATTATATTTTCATCATTTACTTTCTTCATAATTTTGGTGTTATTTAATTTACTTTCTTTTTTTAATTTTTCTATTACTCAGTTTATATTCTATTGTTCTAATTATTATCTCTTTATTTCATTGCTTTATATTTTTAGCTTGTCCACTTATCCTTTTATTTTAAATGATTTATTTCTTCTTAATTAACTTAATTAATTAATATTTTTATACTTTCATTTTTATTGTTTTACTCATTAGGTTTCTTATTTTAGCGTCCTTGATTAAATACTTGATTCTAATTTTAATTTGTTTTTAGTCCCTTTAAGTTGTGAATGCTTAGTTGCACTGAAAATGAGAGTTACCCTCAATGTATAACTGATTAAAAACAAAGGTTTATTGATTGATTGATTGATCCTACTACAGTGGCTAAAAATATTACCTTACTTACCTGGAAAGACTCGTACAATCTGTTAACTGGATATATTTAATTTAGGAAAAACTTACATTTACCATAAAAGATAATATTAATTATTACAACAATATCTGGTCTCCATTCTAGGAACTTATCCAGAGCTGATCCCAATGAATTAATAAACAATGAATTAATTGTTTATCTATTTATTTATATTTTCTCTCCTTTTTGCTCGATACCAACTAGTAACTGAATACATTTATACAATTAATATATTCAATTAATATTCAATTAATATGATATACTGTTTTGTGTGATTATATGTCCAGAAACACATTAAAACTCCAGAGAGAATCAAAATAACTCACATTTCGTAGCCTGTGTTGCGTCATGGGATTGTCTTAGCGGCTGAGGAAGCGTTCGATGCTTTCTTAAAATCAGGTCTAAATAAGGTTCCTCAGTAGACAGCATGTTTAAGGTATGTAAGAATTGGGACAGTCTACATGTCGGGAGCGCATACTATGATGTTAAATGCTGCCTATGTAGGAGCTCACTAGGATTTGAGACAGACCCTTGGTTTTGGCTGTGCAGACTCATTAATCTAGTGTTAGGGTTCAAAGATCTAAACCAATCTCTTCAGCAGGTCCTGAAACAGAGAGAGAGAGAGAGTCCAAAATGTACCTACCTGCCTGTGGAACATGACAGAACCATATAAACACTTAGTCGAGGAGCGCGACAACATTTAACACGCTCGCAGGATATTTCTCAGCTCAGTTCATCACATCCACCAGTTAAGCAGATTACACTGAGATTGCCCTGGAAACCATATTCATTAACAGAGCTCAGCTGGCTTTGGCGTTCACGCGAACAGAAGGTGTCGGAGCTCCCGTGGTGCGCCCCCCACCCCCAGCCCAGCCCAGCCCAGCCCTGAACAGACAGGTTACAGTGCGGCTCGTCAAATGAAAGCGTTGCCTTTCTAATAATAACGTGTACGCTGTGGACGTGAATAATAGAAGCCGTGCAGATGTTTCGTAGATGTTTAATTCAGCATGGCAAGTATTTTGGGGAGGTATTAAATGATGAACGCCGGCGCGGTTATTTATTCATTTGCGTTTGTGAATGATGGAGAAGACGTAGGCAGACGATTGTGCTGCTATTCTCTTACGGTGAGGTCTCGCTAGTTCACTGATTCCAGGCCAAGAGAACCATGGAACGTGACCGTTGACGGAAGAGCTTTTCTCACTTGGCGATCTCCTGAGCTCTTCCCAGGCCGAGCTCTCCTGCATTCACAGAGTAATGAATAAATAAATAAATAAATAAATAAATAAGCGCAGCTTGTTTTTGTTCTCTCACCTGCTTAATATTTTAGTCAACAACTGAAATCTGAAGTTCCTTTTCTGTTTCCAGGCCAAGGTCAACTGCTTTTAGTGCTCAGCAGAGCTCTTATCTCCTGCCTCGCCTTGCTCCTCTTCCTTTGGGCCTGTCTCTTTCTGTCGGTTCACCACAAAACCCTCCCCACCTCCCACCCCGACCCCCCCCTCTCCCTCCCTCACCCTCACCCTCGAGAAGAACAGCATAACTATACCACGGCCTGTCTCTCCGTCTTCCCCAGGCAACCCCCTGCTTCTGAATTCCTCCATGCAGCCCGAGCTAACGGCGGGCCAGACCTACAGTGGTCCCATCTGCTTCCAGGACTCCATAGACAAAGAGCTCTTTGACCCCCTGCCCGACATGATGGTCAAAGTTCAGAGCTCCTTTATGGTTTCACTAGGTGTGGCGGACCGGGCCGAGTACCACGTCAAGGCGCACCCGGAGGGCTACAGCGGCACCCAGGGACGCAAGCCAAACCTGCTGGCTTCCAACGGGCCTCTCGGCCCCTGCAAAGCTCAGCTGAGGAGCAGCGGGGTGTTCGGGCACCTGGGCGGACGCTTAGTCATGCCTAACACAGGTGGGTGGCGGGCGTGAGGTCAGTGATTGCTTTACTGTGCAGAGTTATTGAGGTCATGGCTTGTGATTCTGGAGCTTTGGTTATAAGAGTTTACACTTGGTTTATAGTAGGTTGCTTGAACGTTGCATGTAGATTAGTTTGCATACATGCTGCATGCTTGCTATATATGCATGCCAGACACTTTCCTTCAAACACTGCGTTTACTGCATGTAGTGATTCGTTATGTCTGTCAGATTAAAGGTTTTCTGCTGTGAAAGACTTTACTTCAAAGAATTATTTCAACTCAGTGCCACCGCACACTGCGGGAGAGCAGCGCTGCAGTGATTGATGACGGTTCACGAACAACTGAGTAAATCTGACAATCAAAGTCGAGCGAACAAGGTAGTGAAAACTAAAGCTTTTATTAGTTTACTGTGTCAGAGTTGAGCCGAGTCGAGTCACATGTCAGTTGATGTAAAGGAGCCAGTTAGGGTCATAGTTATGCTTATGGTTAGGGTTAGATTAAGGTTATGGTTAGGATTAGGGTTATGGTTAGTGTCATGTTAGAGTTAAGGTTATGGGTTATGGTTAGAGTTGGGATTACGATTAAGGTAATGGTTGGGGTTAAGATTAGGGCTAAGGTTAGGGTTAGGATTACAGTTAAGGTTATGGGTTAGGGTTAGGATTAGGGCTAAGGTTATGGGTTAGGGTTATGGTTAGGATTAGGGTTAAGGTTATGGGTTAGGATTATGGTTAGAATTACGATTAGGGCTAAGGTTATGGGTTAGGGTTAGGATTACGGTTACGGTTATGGGTTAGGGTTAGAATTACGGTTAAGGTTATGGTTAGGATTAGTGTTAAGGTTATGAGTCAGGGTTATGATTATGGTTAAGGTTATGGGTTAGGATTATGGTTAGAATTAGGGCTAAGGTTATGGGTTGGGATTATGGTTAGGATTACGATTAGTATTAAGGTTATGGGTTATGGTTAGGGTTAGCGTTAAGGTTATGGGTTAGGGTTAGGGTTAGCGTTAAGGTTATGGGTTAGGATTATGGCTAGAATTAGGATTAGGGCTAAGGTTATGGGTTAGAGTTATGGTTAGACTTAAGGTTATGAGTTAGGATTATGGTTAGAATTACGATTAGGGCTAAGGTTATGGGTTAGGGTTAGGATTACGGTTAAGGTTATGGGTTAGGGTTAGGATTACGGTTAAGGTTATGGGTTAGGATTAAGGTTAGAATTAGGGTTAAGGTTATGGGTTGGGATTATGGTTAGGATTACGATTAGTATTAAGGTTATGGGTTATGGTTAGGGTTATCGTTAAGGTTATGGGTTAGGGTTAGCGTTAAGGTTATGGGTTAGGATTATGGCTAGAATTAGGATTAGGGCTAAGGGTATGGGTTAGAGTTATGGTTAGACTTAAGGTTATGAGTTAGGATTATGGTTAGAATTACGATTAGGGCTAAGGTTATGGGTTAGGATTACGGTTACGGTTATGGGTTAGGGTTAGAATTACGGTTAAGGTTATGGTTAGGATTAGGGTTAAGGTTATGAGTCAGGGTTATGATTAGGGTTAAGGTTATGGGTTAGGATTATGGTTAGAATTAGGGCTAAGGTTATGGGTTGGGATTATGGTTAGGATTACGATTAGTATTAAGGTTATGGGTTATGGTTAGGGTTAGCGTTAAGGTTATGGGTTAGGGTTAGCGTTAAGGTTATGGGTTAGGATTATAGCTAGAATTAGGATTAGGGCTAAGGTTATGGGTTAGGGTTATGGTTAGACTTAAGGTTATGAGTTAGGATTATGGTTAGAATTACGATTAGGGCTAAGGTTATGGGTTAGGATTACGGTTAAGGTTATGGGTTAGGGTTAGGATTACGGCTAAGGTTATGGGTTAGGATTAAAGTTAGAATTAGGGTTAAGGTTATGGGTTAGAATTATGGTTAGATATAGGGCTATGGTTATGGGTTAGGATTATGGTTAGGATTAAGGTTATGGGTTAGGGGTATGGTTAGGGTTAGCGTTAAGGTTATGGGTTAGCGTTAGTGTTAAGGTTATAGTTTAGGGTTATGGTTAGGGTTAGGAACCACCTTCAGACACCAGAAGCTTCTCGGCTGATTTAAATTGAACTAGTGCTTTAAGGCTGCACCTCACTTTCTGAAGAAACAGCCTCTCAGAAATATCATCTGTGGCTTTTGGGGTGAGGAATCTGAAGCCCGAGCACACGCTGCAAAGTTTGTTTAGGGGAGGGTCTAAAGGTTAACAGCTTCAGTATTTCTTCGACTTGCCTCAGTGCCTCTCGCCAGCAATCTTACGGCTCTCTTGACACGAAGCGTTTGGGAAATCTAGCAAAATATTATGTTTCTGTATAGTTCAAATCACGTTTACTGACGGCTACACAAACATTTGCAGCGAGCGCTCGGACCTGCCTTGCCTGTTTTTATACTGCCTCAGACCTATTACAGATCACTGGTGCTGTGAGACGGTTTGGGCTTTCATTGGCTAAGACAGGCTAGCTGAATGAGAAGCGTCTGCTTCCTTCCATGTCCTTATGTTAAAGGTTACCTGGGGCTTTTTTTAGAGTCACAGTAGAGTCATGGTAGAGTCAGCGCTGTGGATCTGAGCATTTATGGGTAGTTGAATGCCTGTAACTCAGCAAGTCCTACTCTCAGTAGAGTCCAAGTTCACAGTCCAAGTTTTATATCTTCTATCGCAGAATGAAGACCCAACAAACTGTCTCTCAGCAATAGAGACGTTTACAAAGGCATGCTCGAATATGGCGGTCTGTTTACTTCTTAGACCGGCAGCTTATAAAGCATTCTGCTGCCGTCACCAATAAAGAGCCATCAGCCCGGCAGGTGTTGGTGTAATGAAGTCTAACCGGTGTGTTACTTGAAGTTTGGAAGCGTTTATCATGCAGACAGAGCAGCCAGTCACTGTGTACACAGTGCCTGTAGAGTTCAAGGTTATCAGTGGAAGCTAATGATATAGCCAATTAGGCCCCGTCACACTTATATCATAATTACTGGATGGCAGTTATTTAAACTGATTGTAGTTATTTCAGTTATTACTTCATTTTTAACCTGAGATCTGATCATCTTCGAGTGGCCAAAGTATTTGAATGTCTGTGATTAGCAGATAAAGGCTAAGCACCACTTATGGACCCCCCTGGTGATTTCACATTGTTTTAGATACTGGAAATACATTAACATGACTTCAAATGAAATTCGCTGCTTAATATGCTTTAAAACTGATGATTTTAATTAAGGGCGGGGAACGCTACCGTGTGATGTCACTGGTGGACATCATGACTGGCTGGGACTGAGAACGTTCCAGAGCTGCTTCTTCAGATTCTGATGATATTCCTGAATTTGAATGTGAAAGAGCTGTAATGTAGAAATAGACCACCATATCACTTAGTCCTGATACTTTTAGTCAAACCACACCCACAACAGCAGCTCATCCTGAGTGTAAACAGTATCTGGCTAAATAACCAACCAACATTATTCATGACAACAGCCTAGCAACCAGCTAAACTCAGATATAGAGGTACAGTTATTGTAGTAAATATGATTAAAGTGGAACTCGCTCTTATACAACTCTATAAATCTTTTAATTAGCTTAGCATAACTTGAACCACCAAATTTAGCAAGTGGAGCTAATGTTAGCTAACATCAGCTAAACCCGTTTACCTCCACGTACACGGAGGCTCTTAAACTCCTTTCGCTGCTTTCCTACACGCCCATATTGTTGGAACAGCGCCAGACTTAAGATCCAGTCGTGTAAGCCTACGTCCCATAGCTGTGATAATCTTCAGACGTGAAACGTTCTACAGATGACGGAGTGAGAGGACGCTCCTTTCCAGTGTATCCGTTTAAAGTTAACAGGTTTAGTCCACTTTCTGGATATTGGGGGGTCTTTGGGTTGTTTGTGTATGGGGGTCCACTGTACATCCAATTACTGCAGCCAGAAACAACACCACCTTTCTGTCATTGTGTATTACTGTAAGTGCATCTTCTAGTGTTGTTGTCCACCAACTACATCAGACGAGTAAGGATCTCAAATCCCACTGTAGTTACGATTCTAGTGCTCAGCCTTTAATTTGAGGGTGAAAGTAGAATCAGACGTTTCAATGTCAAAGTCAGATCTTCATATCAAATTCCTGGATTGTATCAGCCGGGGTTACAAAAACCATCCCAAGTTTGGACTGTACCATCCACCCCAGACAGATGGTGTACAAATGGAGAGAAACACTGCATTCCAGCACAATCTGTGAAACATGGTGGTGGTAGCGTAGTAGTTTGGGCCTGTTTTGCTGCATCTGTACTGCATGGCTTGCCAATGAACCAATGAAAGTTAATGTTCTGGAATGACCAAGTCAAAGCCAGATCTAAATCCTGTAGACTGTGGAGATGTTGTGGAAGTGAGCAGTTCAAGTGAGGAAACCCACCGGCATAACAGAGCTGAAGCTTATTTGTTATTGAACTGGTGGGTCACACTAGTGGGTCCCTTATCTGCTGTTAGAAGGTTCACAAGCTTTCAAGTGCTGTATATATTAGCAACCACCCTTGATACCATAGCAGTGATCCAGCAACACATTTGCTCTGTGAAGCACTTGTTGTACTTGAGAAAGAAGGAGCTGTACCAGTGTTGCTTTCCACCTGTATGTGTTTGAGCTCATGGCAGATGTTGTGTGTGTTGTTTGTGTAGGAGTCAGCCTGTTGGTGTCTCATGGGGCGATCGCCGAGGACACTTCCTGGGAAATGTACATGCTCATAAATCAAGGACAGTCCAGGTGAGACCCCCAACACTCAATACAGCTCTCCGTCCTTCTGTCTATTCCTCACTTTCACTGCTTTGTAGGAATACTGTCCTTCTGTCCTCTTAGCTGAGTTGTTTCCAGGTTTATGAGACCTGTTTGAGCTCTCTAATGCTGCCACCTCCCATTACATCCTGGTACCTTCCTAGTAGTCTTAAATAACGTCGCTGTCGATTATGAGTTTTCTACATTATTAGAACACGCCAATGGTCGTTTACATTAACAGAAAGTTTCACGATGAATGGGCCAATAGAAATGCTCCAAAATAGCCTGGAAATAATTCTGGTTCCATTGACTTACATTGAAAGTAAAGTATGTTTTTGGTCTCTCCTGAAAAGTTGCAATTTTGGAGATGCTTGTTTTTCATTGGACAGCGAGGATATACATTTATCTCAACTACATCAGTAGACATGGGCCAGTCAAGCAAATACATCTGTCTGATTCATTATATCCATAACAAACAACATATATACATACATTACTGTGCAAATCCAAATCCCCCTTATGGAGTATTAAATGCTACCGAGAAAACAAGACCCCTAACAACCACCTGGATTAATTGGTAGACCTCCAACACGGTCCCCATCATGTGAACTGCACTGCTCCACTCTGGCTTCAGATTGGGGAACATCTACAGGTGTTTCTGTAACCTCAGCGGTCTGGGGTCTGAAAGGAGGTGTAGCTGTCACATCAACAGATACATACACATCAAAGAAAGACGCTGCTGCTGGTCTCAGAACAGTGGTCCAGCCCAGAGGCCAGAGCCTCAACATCACTGAACGTTTTTGGGGTTACCTGGATCAAATCCAATGGTGCAACCAACTTCTAAGACTGAACTTTAAGCCTGAGTCGGCGATATTCGATTCTTCTGGTAAATACTGTTTGTTTCTGATGTTGAGAAATGAATAACGTGTATGTGTTCATAGTTCATGATATATAATACAATATACAGGACGTGACTGACCCTACAAGGACGTGAGATAACAGAAGTCCTCAATACAACTTGTCTCTCTCTCTCCGTCGCCCTGTCTCTTCTCTCTGTGCTCTAGTATTCTTAGTATCTCTTTCTCACATGTACAGTGGTGGCTTCAGTATGCTCCTATCAAAGCACGCCCTCTCTGCAGGAGCCCTCTGGCTGTCGAGAAGAGGCCGATCATGTTCCCGTTCAGCCTCACGAGTAGAATCGCAAGTGGTGGTGGGGCGGAGGGGAATGTGGGTTTCCTTCTGGAGCTGGTTCTGTTTCCGCATGCCCCGTCCTTTAATTGGCTCAGGCAAAAATGAGAGCGACTTGCACGGTCAAATCCTTTTAGCTCCTCACAAGAGGAAACAATTGTGGTTGCATGCTTGAGTCGCACCTCAGGATTGGAATTGTAAGAAGTTCAGAGTGGATGCGGAGGCTGCAGGGAGTCGGGGCTCGCTCGCCGGACGGTTTAGTTTCCCACTTTTTTTTGCGTTCGGGTGCTTCGCAGTCATAAACAGTCTATTTACCCCAGTATTATCAGCTAGTTAGCAAATCTGACTACATGTCAAGACATTTTAAATATAGTCGCTGCCTGTAGAAATAGAAGTATCTTCAAAATGGTAAGGTTACAGGACAAAAAAATTCTTAACTTTGGTCGTAAATATTTCTTGCATACCATGCCCCTCTGGTAAAGTGAGACTGTTCAGACACAGATGGCCGTCACACCAAATGCTACAGAGGTTACGAGAAGGTTGGTTCAGCAAATCCCTTCATTTTAAAGCAAGGAACCTCCCAAGGAAACCTGCCCCGAGCCCAGGAGATAACGACTCGGCCAGACGGGTCACATGGGCTGTGCAGTTGCCCAGTTTAAGTCAGAGCCTCCTCAGAGCCTGCCTGCACCGGCGTATCTTCAAGAATAAAGCTTATATACTCTGAGCTGGTCTCCCACCTCATTGTCCCTCTTTATTCTACATGAGTTTTGGGGTGTTTCTATTGGTCCATTCATCATGAAACCTTCACAAGATGTAAAGAGCAGCTGTCAATAAAAATGGACTCTTCATGCTGTCTTCATGCTGAGAGTTTCAGGTTTAAGAACTAGGATGACCTTCTTCTCATGTATTTTGAAAGTCAGAGGGACTTTTGAAACAACTGCTGGACGTTTAATGATGGGCTGGTTATTTTTCCTTTAGCTTCTGAACACGGACAACTAACATTGCCAAGTATCTCATTTCCATCTGCATGACTGGAGTCTTCAAATCTTCACTACAGAGGAACAAATAAATCCCCAAATGATGGAAATGACCCATCAGTTAGCACGTTAGCAAGGTAGCTATTTTCACTGTTTTGTTTGACAACTGAGACCGGAGTTGTTAGCGAACGGTGGCTTGATCGTATAGGTTGTTTTTTTCACTTACGTCACATTTGAAATCCAGATGAAGTGCAGTAAGTGAGGAAGAGAATGGAGGAGATGGAGGCGAGGAGCCTGTCTTGCGCTAGTTTAGATGTTGCGAGAGAAAGGTACAAAGAGAAAACACAACATACGCTGCACATGATCCTGATGTTAAACAAAAATTTGTGTTGAGTTGTGACTGAACTGAAGGATTAGCTGCTATCGAGGCAGAACTACCTTCTCCTCCAGATGCTCTTCTACTGAAGAACTACCTTCTCCTCCAGACGGCCTTCTACTCAGGAACTACCTTCTCCAGATGTCCTTCTCCTCAAGAACTACTTTCTCCTCCAGACGTCCTCCTCAAGAACTACTTTCTCCTCCAGACGTCCTCCTCAAGAACTACCTTCTCCTCCAGACGTCCTTCTCCTCAAGAACCACCTTCTCCTCCAGACGTCCTTCTCCTCAAGAACAACCTTCTCTTCCAGACGTCCTTCTACTTAAGAGCTACTTTCTTCAGACGTCCTTCTACTGAAGAACAGTCTCCTCCTGACGTCCTTCTACTCAAAAAACTACCTTCTCCAGACATCCTTCTACTCAAAAAACTACCTTCTCCAGATGTCCTTCTTCACAAGAACCACCTTCTCCTCCAGACGCCCTTCTACTCAGGAACAACCTTCTCATCCAGACATCCTTCTACTTAAGAACTACCTTCTCCAGACGTCCTTCTACTGAAGAACAGTCTCCTCCAGACGTCCTTCTACTCAGAAAACTACCTTCTCCAGGCGTCCTTCTCCTCAAGAACTACCTTCTTCTCCAGACGTCCTTCTCCTCTAGAATTACCTTCCCCTCAAGAACCACCTTCTCCTCCAGACGCCCTTCTACTCAGGAACAACCTTCTCATCCAGACATCCTTCTACTTAAGAACTACCTTCTCCAGACGTCCTTCTACTGAAGAACAGTCTCCTCCAGACGTCCTTCTACTCAGAAAACTACCTTCTCCAGGCGTCCTTCTCCTCAAGAACTACCTTCTCCTCTAAACGTCCTTCTCCTCAAGAACTACCTTCTCCTCCAGACGTCCTTCTCCTCCAGATGCCCTTCTACTCAGGAACAACCTTCTCATCTAGACATCCTTCTACTTAAGAACTACCTTCTCCAGACGTCCTTCTACTGAAGAACAGTCTCCTCCAGACGTCCTTCTCCTCAAGAACTACCTTCTCCTCCAGACATCCTTCTCCTCCAGACGCCCTTCTACTCAAGAACCACCTTCTCCTCCAGATATCTTTCTACCTCAGCTTTTTAATCACCGTTTTTCCCGTTTCTACCTTAAATGGTGCAACATCTAGCCACATTCTGGTGTGTGCCTCACTGTTTAAGGTGGAACGAGTAAAGCTGGTGAATAAAAGCTGACTTCATGCTCGGAGCGAATAATATATTTGAACAATTGTTCTGTGGGTTCTGTGATGGTTCACTGGTGATAGATTTACAACAAAAGCTATAACAAACCCGAAGCCCCTTCCATCTTTCATCCCGACCGCAGACGAAGGTTTGGACAGTTTTGAGCATTCTTCTCCCTCGTGTACAAGCTCTATGTTGTTTCTGGGTTAAACCGATTTCCCTATTTTTTTCTATGTGGAAAATCACTTCCTGCCCTCCAGCTTCACTTTGCACCATAGCAACGCAGTGCCATGACACCATTCGCAAACAACCTATTAATTATTCGAAAGATTGCTATGCAGGTCAGGGTTGAGTGACGCCACAGGGATTTCCAATGGCTGTATGATGATAATGTGGTTGTGGTCCAGAGTTCAGCATAACAGGACAAATAAAAGCATTAAACTGTAGCTCCCCTTAAAATAATAATAAAAAATAATAATAATAAATAATAAAATAATAAAAATAAGAATTATCTATTGTAAACTTTTTTAAAACTGTTTTTGGAGACTACTCTTGTATCTATGACCTATTTGGACATCCAAGTGCAACAACTGCATATGAAGGAGGAGTAGGCGACCTGTGGAACTTAGCGATTTGTAGCATGATGTTCATAAATGCTGCCACTTGGTTGCATTCCTGTTCTCTCCCGGGACAAAAGCTTTGCATTTACATCACATTTACATTCATTCATTTGGCAGCCGGTTTTATCCAAAGCGACTTATAAGCGAGGCAAGTGTAATTTAAGCGTACAGCTATTACAAGCAGCTACGCATGCATATTTCATACACTGTATACCGTGTAAAGGAGACCATGATGCTGTGCAATAAGAAGTAAAGCTATGACGAAATATAAATAAATAATAGGATCAAATAATCCTGTGTTCAAAGAAGAGAAGGATATCGAGAAGAACTTCTTAATGGCTTGTTGTTGCGTAGTGTTGGGACGTCAACCTCAAGCCAGGTAATAATGGTTAATCAAAAACGATAGTCAATGGTAGACCATAGCAGTGGAGCGTAGAGATACGATATACTCTAGATAGGTTGGTGTTGTTACAGTGATATCTCTATATACAGTGAGTCTTAAGGTCTTGGACTTCATGCCAACAGATGTTTGTCTGTGTTGAGCTGTTCAGCAGCTCAAACAAAGCAAACGTTTGCAGATATTAAAGATGATGATATTTTAAAGTCCAAGGTCGTAGTCGCGAAGACATTCAAAACTAAGAGATACTAAAAGAGAGACATGGCGAGGCGAGGGTGTAAAGGGGTAAACAGACTAGGGTCAAGTACTAAAAGACAGGCAAGTGATGAAATCCCATGAACCAATGAAATCCCATGAACCAAAAGGACAATCAGACAAGAAAAAAACACTGGGTGTGCTTGAATAGACAGAGGCAACACTTCACAATGAGGCATTCAAACAAACAGGTGTATATACAAACAGAAATAATGAACCTCAGGTGTGCATAGCTAGTACTCCTGTTATTGGCCTTGGGCAAACATGTGATGGTGGACTGTTGGTGAGGAGTATTCAAGGAAGCATGACCAGTGGGCTGTCTTTTCAGCGTACACAGATGTTTGTGTCACACATAGTCAGGTTGGTGGTCATTATTTCATTCAATCATTATCCCAGTGCTTATTGGGTGTAGGGCAGGAACCAGCCTTGACAGGCTGCCAGTCCATCACAGGGGCATCACAGACACAGATACAAGTGGAAGACACAAGGAGAACCTGCAAACGCCACCCAGAAAGAACCCTGGTTGCCTGGTCAGGGAATCAAACCAAGGCCCTTCTTGCTGTGAACCAACCCTGAAGGATTTGACTCTTTATAATTTTATTTCCATTATTTTTCCTGCTAATGCCCTCCCTCAGAAAACAGAGATTAAGACCAAGTGAGCGGTTGAGAGACTCCTCCAGAGCGCCCGTCGTTTTGTAATTCAGGATGTGTTCAATATTGAAATGCATGCGAAAAACACAAGGTGACATCTGCCTGGAAAATCGGACAGGAGTAAAATAATCAGACCACTGCTGAGCTGGATGAAAAACAGTAGGTAATTTGGCCTGTGATTTTCTGGGGGAAGCAGAGAGGAAAACACCGACATGGCCAATCTTGACAGAAATAAAATAACAAGAAGCCTGCACGGGTGTGTTGGAGATGCGACGGAACTAGTGCTGCTAAATTTGAAACCCGAACCCTGCAATTACTGCAGACATTCTTCCTCAAAAGCTTGGGTTGAACAGCAGGAAGTCATGCTGGGATTAACTGGCTTTTTTGCATGTCTATAATACACTAGCTGTATTTATTAACAGAATGTTTGGAGAAATTATCTGGCAGAATGTTTGTCTTGCTGCAGCAACAATGCTTAGCAAACTTCGAGCAGGGTTAACAAGCAAAAGGAAAGATCTCCTGTGACCTTTCAACACTCTCAAATTCCGTCTCGTGGGGCTAGACGTGATCCTATGGCTACACAGCTTCTGTTGCCTCACAACAAGACGATACGGGTTGGATTCCCAGATCTGTTTGGAGTTTGCATGTTCTCCCCGTGCTCACCTCCAGGTACTCCGGTTTCCTCCCACGGTCCAAGCACATGCATGTTAGGTTGATCCTCTATCTAAATTGTCTGTAGGGGTGAGAGTGCGTTGGCCATCCAATGGACTGGCGACCTGTCCATGGTGTACCCCGCTTTTGCCCGATAACGCTGGGATTGGCTCCAGCCCTCCCTGTGAGCCAGACTAGTGGGATCAAGCGGAAGATAACAGATGGATGTTTAACTGGAGTTTGTTATGTTTCCGATGAACCCTACAATCAACCCTTTGAGCTCCGTCTTCAGGAAGCCCTGGACTGGTTTAGAAATTGTACACTCAATTTGTTCCCACTCTAATGAAGCCTATTGAAACCAGAATAGTTCTGGTAATATGTATGTAATCCAGACTCTTCCGGAATAACCTGGATGAAGGATCTGTGGAATTTCCCTAATGTTCCTCAAATTTACCAAAGGTGCCACAAATCCAAACAATAAAAACACATAGTGTAGCTAAATGGCCTATACATCAAGATTAGGCTAGTTAAGTGAGTTCATTCAGCTTAACTAAAGCTGCCCAACAGGACAGAATACACCTTGCGAGAGTTACTCTTGAAGTACTACAATTAGGATTGAAACCTGAGCCAAGTCCTGTGCTGCACTGTGAACGACTGGCCCGAACCTGACCGATATTGAGCTAGGTACCATCAGCTTTGGGTTGGAAAGCCTCAAAGCTTTTGTCCGCGTCAGCGTTTTATTCTTTATTTATTTCGCCGCTCATTTGTTTGTTTTTGCAGAGAGTGGCAAGTAAACGCTGATCAGTGCAAAGTCCCCAACTTGTCTGTTCATAGCACATTGTTCCAGGAGTTCCAGGTTCTTGTCTAGACGTTCATTAGCAAACTTTAGAAATCCATAAGCAGAGTTCCTCCTGGCGCAACCACATGGTGGACGCCAGTGAAAAGAGCTGTATCTGCAGATCCTGTGACGACACTATGGGGTTCTTTTAGCGTCTTACGGTCTGCTCCCTTTGCCTGGCCTGGGCAATTTGGCGGCTTGAAATCTTCTCCACTTGCAGATGATCTTCTGCCCAGTGGAATGATTGATTTCCAATAGTTTGCTAATCTTCTTAAACCCCTTCCCAGACTTATAGGCATCTACATAGGCATAAAAGAGCTCAGTGAGCTTTATCTGCAGATCCTGTGACGACAGTATGGGGTTCTTTTAGCATCTTACCGTCTGCTCCCTTGGCCTGGCCTGGGCAATTTGGCGGCTTGAAATCTTCTCCACTTGCAGATGATCTTCTGCCCAGTAGAATGGTTGATTTCCAAGAGTTTGCCAATCTTCTTAAACCCCTTCCCAGACTTACAGGCTTATAGTTATCCAACATTAAAAGCTTTTGTTTGCAAACCTCTAGAATGATCAGTTGGATATAGGGGACCAATTTGAAGACCAGCTGGCTGAGCTAGAAGAATACTAAAGTAATGTTAAATATTTTGCTAGGTACCATCAGGTTTGGATTGGGAAGCAGACCGCTACTTAGAAACCCACTAAATCTCGGCCTCTCCTCCTTATACAGGAAGTGTCTTGATCCCAGCGTGCCTCATATGATCACGTGGGCTGGATAACCTCCCCGTGATGACTCCTCTCAGGCCGCTCCCCTGCACCAAACCTGAAGGAGAGCTGGCATGCTCAGCTGTCATCGCTCACTCCATTTAAAGCATTAAAAGGAAACAAGGAGACGATGAGAAGCAATTACAGCGGCCTGGCACAAAATGAGGGTGTTCCGAGTCATTGTGCACACAGAAGTAAAAGGAGCTTTCCGTCAGGCTGACACTCGAGGGTTGAGAGCCCTACGCTGCAGTAACGTCTAGAGACAAAGCGCAGCCGCTGCAGCCCGAGCTGTACCGTGAGGGTATAAATAGGCATGTTAAAGGCATGTTCTGTAGCCTTTTCCATGCCTCGCGCAATAAAGCCGGCAATGCTGCGAATAACAGCCTATAATAAGAAGATATAAGGTGCTCGCAGGCACACGGCCGAGCACGGATCGGGATATGAATAGCTCTTCAGATTCTCAATCCGTCCCGGTTTCTGCTTTTAAACCGATTCTCCTCTCTCCTGTCGTGCCTCGCTTCCCCTCTCGGGCCGCTCTGAAACCGCCATCCGCCGAGCTGTCACTCAACCCCCCTCCCTGGCCGGGAGAGACCAGCAGAGAATTGAATTTTCCTCTCGCTCAGCCAGATAGTTCGCATTGAGCGCTCTCCCTTTCCCTCCGACGCATAATAGAAATCCATTAAAAACTCCAAACACAATCGACCACAGCGTCCACACAAAAGGTCTCCAGGTGTTCCTGAATTCCCTTGAAATGCGCACAGATATTTTAAGCACATCAGAAAACAGTGAAAGCCTCAAAGCTTTTGTCCGCGTCAGCGTTTTATTCTTTATTTATTTCGCCGCTCATTTGTTTGTTTTTGCAGAGAGTGGCAAGTAAACGCTGATCAGTGCAAAGTCCCCAACTTGTCTGTTCATAGCACATTGTTCCAGGAGTTCCAGGTTCTTGTCTAGACGTTCATTAGCAAACTTTAGAAGTCCATACGCAGAGTTCCTCCTGGCGCAACCACATGGTGGACGGCAGTGAAAAGAGCTGTATCTGCAGATCCTGTGACGACACTATGGGGTTCTTTTAGCGTCTTACGGTCTGCTCCCTCTGCTTGGCCTGGGCAATTTGGAGCCTTGAAATCTTCTCCACTTGCAGATGATCTTCTGCCCAGTAGAATAATTGATTTCCAATAGTTTGCCAATCTTCTTAAACCCCTTCCCAGATTTATAGGCATCTACATAGGCATAAAAGAGCTCAGTGAGCTCTATCTGCAGATCTTCTATCTGCAGAGCTGTATCTGCAGATCCTGTGACCACAGTATGGGGTTCTTTTAGCATCTTACGGTCTGCTCTCTCAGCCTGGCCTGGGCAATTTGGCGGCTTGAAATCTTCTCCACTTGCAGATGATCTTCTGCCCAGTAGAATAATTGATTTCCAATAGTTTGCCAATCTTCTTAAACCCCTTCCCAGATTTATAGGCATCTACTTAGGCATAAAAGAGCTCAGTGAGCTCTATCTGCAGATCCTGTGACAACACTATGGGGTTCTTTTAGCATCTTACGGTCTGCTCTCTCGGCCTGGCCTGGGCAATTTGGCGGCTTGAAATCTTCTCCACTTGCAGATGATCTTCTGCCCGGTAGAATGATTGATCCTCTTAAACCCTTTCCCAGACTTATAGGCATCTACATATGCATAAGAGAGCTCAGTGAGCTCTATCTGCAGATCTGCAGATCCTCTATCGGCAGAGCTCTATCTGCAGATCTGCACATCTTCTAACTGCAGAGCTGTATCTGCAGACCACAGTATGGGGTTATTTTAGCATCTCACAGTCTGCTCTCTCGGCCTGGCCTGGACAGTGTGGCGGCTTGAAATCTTCTCCACTTGCAGTTGATCTTCTGCCCTGTAGAATGATTGATTTCCAATAGTTTGCCAATCTTCTTAAACCCCTTCCCAGACTTATAGGCATCTACGTCAGCATAAGAGAGCTCAGAGAGTTCTCCAAAGTTTTCCAACATTTAAAAGCCTTTGTTTGCAAAAGATATGTGAACCTCTAGAATGATCAGTTAGGTATAGAGGACAAATTTGAAGACCAGCTGGCTGAACTAGAAGAATACTAAAGTAATGTTATATGGGCAGCTAAGGCAACAGTTAATAGTCATTGCATAAATAAGAGACGCCATGTTTGGCAAAACCAAACGTCAAGCATCCCTACAGTGAAACATGATGCTGGCGGTATCATGGGTTGGGGCTATTGGACCTAGAAAGCTTGTTTTCAATTAATGGCGCCATGAATTCTACAGGTGAATGCTGGGTCCTCCTTCCAAGATAAAAACCTCAACAGAAAGTGGTCCTGCAGAAAGCCAACGACCGTACAACAGCAGGTGGTCTGCAAGAAATGGTTAAAGCAGAGAAAGTGTTGCATTTGAGAATGGGTGAGGTAGAGTAAGTAGAAATGAGCCATAATTCCTCCAAGTGAGTTTGCAGGGCTAATCACCAGTTTTAGGAACCATTTTATTGAAGTCATTGCTGCCGAATGTGTTCCTACCAGTTCCTGAAAGCAGAGGTTCACATACTTTTACTTTGTTCCATGAACAGATGTACTTATTATATAGGGTTCTATTGAGTTCAATGAAGATCTGATCATATTTTAGGTGGTTTACCTACATTTCATCTCAACAGAGTTTGGATCTTGAACAGTGTGGTGAGGTTTCCAATCCCAACTCGGTTTGTTTGCAGATAGAGCCTTAAAGAGAGATCTCCAAATTTCCAAATATCCTAAGATTGTTACCTTTCAGCGTTCAACAGTATCTCAAGGCGATGGTGTCCAAGGAAACGGGAGATAATTGCACTACATAAGACTTTTGCTGTTCGTGAAAGTGAACTCTTTGGTCCTCAGTAGCTCAAAGCTGCACCGACTACAGTTAGAACCTTATGAGTTTGAGCTGATGTGACATCCGCTGTGTCATGTTTATGGCACCACCAGTTCTGCAGCAGGGTTCGAGCAAGGTGTCAGCGATTTGACAAAGCCGTTAAGTCGAGCCATTAATTATCCAAATGTTAAACATATGTATTAGGTGTGAAAGAGGTTGTTGCGGCATTACATCCCACGTCTCCACTCTATCAGATATCCATTAAAACAAGACCCCATAAGAAGTAGCACGGCCGCTAATGGATCCTGTTCGTTTCTCGTTAAGTCTGGTGTCTCCTACGGAGTCCCAGAATGCCAGAGAGCCAGGCTGCCTGTCTCGCGGGGATGAATCATCAGTCACTTTGAATAATGCGCCTCATTACAGCCCCGGGTAGTGCTAGCGTGAGACCCTCGACGATGATGTGGAGTGGAATTATAAGGAGGGGGAAAGGGAAAGGAAAAAAAACAAGATGTTTCAGACACTCAGCTTTCTGTCTCGCAGGTGTTCCGCCGCTCCAGACCCAGGTAATCCGCGGCAGCCTTTTTACCAATTTTTCATTCGGGTATTAAGAAAGTGATTGCATCTGCGCAAGACCTTCTGAGTGACTCACGAACCTGAGTTGCTTTCAGTGTTGAAGCGGTAATTGAGGACGAAATCATGACTCAAGCTTCTGTTTATCGTGTCTGAACTTTTTGTGGGTGTTGAGCGACAGCTCCGTCCCGAGTGCCTCACTCTTGAGAAATATTACGCAAGGCCTTTCGAATAGATTTTCCTCCCGGCGCGTTGACAAGCTCTTCTCGGCTTCTCGAGTCCTTACCGCATCATTAAAGCAATGACGGTTGCGCCACGCCGGGACGTTTCAAGTACCATCGAGGCGCAGTGGCTCTCGCTGATTCACCAGAGGGAGGACGAAGTCACGTTAAAGACCCAAAACACCTGAAGCAATGATGGTTTCCTCTACGAGGTGAAGAAACCCAGCGTACGCAACGTTCTGGGTGGCTTTCAAGAACAATCTAGGGCGCTTACGATCTTCTCGCCTCATATATCTCAAGAACGTTTGTCCAGCGAATTAGACTCCTACTAACGGGCCAAAGCTGACCCCCAGAAGTTGGGTAATCGCTTGGCATCCCAGTTGCAGCCCTTGCAACAAACCCTCGGCCTCTTATAATGAAACCCAACTTGCTGGAACTCTCACTCGTGGCTCTGCAGAGGTTGCGGGAACGCAGAACACCAGGAGGCCTTGTTTTCTTCCAACCTGAGTTCTCACGGCAGGCGGGAGCCTTCGTTAACTCTTCCCTCTTTAATAGGCTTCGTTTCTTTCTGCACCGTCTCAAGGAAAAGATGGAAGGTGCCGATAACATGCTGAAAATTGTAAACACCGTCCTATGAATATGCAGCAGCCGGTAAACGACTTGCTCTCAGGTGCCCTCTGAGGATCGGCAGCTTCCTCGCAGAGTTATGGGCCTCTCTGCGCAAAACGCTCCGCCATTAATGATTTTTGGGGCTGCTAACTTGGCAGAGGGGGAGGCTCGCGTGGTCCGTGGGCACA